>NDXB01020904.1:169193-207676 GCA_002631895.1 Agapornis roseicollis | reverse complement strand
GTTTTTTTGAAGAAGGGGTGGAGCCTTTTTTTTTTGGAAAAAAAAAAGGGGGGGGGGGGAGAGTGTAATTCCGGCTTGCTATCATGTTTTAGGTAGGTTTACATGACAGCTTTATCTGCTGATACCAACACCATGTTCCTCCTCTGCCCCCCACCCTTCACCCTTGCAATTTCTAATGGTCCTTATTTTGCTTTCATGTTGTCTTTGTGCAGTACTTTACACTGAGGGCAAGACACAGGCAAGCATGCAAAATTGATGGTTTCTCTTCTTACCAGATTTTCTAACTAAAAAATATTTCCTCCTGTCAGTTCCACCTGCAGATATTTCCACTCCACCTTCTACCATTGTAAAAGCCCCTGTATATTTGATATGTTGTGAGCTTTCACCAGGTTTCAAAGGGGGATTATATTTGCTGGGCAGGTTGCTGCTAGAACATGAAATATGAATGAAATTGTAATTGTATGGCCGTTAGCACAGCTGTAACTGTCGCAGGCACTCTGTGTCCTGAATGCCCACATGAAAACATAATCTCTAAAAACATTTGATTGACTTTTTTCCCCCCAGTTAAGCCAAGAAAAAATCCTGAAAATTATGAACATGGTGAAAAACAAAGAAGTGAGCATTGAAGACGCTTTGCATTTGGCACAGAAAGAGGTGTATGCTGAAAAGGTAAAGCCACTCTTTTGATCTATTTCCTAAGACATTCAAATGCATAAGCATATTCTGGAAAGCCTGGATGAGCATTAGGAGCATGTCTGTATTGCTTTCAAAGATGTATTCCCAACTTGGGAAAACGTCTACACTCCAGTTTATGTTAGGGACTAATGGCTAATGCTGCCTGTAACCCAAGTAATGGATATCCCATGTAGATGCTGCAGCTACATTGATGTTATTACATTGATTAAGTAGCTTAAATTTACATCAGATGTGTCCACATGAGTTTATTCTAAGTGTAACATCAAGTACTTTAGCAATAAATACAGGCTGAAATCTTTGGCATGATACTATGAAGAACCACAGGAAAATGATTGATCTAATCTCTGAGGGGTCTTCTAGTGTTGGGCTGTCTCTGGGGCATCACTAGTCACTGTAAGAGGTCTGATAACACTCAGCATTGTGCATGGCCACACAAACTGCAGGCTGCAAAATACAAAGTCTTGGCCAGTGTGACTTCAGTTCTAACATTGCCTATGGATGGCTCTGACCTTCCACCAGGCAAAAGTTGCAAGAAGTGTAAATAGGGCTTAAAATTGGGTTTGGGTCCTACAACAACATAGCTTGGATGAGCATAGATTGATGGGACTGAGAGTTCTACTCCAGAGATTATTTCAGGATCAGACTGATACAAAACAATGTCACTTTTTTACAAAACCTTCATCTCTTTACTGACAATCAGAAAATGGCGTTTTTCCATTTTATGGAAAGCATGGAAATTCTTTCCTGAGAAAAGTAGAAACTGATACTGGTGAGTGAAAATGTTTTGAGAATGAGGAGTACATTAATTGTGCGTGTTAGAACATCAGCCTTGAACTCTCCCTAGTCCCTGTTCTGCCTCTCTCTCATTGCTATCTTTGCCCATCATTGCTAAACAAGTGCCAGAAGAGAATTCCTTGGAGAAATTCTCACTACCTATTTCCCCTTCTGCTCTGGATTTTTGAACCGGCCTCTTTATGCAGCATCTCCAGCAAACAGTGAAATCTTACCATGTGCTAATGACGCAATCTGGGTTTTCTTTTTGCACCAAAGGAGCTGAGAGAGATTTTGAGATAAATCTGGTGCTTTTTGGAATTTGTAAAATAACTTTCTGAACTTCTTAGCTGAAAAGAAGTAGAAGCACCAATAAATACTAATAGAAAAGCAGCACAAGTTTTGCAGAAGGGCTGCAGTCACAAAAATACAAACTCAGCACTGTAAGACTATGTGGAAATACATTCTCAGTGTGAGAAAAGGTTTCTTTTCTACTTCTGCCATGTTAAGTTTTTGTGATAGCTAATTATTAGAACTCTCTCTTCTCCTTTTTGTCTTCCTGCTTTCCCTTTCATCTTCCATCCCAATCTGTGATCCCTTCATTAATTCAATAGGACTTGTGGATACTTTATATTTGTGAAAATCAAGTCAGAAGGATGCTTCCATGTATCTCCACGTGGAGTTCCTCTGCAAAGCCTCCAGTGCTGTTTGAATACTGTTCGCGATGGGAGATTTAAGCTGTGAATATGATTGGATTTAAGTGGACAAAAATTAGAGCAGTGTTGGACATATTGCTGATTTCTGTTTTTCAGGATTCACAGGACTTGCTAACCAGCTCACAATTTAACTTCCTCATCTACAAATACAAACACTATCGGTGGCAGAAACGAATTTTGCAGGTAAAACTTTAAAAATTCTCACTTTTGAAGCAAGATATAAAAGCTAGAGGGTACTTGGGTTGCTCAGTAAATGTTATGAGATAGCGTAAAAATACCTTGTAGTTCAGCTACGTATCAGAGCGGTGGAAGATATTAAAAAACCTTCTATCTTTTATGCTGAAAGCATTCTGGGTTAGTATCTGAAGCTCCCTCTACTGAGCCGCTTGGAAGGCTATAGAATAGACTCGATGAGCTAAGAGATTATTTCACCTCTAAAACCCATGGTTGGTCATTGTCGTGGTTTAAGCCCAGCCAGTAACTTGGAGCCACGCAGCTACTCCCTTCCTCCCCTCCTTCTTCCTCCCATCTCTCCAGGAAGGATGGGGAAAAGAATTGAAAGGATTTAAACCCCACATTTTGAGATGAGAACAGTCCTGTAATTAAGGTATAACACAAAGCCATTACTGCTACCACTAATAATAGTAATGATAAGGGAAAAAACAAGCAGAGGGAATACAACCACTCACCACCTGCCGAACAATAACCAGCCTGACCTGAGCAGTGATCGGGGCCTTCCAGGTGACTTTCCCCAGTTTCTATGCTGGGCATGATGTGCTGTAGTATGGAATACCTCTTTGTCTAGTTTGGATCAGGTGTCCCGTCTCTGCTTCCCCCTGGCTTCTTGTGCCCCTCCTCACTGGCAGAGCATGAGACTGAAAAGTCCTTGATTAGAGTAAGCATCACCTAGCAGCAACTGAAAACACCGGTGTGTTATCAGTGTTGTTCTTGGGCTAAAGTCAAAACCATAGCACTGCACCTGCTGAACCCAGGACAGTCACAAATATGATTGATTATAATAGGTTCTGCCTGGGAGTTGTTCTTATTTGCTGGAAACAGTAAATGCACACAAGCAATGTGTGTATTTGCACACAAGTGATGTGTGCTGATGATGCTTAAGTATCTGTTCCATCTGACAGGATATCACTTTAACTGCACTCTCTAGAACCTTAGAAAGAAATGTTCCTAGGGTTACTTAGAAGATTAATTTGGCACTTCACCTTTGGTTACTGTATTTTTTGACACTGTAAACCCCTAAGGCTTTACTGACTTGTATGATATTAAAGCAAACTTCTGTTGATAACACCTGATAATGATTTCCCAGTTCCATGAAGTCAGTGACAAAGGTTTCATGTTGTTTCCAGGAAACTGGATTTCACTGTCTTTTTCCTGCAGCTTGGACAAAAATTGGTAATGATCAAGTCCAAGTCATGCATGCTAGAGGTTTTTTTTGTTTACTGCATCTTAACTGTAGAAAGCATAATCTCTTTATTTCTCTCAATATCCAGTGGCTTTTGGAATGAAAAGATATTTGTTAAGACATAAAGCTGATGGAAAAATGGAGAAAGCCATATTATATATGGAAGTTATCAGTCTAGAAATCTGAAGTAGTTTAATTCCAGTTCTCTAAGTTAACAGCTGCCATCAAAAGTCAGAGATAATAATGACAATGGTTCTGCTTTGGAGATTTCCTGCTATAAACAGAATGGAGGGAAGGGCCAAGGTGGTAGCATTTGGTTGGCATGGTCTGCACTATGAGAATGAAAGGTGCAAGAATCATTTATGACCAAAGCTAAATATCTAGCTCAAGTGAGATCTGAGACTCTTCTGAGTTTGTCTTCTCTGTTGGCTGTATTCACTGAAGTTAGGCAGTCAGATAATATTCTCTTATTATGTCAACAAAGCTGTTTCTGCTCAACAGGGACTGATACATAGAACACATACTGGAATCTGACTGTATCAGTTGTATCAGTTGGATGTCATGGTATAGTGTGAGGTGTCCCTGCCCATGGCAGGGGGGTAGGAACTGGATGATCTTAAGGTCCTTTCCAACCCTAACTATTCTACAGTTCTANGAGGTTGCGAGTGCTCCATCCCTGGCAGTGTTCAAGGCCAGGCTGGATGAAGCCTTGGGTGCCATGGTTTAGTGTGAGGTGTCCCTGCCCATGGCAGGGGGGTAGGAACTGGATGATCTTAAGGTCCTTTCCAACCCTAACTATTCTACAGTTCTATGAATATCTGTGCCCCCTTTGTCTATATATATACATATATATTTATATATACATACAGGAAAAAACCTGTGATGGCGAAGATCTAAACTGAAACACAAATAATATTTAATTAAATAATATTTAAATAATATTTAAATCGGAAAGTAATCTGCCAACAGTGTTGTCTTTTCTTGACACAGAAGTGGCTGTTGTAGAAACAGTCACCTCCACCTGGTATTAGTACTGGGGCATATGTTGAATCCCTGTCATGACATTAATTTGTGCTATCTCTACTGCTGAATAGGAAGTTTTTGCACTGGGTTGTATAAGACAAGGAGAATTTGAAATGGAATAATATTTCAGAGTGATAAATTGAGGCATATTCATAAGCAGAGACAGGGAAACGCACTTACAATGAATATATGTTTGTTTTGAAACTAGGTCAAATATAATACAGTATCTTGATCATGTAATGTCATTTTTTTTTAAGTTCTATTCATGGACAAGATAGACACATATTCTAAGCTGGTCCTTTGTCTAATTGTCCTTGCATGGGAATATCAGAGATGCTGTCTTTCCTTTCCAGTGAAGAGCAGTGATGGCGTCAAGTAATGAAGAACTTTCTATTCCAGATTGATTTCAACACAAGGACCATTTTTAACATTGAAAAAGGAATTATTAAGAAACAGTTCCCTTTCTCACAAGTCAAAGCCTGTGAAGATACTGAAAGGAGGCGTTTCAGCATTGTGTTTCATGGGCGACAAGATTATGAGCTGGAAGCAGTGTCTCTTGATGATAAAAGGAAGGTAAGTTTTTACAATGTCACAGACAGATTGCTATAAATAACAACATGGCAGTACCCAGCAGGTCCTGATCATAAATGGGAATTGTTATGCTGTGCATTGTGCAAGCAAAGAGTTAGGTATGTCTTTATTCTATGTATGATTCTAGATAGAACAAAGAGAATGTAAGTCCAGGATAAAGTTCGGCCTTAGTATTTTGCAACAGTTCACTAGGGCTGAAGATGTAAAGCCAGCTCAGGACATGATATTAAAATGGATGGATTTCTTCAACTACACCCTGAATATAGCTGGTCTGAGGTTGTATTAAAACAAGAAAATAAAACTTAAAATCTGCACAGTTGAATCTTAACTGAAATTTTCCAAGCACTTTTTATTCTATATATAAGATACTTATTAAAATGCATGTTTTTAAGAGGAATGAGCTAGGTATTTGTTTAATTAAATTATTCAGTGTTGTAAGATTTTGTATGAGCTATTTCATGTTGAGGTTTCTGACCCTTTTGAGTTCTAGATCCAATTAAATATTTCAAGCAGTTATCGTAATTACACTTTACATTGAAACCTAAGAAACTGGAGTCATGACATTAGCACTAGCTCTTAACCTGAATGCAGATATCCTGTGTGTTCAGGGGTGATTGAGTCTTGGAGTTTATGTCATCCCCGTGCTGAAGTGCTGAAGCCAGCTGCACAATTTATGTTGAGGTACAAACTCTCAAAAATCATGGAGAAGTTTGCACCCAAACTTCTGCTGTGACACATTTTTAAGGTGCTTTTTGCAGAGGGATTCATTCCTCATGAAATTCAATGCTTCACGTGCAGAAACTTTCATTCCAGATGAACTGTACCTTATGGTTGATTAGCTTAATTTTCAAAGTAGATTACATTTAGCAGAAAAGCTCAAAAAGGAACATGTATTCAGTAGTAAAAGCACTCAAATATGGCCCTGTATAACAAAAAGAATGCTTTAAATTCACACCCACCTTAATCCATGCTATTTTCAACTAGGCAAGCCTTCATTTTCCTGCTGTTTGAGACTTCAAGCTAAGTCAATCAAGTACTATTTGGGCTTGAAGTGAGCTGAACAAAATCTTTGTCCTGGATTGCTTTGTATATGAATTAAAAAATAATAAATTAAAAATGTTTTACAGTAAACCCTCCAGAATAAAATTATATTCTCCTTACACTGATACATTTAGCACTGTGCGCATAAAACCAAATGGCAGTTAAGCAGTTTATCATCATAGAAAGACCTTATTTATTTTACTTTATGTTACCCTTTTGTCTGCTGTTCATAGTGTTGTCTGTCATTTTTATACTTGAAAAATCCACCTATTGATGTCTTATTCAAGGGAATTAACATGGGAAATACACTCTTTCTGCTGCCACTTATTATGTAGATAACATACCTTCTCAGCAGAGTCATACAAAGCAATTCATGCAAGAGACCAGCAGAGTCAAGCTTTGGAAGACCTGCAGAATGTGACGTGATACATGAAGGACTGCTGGATTTGCAGCAAAACACTTGTCCATGCACTGAATGGGTGAAGTATGAACTGCACTCTTGTAGACCTTTGGGCTGTAGATTTCGTTACAATTTCTGATAAAGAAGATTTTAATTTGCTGATAAGAAGTTCATTATTTAATGTCTTTTTAAAGGTAAAATGTAGATGCCAAAACTGCATGGAATGAAACCACTGAAATTAACTGTTAGTGCAATAGTGGTACCGAACAAAATGAAGCTCTGTTGTGTACTAGAGACTGTTACATGCATAACTAACACAAATAGTTTTCAGAGCGATTTTAGTGTGAGTCTTTATATTTGCCTCTTGAATTTTTACTCCATTTTCAGTCATAAGGAAAAGGAGAAAAACACTGGCAAAGCAGGGGCATATGAGTCCTGCTGGAGAACATTGACTCACACTGGCCAAAGTGGCTGCCCCAAAATTCATAATTCATTCTCATCATGTTCTGAACTTCCCTTCTGTGGCAGTGACCAACCATGGTGGCCTAATGGGGTGGTGGTTTTAGAGACAGGAATCATTATTCAGTAGGAAATGGACCATCACTGTCATTTTGTTCAGCCCCAGAACATCACAGATAAGCACGACTTTTGCTTCTGCTTATTCTATTACTGAACTAGTGAACCAGATGCAGTGATTTTACATAGTTCAATCCCTACTCCACAGACAACACACCCTTCCCCTGAGCCAGCTCCTAAAATACCTGGAGATAGTTGTACCATCATAAAGAGAGAGAGAAGAAGTCTGACTAGCAAAAGCTAATGAAAAAATGTAACACTGTAATCATCTGCACAGAGCAATTATCTCAAAGCCTTCAGAGAAGATGATTTTAATTGTTTTGAAAAGGCTACCACTGTAAATTGTGTAAATGCCATCCTCGAGAGTGCCCACGAGTTGTTACCTTGCAACATTTAACAAGTTTGTTAACAAAAAAAAATTGATTTTTATTTATCTGGTGAAGCAAAGCCCTCACTGCTTTCTGCTTGATATTAATCCTCTCTTTTTTTTTGGACAAAGTAAATAATGGTGGAAACATCTGGAGATCCGATTAAACTATAAGTTCCTGCTTTAAAGAAAGGAGAGATCAATATAAGTGCCAGCTCCATTAAACAATTCTTATCTCTTGGACTGTTTATGTGGGAATAGCTGCAATTTGTATTTTATGTTTAATTCTTCTGGAGCAGCTAACCTTATTTAAATTCCTCATGGAACACCTTAATCAACTAGCCACACCTTGAAGAAAGAGTGGAAGAAAAGAAAGGTCTGATAGAACTGTCAGGATGATAAAGACATGCAGTAACCCTCAGGAAAAATGAAAATGTAAATGCTTGAATAAGAATAAAAAGTGCATACAGTAAAGCCCTGCTTTTTATAAGCAGCAGAGCAGAATCCTAGAGCAGAGACTGAAGCTGAAGATTGTGCTGTAAATAGAATCTGTGTATGGTCAGGCAATTTCTGCAAGGATTAATTTATCATTTAAACAGATAATACCCAAAATTTGGCACAGTCAGTTCGATGGAAGCCATTGAGAGCAGAATACTTTGACCCTTTCCTGCCAGGTGACTCCTGGGAATGAGAAGGGACCAGGATCAGACCTTATGGAGTAAAAGCCTACACAGAGGCATTTCTAAGAGAGTGAGTTATTGGATTATAAGATTGGGCACTAACTTATATCATGGTGACTTGTTTATAGCTTGGTGGCAGTGGAAGCTACAATACACAGAAATTCTGAAGCCTTATCATACTGTGCACTGCTCAGCCACACAGAGAATTCCTTTAAAAGTTCACATTCCAAAAGACCCACCATCCCAAAAACCTGAAAGGAATATATGGAGTGGGACAGAGAGAGAGTGGCTAACAAATTAACAGAACTCTAGGCAATTCTTAGTTGATAGTAAGATCTTAGTTTTAGCTCTCTAATTAGACATGGCAGGCTGGAAGTTCGTATATCACAGTTTACTTTTGAGTCAGATGAGAATAAAAAGCCTTTATTGCAAAGGTTCTATGCTTTGAGAACATTGTGCCTGTTCCATGGAAGATGGTATAAAAATGTGGAGACTTACTGACATTAGAAAATGCTTTAACAATGTAGTCAGTGAAGAATGAGCTGTATCTCCATTCCTTGTCCTACAGGTACTTGGTACAACTACGTGAAGGAGAATTGGCTTTATATTGCATAGGTCTGGGAAGAAAGAACAACACTGCAGACCCTGTAACAACTACAATTAACTTGACAGGTGGTAATGTGAGTGTCAGCAAGGAAAATGGATGCAGTGCCTTTTCAATTCAGACCAAAGAACACAATTATTTGTAAGTATAATTGGCAATTAATAATTTGTTAAAGCAGAAGTACTGAAAACATGGTCAAGTGATAGAGAATCCCAATGTCCCAGAACAAAATGCAACAGTGGAGAAACGAGGCCATCAGAATTCTATATTTACCCCTCCCATTGTTCTGCAGTGATTTTGATGAGTGTTTTAAAGAAGAATTAAAAGTGCCACGTTGTGGGATTGAGAAGAGACATTGAAATATTGCCAACAAAAGCTTGTCTAGTTGTCATGTCAGGAGGCAGTGAAGAAGTATGTCATTCAGCTTGATAGGCTAGCTGTGTGAACAAGTTCTGACTAGCTTGTGCAACAATCACAGTAAAACAGAGCTCACTGTTCACCTTCTCCCAAGGTGGAGGAGTTATGAGGTAACTGCACCACAAAGTCAATATATGGCAAAACTTCAGCTCCCTAACCTCAGGCACATAAGCAATGAACTCCATCTGAAATGGTCAGAGTCAGCAGCACTAGGCTCCTTTTAACCTGAACATCATTCTGATTAAATAAGAAATATCTGTGGCTGTATTAGTCAGCATGTTGTTTACACTGCCCTGTGTTTATATGTGACATTCTTAAATTTCAGGTTTCGTATACCCCTTACTGTCCAAAATAACAGGCTGGAGGATGCCAGCAAGCTCCAGAATGAGTGGGTCTCTCTCATAGAAAGGCACTGTCAGCTGTGCAAGGGTGCCTCGCTGCCCCAGGAGGGGTCTCAAGGATGCACCTTCTCTGAAGGTGATTATGAGGATTTCAAAGAACCTCTGAATGAACAGAAAGAGGAGATCCTCCATTTAGGTGCGAGTTCTGCAACAGCCAGTCTGAACAAGTCTTCAAGCTCCCAGACAAAGCCTGCAGAGGGGGAATCAGCCCCAGCATCACCACCTCTTCCACTTCCCAGAAGCAAGGCAGAGGTTCTGCCAGCCCCACCTGCACTCCCGCAGCCCTGCAGCCTCCCTCCATCAACAAAGAGAACCAAAGCCTTTCACTGGGATGTTGTTCCTTGTGATAAGGTGAGGATGAAACTGATGGTAGCTGTTATAGAAAACCAGCATTGCAGCCTGTATTACAAGTTATCACAGAAGTACAGCTGTGCCACAAAACAACCTGGATGCCCTTCTCTGTGTTTGGACGGAGCAAAGTGCCTCTGTTCTTTGGCTTTTTGCTTACCCTGTCACTCCTGTATTTTTAGATTCAAAAGTCTGTCTGGGGATCGTGTGACCCATGCAAGAAAAAAATAGATATATCCAGACTCTGTGACCAGTTCCAGATCCAGGAGACTGCGGTATTTTCATGCAATGAGCCTTCAGGGAATCAGCACATCATATTAGATCGAAAAGTTGCACATAACTTCAGTAAGTGTATTAATAACAATTGTGTACTCCTATCTGGAAGCCTGGGGTGAGCACTGCATGCATTTTCTATTTGTACGTTCTACCATTCGATAGGCAATGAGACAAGCTTGTGTTTAATTCATCTTTTAATTCAGTGCCCTTCTACTCATTTATAAAAATAGGTCTCATGGCTCAGTTGCTCTAAATGTGGTCCTTAATGATGTAGAGTAGAAGCACTGAGCTTCTCCACTTGCACAAAGCATGTGGATGTGCCGTTGAACTGTGATGCTGTTGTCTTAGGGCAGACATGTAAAAATCACGTATGACACCTGTGAAATCTCTTACTTCAAAGGCTTTTCAGATTCTGTGGCCTATGCAGGTGAAACAAGTCAACAGAAACTGCTTTGTAACTAGAACTTTGAGAACTGTGCTCAGTCTCTCTCCTATATTGAATGTTCAAGAATATTTGTGTAGGTGTAGATGGCTTGGTGTAAGAAGCCTTTGTGCCAGCTACAAGCTACGTCACAGAAACACTCTTGGTTTTTCTCTGGCTTAGACTGTGAATGGCTGTCTTGAATGATCATGAAGAGGATTCTTCCCTCTTACATCCCAAGTATGATTCTGCTGAAGGCCTGACCTACAGCAGTCTTTCACACCTAATGAAACAGTTCAACACACAGTTCTAGTCTTACTAATAAAAGGATATAAAGGTTTTTCAATTACTTTCATGAGAAGTTGTAAATATTAAAGGAGTAAGAATAATTGTTCTTCAAAGACTCTGATTTCTATTAGAGACATGCCTTTCCAAAAAAGTTCTATATCCTAGTGATGTTTTAAGAAATGTTACATGCAAAGAATTTGGGGCAGTTGATTTTGAAATTTTAATGATTTCATCTTTATGAATATTGATAAGAGAATATATTTTGGAGATTGTGTAAAGTTTTAATTGGGAACTGTAAATGGAGATAACTTGCTGGAATTATTGCATCCATTGACTAACAATTTGAAGGGTTAAAAGACAGTGATACGAAAGTGCAGTTGCAGATAAAAAAGAATCCTGTAACAGCACTTTTATCTAATAAATTATTGCAGCTTCTTTGAGGAATTTTCTTTCTTTGGGTTTGCAAATAGCACCATTCTTCCTTTTGATCCTATTCTTCTTACAATTTTTTTCATTGAGACATTCTACATCTGTTTCTTAATCTTATCCTTGAAGTCCTGTCAGTAGAGATTTTTGGCATATGCTTATTATAATGGACATTATTTAGATCAAAAGTTAATTTGATCATGAGTATTCTGATTAATCTTCCTGCAAGTGCTGCAAACCGCAGTTCTTAAATTAACAAATAAAAAGATGAAGCTCCCAAATGCCAGTAGGTTAAAATTTCTTGACAATCTGAGTGGCTTTCTGAACACAAGAAGAAAATGAGCGTTCTGGGGGAGGACCTGCACACTGAATTCAAGCCCAGTGTATGAAAAAATGCAAATAAAAGTTAAGTCATCTAGTGGGTTTTTCTAAACAAAAGAAATTCTGCCATACAGAGAACAGGTACCAGAAATAGAGATACAAGAAAAATATCCTTAGATTTGCAATGAAAAAGCTTGGGGAGACATTTCAATGTACATCTAAAACCAAGAACATGGGATCCAGTGGGTGAAAATCTGATTTATGAGTCAAAATACCAGCTTCTGTGCCTTGATTGGTGTCTGTTTCTCTGTATGAGACCCAGTTTCCCTCGTATATAACTCTTATTTTGCTTAGGAAAACACTTTGTCAATGTCTGGTAACTAGAATTTACACAGCAGCTGCTTTCAGCCACTGAAAACATTCAAGAAATTAAATGCTTTATAGACAGGTTGTGAAAATTTCAAAATCAACATTTTACTATCAGTTATTCGTTCTGTTATGGTCTGTAGACATTACTACTCCTGAAGAGATACATGGTTAAGAGGCATAGGGAAGCAAAAGTTACAAGGCATAAAAGGCATAAGATGGAAAAAGGGAAGATTCTGCCAGGCTTAGCAGTAGCTTTAGACCTTATAATAAAATTAAAAGAGTGGAAAGTGTGTCAGATGAAGAATAAATGGTATATACTTCATTGGTCAACAGTCTCCTGAGAACCATTAATAGCTGAACTGAGCCACAGCAAGTTCGTATAACCTGAAAAACTATTGCTTTTTAGAATTAGAGAAACAAAACCTGAAAAAAAAGTGCATCATACACATCCTTCCTGAATTCTCCTTCCCAATCCCTTTTTGCTGCTCAAGGAGTTCTGTCATAACAAAGACTGCATGAACAATTTCATGCCAACAGTGAGAAGCATTTGAATCTTTTTAGGTTCTCTGCTATTGCCTTTTGTTCACTTCCTTGTGCTTCCTGTCTTATCTTTATCCTTTGGTGATGATGGGGAGCAACAGCCTTACAAATTATTCTTCACCTGTTTGAGGATCAATCTTATTTCCATTTTGCTATCATAACATGTATTATGAGCCAGCCCCATGGCAGAACAGAAGTCTTAAGCATTACAAAAAGACTTAATTGAATTTTAGAATATCAGGCAGTGTGGAATGAGTGAGCACTTCTGTATCCCAGGCCTTACTCATTCTGGGAGTAATTTTTCTCTCATAGACTCTACCTACCTTCTTTTGAATCCTAGAAATTAAACAGTCTTAGCAAACAAAATTAAAATAATTTGAAAAATTAATTTATTTAACCTTCAAAATAATATAATATGCCAATACATTGTGTTGTTATTTGGACAAGAAATATTTTGTCTGTTGAGCTGAGTACAAGAGAAATATATAGGACCAAGTACTTGAGTATATTCTGATAACAGCGTCTTGATAGTTCTGTCTTAAGCATTGATTGACAAAAATAGATGTTTGCTTGACTACTACTATGTATATTTAAAGAAAATGCCAAGACTGAGTTCTTGCCTTAGTTTTTGGTGTTTTTTCTTTTTCTTTTTTTTTTTTCTTATATCTGGAAAGTAAATAAAAATAAAAAGAAAAGTTTGAGTGATTTTTTTTTTCCTTTCCTTGAGCATTTTCTTGCAAGTAATCTAAGAATCTTTTTCCTCCAGACATTTTTCTTNGTTTTTGTTGTTTTTTTTTTTTTTTTTTTTTTTTTCTTATATCTGGAAAGTAAATAAAAATAAAAAGAAAAGTTTGAGTGATTTTTTTTTTCCTTTCCTTGAGCATTTTCTTGCAAGTAATCTAAGAATCTTTTTCCTCCAGACATTTTTCTTAAAAGTTTCCATATAAGACCAAGCGAGCTGAAAGAAAAACTATACATTATACGTGAAGAGAATGGTGGACTTACAGATGAACAGATTACAGCGCTAAGAAGGTAATCTTTGGGGTTCAATTGTTTGTTTATAATACAGACTACCATTTGGAGAAGGCATAATCTTCTGCAAATAATTTGAAGTTCGGGAAAGATGCTACTGAGATATTGGATCTGTCCTGACTGTGAATACAGTATTAGGGTTGCCCACAGAAATCTCAGTCTTTGTAACTGAGATTTTAGTGTATGCCTCCAAAATATCATTTTCCCCCATGTTGTGTAGGAAAGGAGATTGAAAGAAATGACAACAAACATGAAATGATTTTGTGAACTACTTATAAGTTTTAGAGTTAGTAAAATAAGTTGAGGCAGTGAACAGGTGTAACTTGATGAGAAAACTACAATATCTCTTACTACAGTCTTACCATCTATTATGGGATCAGAAATGTAAGATTTAAAATTGGTATGGAGAAGAGAAAGGCAGAGAAATGTTAAAGGAGCTTCAAGCGATGATGGGATTGTAAGAATATCGGTATTTCTGAGTGGCAGAGATCTGTGTGTTAAAAGGAGCATGCAAATTTCTGTATCATTAAAAAATTGAATTATTACATTGAGACAAATAGATTTCAGGAACAAACTAACTGGTATGTGAAATTTATAGTAAGGGGATTGTACCTGTTTCACTAGTTTAAGATGTGGAAAGAAAGGAAAGAAGCAGGATCCTAGTGTAGCATCTGTAATACATCTAGTCCCCATGTAATACTTGGGCCATTTATTAAATGCATTCATATGAAAATTTTATGTGAAACTGTTTCTTGCTTCAAAATGAGGAAAAGAAAAAGTGTTTTTCTAAAGTGAGCTTGGAAAAAGATGACACTGGGAAAGAAAGTGAGGAAGTGAGTAACTGACATTTCTGCTACTTGTGGAATGAGTTTAATTTTGGCCTCAAAATCTTTATCTTAATCAATGTATCAACAGTAATTTTAAAGTCTGCAGAATCATACCTGTACTTAGAAAGTGATCTGAACCAGAACAACAGACATGTATGGAATCAATATTCTGTGAGATGGTTTGTACACACTTTGCCTGAAGGACAAAGAGACATGAACAAGACACTGAATATGTCAATGTATATGTGTTTCGAAGGACAACATTGACCACACTCTTCTGTTCAAGCCCAAATACAGTACTGCATATTCAGTCCAGGACCAACATGATGCTGAAATTGGTAACACCACTGGATCACTAATTTACAGCATCTGTGGTATTTGCCATCATCCAATTGTAATAATTATAATGGCAATGAAACTTGAAAGATTATGTTTTTTCCTTGAAGATTTCAGTCTTCTTTTGATAGCAGTAATGCTGAGGAAATGTTTCTAGGAATGGAATGTGTAAGAGATATTGGATGCTGTATTACTCTATGCTACGTATGATCAAGGATTCTTATTTATTGCCAAACTCTAGGAATGTATGTACAAATCTTGCAGTGAAAGAAAGCTAATGTTTTAGAAGCATTACTGAAATAGATAAAGTGCATTCAGAGTTAAGGGTTGGATTTCCAAGGCAGTTCAGTGTCTTTTGTCTCCCATTCAGATATCTCATTGAAGGAGCAGATTCTTACTACAAAACATAAGCACTTGTAAGTTTCTCTCATACAATTCACTGTAGTGGATGTGGCACAACACAAGTAGCTGAACACTTCATGCTTTTGAAGATATTTCCACTTGATTTAGGTGCCATGGGGGAAAATTTTACCATTAAAATGTGTCCTCCAGCTAATTGAGAACCTGTGGTTATGACAGGAGTTTAAGCAGGATAGTCAGTGGCTGGAAAATTCCTCTCTGTGCAAATTATACCTGTCACACTGTCTAAGCCTGAGCAGGAAGTCTAGATCCTACTATTGCTGAATGAAAAATAATTAAAGCCAAACCCAAGATTACATTTTAAAGCCTGTGACCAATGAGCAAAATGGCTTGCTCACACATCCACTGAACATGAGAGGAGGTGGTGGAAAACCAGTAGAAACTTCAGGACTTATTTTGATACAGAAACAACTCTATAGCTCTCTGAAAAATTCTTTATCCTGATGTCTTAAAATCAAGAGCAAATGACTCTTTCCCTATAAACTTATTTTTTCAGAACAGTGGGAGATATTTTCATTGCACAAATTCCGAGTTGCATTCATGTAAAGATATATTTATGAAGTGCATTCACATATTCCCGTGCTTCCTTTTCCATGGTTTCCATTGTTTAATGCTTTACTCTTTAAAGCTAGCTAATCTGCTAGTTTCGTTTTCTGTGCACAAGGCATTAAAAAAAGTCGATGCAATATCAGGCTTCTGATTAAATGAAGATGTTTGCTGCCAGCTTTAAACAGAATTGTTCTCTGAATTTGTTTGAAAAGTCAAACTACTTTTAATGATAAGTAAAAATGCTTTCATTTACCAGCAATTAACTGTTATTTCTAAATGAGAATTCACTTTTGTTTCCTGATGTTGAAGGCTGATGAATGGAATATTTTATAATCTGCTTTAATATAATAATTCAAAACCCAGCAATAATTCAATGGCAATGTCATATTAAATTATTGACAACAGCAAAAAAAGCACCTTTATTGTTTGTCTTGTATTTAACATGCTAGATTCTTTGCATTGTTTTTTTCCATGTTTGAATAAATCTCCTAACTTTCAATGGAAATGCAAATAAATCCCCATGAATGTTTAATCACAGTTGCTACAAATTCAATAGGTTGTTTGCAGAAAAAGAAGATAGTAGACCTGAACGCTTATTTAAGATTCTCAACATTCCTTGTATGGTAGCTATTATATCAATTTCATTCTTCTTAAGATACGCTATGAATTCCCACAGTGTACCAGGCAGGCAGGAAGATCTCCAAACAAGGAAAGCTGTGGTGGCATGTTTATTTTTCCAAGTGGAGGCATGTGTAAAGATGCCAGTTTTTAGGAATCTGCTGCTCTGGAGTACTTTGGAAGAATATTCTGTTACCTTATGCAGAAAGAAGAAAGTTGTGTTGCACGCTACTGTAACAAAACCAAGAAACGAATCTTGGATGTGATGCAGCACTTAGAGAGACAGAAATGCCATCTCTCAATCTTGTTTCATGGGCAATTAAAACTGTTTTGGAGGTAGGAGTCAGTCAGACAGTGGCGCCCATTGGGTAATCACACCACAGCATGAGTTTGCTCTGCTTTTCTGCTAATTTTTCAGAGAAGTTATTGCTAGACTAGAGTCAAGCTGAGCCAGCACGGCCACAACCACTACAAAAGTGTTTGCTGTTCCTAGGTGCTTTGGAAATGTTGTCAGATATGATTCTTAGATCAATGGAAACAAGACATGTATATATCAAGCTCAAAGTTGATGAACCTCTCTGGAAATTATGGCCTTAACTTCTCTGTTATGTGATTTTACACTCTCCAAGCCCATGCCATTGTAAGTGGACTGTAGATCAGCAGGTGAACAGTACTGATTGTTATTTTCAAGCCTTATATACACATTTAAGCATTTCCAGATATGCAGATGTATCTGCAGATCATTTCTGCTTTACATCACGTAGCTGGCTCAAATATCTATAAAGTTCCAATGATTCAAGAATAAACATATAATATATAACCCACATGAAACAGTAGGGAATTCTGATGGAATAGAATGATAGTTTTATGTTACAGCAGTATAGAATGAAGAGGAAGTGGACGTCTGATTTTCATTTGTTGCTTTACAGATACATGCCAACACAAAAAGATGTGGAAAGGTACCAGTCGTTCAAGGGGTCTTCTTTAGAGCTGCACGTGGTGGATCAGTTTATGTTAGAGGTAAGAAGGTGTGCCATTTCCAGGACACTCTCCTAGATAGAATCACTAAAAGAAGCTGCTGTTTCTAATTTAAATTTACAATTTCAGCTAGAATCAGTAGAAGAGGATTTATCTGATAAAAGGTTGGGACAGGCAGAGGAAGAGAACTGTATGGATCCCTTTGTGTCCCCAAGTCACATGCCTTCTCTCTCCTCCAAAGTAGGAACTGATTTATTCTGAACTAGATTTCCAAAACCTGTAAACACAAAACTGTGTACATTGAAACACCCTTACAAGAAATAAGTGTCACTGATTTTAACAATGTCTGGTCTTAGGAGTGTACAGTGCCTTCTTAAATTTGCTTTTGCAAAATGCATATTCAGGTATGTGCCATGGCATATCTACAGACTCAAGGCCTAGAATAAAATGAATAAATGAGCACAGAAATTAGGAAAACTATGGTGCAGCAAATTACCCAAATTATGAAAGATATGTGCTTGTTTTGGCATAAACACAGGTTTTGATTCCTTTTCTGTTCAACTCCATGCAGATGTGTAAAATCCCCCACTTAGGCCAAAGGTTGGATCTTCTGCTTACCATACGTGAGCTCCCTGTAAGCATGAGAGATTTGGAGCCTGTAAGTAACATGGGTTATAGTGTGTTCATAGTGTGTTTGTAATGGTAGAGGGCCAAGTGGCCCCAGTGCAGATTTCAAGCTTGTGTAGTTGGGGAGGTTGTGGGGTTTCCCTATACCTCATTTTTTTGCCTGTAGCAAAATATCTCGTGGTCCATAATGCAAGGAATTCATAGTGTAATAATCCAGGCAGCCGAGTGTATAAAAAAAAGCATTTCATGGCTCTGTCCAAATTAACAAGCAAAAAGGTTAAAAAAATTCATAAAATCTCTATAATTCATGGCTTTGATAGCCAAGGAATTGTAAATGACATGAAAAGTTAGAGACAGACTACATTTGAAATGCAGTGGCACTATCAGCCAGTGCACTTGGAATGTTTTCAGGAATCCAATTAGTTTAATTGTATTTTGGTAATGATGGTATTCCACAGTACTGGTTCAAAACAAAACAGTATATCCATGTATGTGCATTTAATATCATCCTTCTTCATGAAGGTTTAAGGAGCAGTTGCTAATGGATCTGGCAGAGGAATAGACTTCCACAGGGGAGAGAGAAAAGAGCAGGAAAGGATTTTCAAATTTTAGTTTGTGCTGCTGAATTTTCCTCTTTCTTTGGGCAATAAGAAAGAATTTCACCATTAAAATTCGCCATTGGACAGAAGAGAATTTCAGCATTAAAATTCAATTCCTTTTGTGTGGGGGTTCCTGCCCCACAAGTTAAAGGAATTAATCTAATGTCATCAAAACCTAGAGCAATTTTTGCATGATTTGACCAGCATCTCATAGACATTTACGATTTTCAGAAGACTGCAGGAGGATTACAGCCCTGAAGTGTTGCAAACCAGAGTTCAAGTCTCTTGCCTCTTTTAAGGTTGATTTAAAAGTAGGAGCATGCAAATAAACAGTATTCCAGTCTTGTGTACTGGATATTCTTGTTCCAAACTGCTGCTTTACCTGCCACGGTTTGCATAGACTTTGATTCAAAACAAGGGTTTCAACATGATTCTGTTTCTATGAAAATGTTGCAAAGGTTTTGCTCTCATTCTGCATGGGAGTGAAAATGAAACTTGGAAGTTCTGCAAGTGTGTTATCCTTTGTCTGGCTCGATTACAGCTATAGTAACAGTGAACAAAGCTCAGAAGGGGAGCAGATGGAAAGCGCTGAGGAGATGCATAGATTTCTGACCCTGCCTGATACAGATACCTTTGCTGTCCTCCACTGAAACTAAGTATTTGAATATTTGGAATCTATTACATATGCTGTTTGCTTTGACAGATATTTAATAGTAACTGAAGAGCTGATTAGTTGTCTATGTATTTTCTTACTTGTGCATGCTAACACATGTTGTTAAACCATAGATTATACCCCTGAAACTCTATGAGACAAGCTGGACACTGACTTTCAGCGTCTCTGGCCCTGTGATGTGTCAAAATTGCTTTACAAATGGCTTTCAATTCTCCTGTGCACTTCATCCTTTCACTGTTTTTACATTTATGTGTTGGTGACTGATGAAGAGAGGTGTGGTGTTCAAAATACATGCATTTCCTAATTTAAAACAAAGCCTCCTCTTGTGTCTGTAGCTCTAGAAGGGAGGGAAACAGAAATTGATATTGAGTTTGATTACAGGAAATGATGATTCTTTCTTGTGGAGAAACTGCTAAGAATTCTGATAAGAACAGTCTTCAGCTGGTATAAACAGGAGGGAGGGAGGTGAAGAATGGAGAACTCTGTACCGTGCTTGAGGCTATCTGCTTCCCCTGATACATGACATTTGATGCAATCTGGTGCATTCAAACAACAAAATACCTTTTTCATGCAGGAAGCATTTTTAAGAGATGAGGTTGAAGTCATTTTGGCAGGGCTGGTTTGGCAGCAAGAAAGGATGTGACCTCCTTCAGAGACGGGCAACTGTGCCAACACCAGCTTTATCTTGGTGGGAGACTTTCAAAAGGTCCTTCCTGAAAACCCCTGGCCTATTCCCCCAACTGAAGTTGAATAGGAAATTATCCATCAGCTAAAGTTTGACTTGCTTCAGGCGAGGACAATGAGGCTTTTAGCAAAGAGATGGTATAGACACAAGTGATTTGCTCACATTTTCAGTCTGAACTGGTGGAAGATTTGTGTATTTCAGCTAATAACCCAGAAAATCCAAGCAAGTAAGCAGCTGCTATCCAGCCAAAAATTTGTTGCTGTCTTGGAGTACATTTTAGCCATTGGGAACCATTTAAATGAAAAGGCTGGAAAAGAGAAGACAAAAGGATTTCGATTGTCATCTTTGACCAAAGTGAGTAAATATTTTTCTTGTGATTAAAAGCATCACATTCTATGGTATGTTAGCCATTAATATTAGCTCAGTTTTGCCCTGAATATGGAGAAAGGCTATAATTTTTAATGAGTAGCTAACATTTTAACATCTCCTTTTGGTTGCACTAGAAACAAAATCCTGCATAACAACATATTATTTAATGTCTATTATAACAAGATGCATTTCTCCATTTTAGACAGCAGCACTGGCTAGATGAGGGCACTGCGGTGCTGAGTACACTCTGTTTCTAATGAGGTAGAACATCAAAATGCTGACAGTCCTGATATTAAGATCCTCTGGCTAGAACAGGCATCTGAGCTGCAGGCCCCTGGTTAGAAACAAGTTTAGATAAAGCATAATTTGCAGGTTTGTGCAGAGCACTGTTATATGGACCCTTTTCATTTCACTGTATTCAGACAACGTAACTACAGCATTTCTTCTGTGGTGGTTGCATTTTTATGGCACTGGAGTAATTTCTTAGTTCTTCATTTTACACCAGTACAAGACCTTTTGCCACCAGAAATTTGAAGGATTTGCCATTTGAAGGTAAAGTTTCAAAAGTAGAATGTAAATAAATTAATATATTGACAGGGAGTGAAATTTGCCTGCAAGACTTTTAACCCTCCATCACTGCTCTGTGGGATGATTGAACAGGGGACAAAGGTGGAAGTTGTGATCTTTATCCTGCCAAACATCTGCAGTACAATAAACATCATTTGGCTCTGAGCTCTCTAATTGTCTCTTCACTGACCTACCACTTGTTTAACATTAGGCTGAGTTTTCCATTAGTTTTAAGGCAACTGCTTTCCCCTATTCCTCAGAATTTGCCATCAGAAAATGCTGCTGCTGAGCACTGAGGCTTTTTCCCTCCTCCACCCAACAGCAACAAAGCATTATATTCTTATTCTAAAAAGTAAGAAATAGATACAAATTCATGAAGCTGCTTTGTACTTTTAACACTGTTGTAAGATTATGCCTGATCTGTATAGGAGAGAGAAGGATTTTTGTTTTGTGTTTGTAAGGTTTCTTTCCCATCTGGAGACTTTAATATATGAGCGAGTGATTTATAATTCTACTGATAGTTTTGAGACACAGCTTGCGTTCTTTTTTTTCTTTATGTATATATATATATACATATATATAATGGCTATAATACAACATCTGTCATAATGAAAAATGCCTACGAAATCATTTTCTGCCACAAAGCATCTTCTCAGATTCAATTAAGAAACTTTGCTATCTTTGTGAACACAGCACACTGCTTTTAACTGGAAAGGAGTAATGGCTGCGTTTGGAGGTTCAAAATCAGTTGTAATCAATTAGGATACCTCAAGTTAAAAAAGACCCAAGTGAATAAGAATACACAAAAGAACAAGGAAGGTCAAGGGATATGAGAGTGTAAAGCTGATCTTACTCAGGAATGTGTGAAATGGCAGATTGAAAACAGGTTTAATTTCATTGTTTTCTATTCTTGTCAGCTTTACCTGGGAGCGATCAACATCCTGCTGTTCCTTTTTTAAAATTTCTTTCTTTCTAATGTTTTAAGTGGAACAGCTCAGTCTGTCAATTATTGCCCTGCTCTCTTCGCAGTTACCTCTGTTGCGGGGTAAAGAGAAGACATTCACCTTGCTTCATGCCCTTGTGGAACAGATCTTCTTACATGAGCCTGATCTCGCCAAATTTTCTGAGGAGTTGACAGAATTTGAAGCTGTTCCCAATGGTAAAAGGAGGGAGGGGGAAAAATAATCAACAAATGAAAAATGAAGTCCTTCAACTTCTGTGGGAACTTCCATCCTCGCATTATGAATGGTGCTTATTAGCATGTTTTTCCCCTCTCTCTTCCTTTCCAGCTTCCATGAAGGGCCTCAGTGCTGAAGTTGATGGTATGTAAATGTGGTTTCTAAATTCAGAGAAAGATTTTCATATGGTGTGCAGTCATTTGGAACAGGTTTTCATTGCACTTCTGCAGTTTGTAAAGGGAGGTAAAGATTCAAAACATTGAGGTAAACTGTTGCTATGGTGATACTGAGCCTGCCATGTTACCGTGAAGGATATAGAAAAATAAAAAAGAAATATTAAAGTGTGTCCAGGTGGTTTAGACATATAAAAAAAAGAGACTGCCCATGGTAAATAGAGTTTGTCATAAACTGGACATGTTAAGTGATACAAGTGCTCCATCAAAGTTACAGCTATAGCAGAGTCTCTGGCAGCAGGCGATGCAGCAGGAGAAACTTTCCCACAGTTTAGTCCTGAAGTTCAAGAGTTTCTTTGAACAAAACTGGTCATCTTCTCTAGAAAGGAGTCCAACAGCTTTCAACAGGAGGGAATAGAATAAGGTTATTCAAATATAAGACAGAATTTGGAAGACATTTGCAAGTTATCATTGAACAGTGTCATAATGTGGCCAGTGAATTCAGTAGATTTTATAGTGAAGCTTTTGATAGAGGAGGTGTATGAGTGGATGAAAGTGACTTCTATTATGTTGAAAGCTTGTAAAAATCTATCTTCTGAAAATGTGATGTGGGTGTTGACTCTAACTACACACCAATAGATACTATTTTAGCCTTTGATAACAGATCTGAATGATAGTCACTCTCAGCTTTTGGCTTGAAAAACTCTCATACCTATTCTGCTGGGCTCCTGGAGTCAGCCAGGCATGTAGCCTGGTTGTTTATATTCTGTTTCATGAAATTCCAATCAACTTTTTAGGAGATATAATGAAGTAAAAATAACACTGTTTACCTTTGGTAACTTGTGTTCTTTGGGGACAATGTTGATAGCAAATCAAAATTGCTTACTATTTTAAAGGCAGTTTTGGAAAGTCATAGGTAAAGCAGTAAAATGGACATTATATCAGAAACTGTTGGGTGCTGTCAAAGGAGGTAAATATTGGGTACTGGATGAGGTTGACTGCCTTCTTCCTTCCATGGGTTCCTGATGGGTCCAGCATAGTCACTTGTATCTTCTGAGACCCATTCACCAGGGCAGAGAAGGAAAGAGATGGACCACATGCCAGTAAATCAGCCATGTAGTTCAAGGCACATCCTAGCACTCATCTCCTGCAAATATTGCACAAGTGGAGGAAGATGCTAGAATGCAGCCTGAGTTAGTTCAGGACCAAGTCCCTGGAACCAATGCTGTATCCTCTTCTCCCCGCATGTCACACAGCGGGAGGCTTCAGGGTAGCAAACAGGATTTCTTACTGCTACACACAGTAGAATTTTTGTTCTTTTATCTTTAAAAGAACCCTGAACTTTTTACACAAAACATAGGTTTGAAAAATGTTTTTTTCATTACTAAGGCTGCTGCATAACCATATTATCGGCCTCTTCATTATTTGGCAGTTGCTGTGATCACATACTATATTTTTTCTGTAAGACCCATGCCTTTTTCAGTATTTCTATATCCACAGAAAAAGTTATATTCCTAGATGAATGTATTGTAGACCCATAAGCTCCTAAATTTTCCATGTGTCCTAAATTAGACATTTGCAACCTTTTGGACACAACTGCATGCTAGTGAGATTTCTCATTTTCTTTCTCTTTTGATAGTATTAAAGAAAGAATTGGAAGACATTATTCAGTTCAGGAGGCTTATTAAACCCAAGACAATCAAGGTGACATCCCAGGAGTCACAGTTCTGCAAGGATCTAAAGGTAACATTATCACAGCCTTATTGTGGGCTGGAGGGAAAGGATGACTAATCTGCTTAGTTTGTGCTGAGATCTGCCCTGACAAGGGAGTCAAGCATTTGAGGGAAAGTGGCCTTTTATTCCCTTCTGATAGTGTCATACTACAGTGTGAGAAGGGCTTTTCAGAGTTTCTGCATCTCCTGCTTTTGCTTCACAATCAAATGGGCTGGAACAGATGAGGAATGGGTAGCCCAAGGTTACTCATGATACTCACTTTGCCATAATAGTAATTTTAGAGCATATATGAATTTTTAATAATTTCCTCTGCTCCAGAAAGGAAAATAACACAGTCATATTTAATCTGGTTATATGTGTGTATATATATATGTTTGTATTTTTATTCTGTTTATATGTTTCCAACAATTTAGGTTGGAAAATACCTTTAAGGTCATTGAATTCAACAATTAACCCAGCACTGCCAAGGCCATCACTAAACCATATCCCCAGGTGGCACATGTGCACATCTTTTCAATACCTCCAGGGGTGGGTACTCCACCACTCCCCTGGGCAGCCTGTTCCAGTGTTTGATAACCCTTTTAAGTGAGGAAATATTTCCTAATACCTAGTCTAAACTTTTCCTCATGCAACTTGAGGCCATTTCCTCTCAACCTTACTTGGAAAAAGAGACCATCCAAGAAACATCATGCTAAGGCATGCCTAAATTATGAATACAGGTTGATTTAACATGATTCTACCCATGCTAGTGACAAAAAAAGGAGGGGTGGGAACACAATGGAGAGCTCACTGAGCAAGCTGTAGGGAGCCCAGTTCTGGCCAGGGTCAGCAGAACCAAACACAGGGTTTATTAGCCTAGGTACAGAGAAGTTAATTAACTCTCAAAAGCACTGTTGCCCTACTTGTGAACAAGGCTACTTCCAGTGAAGGTATTCCTTTCAAAACAAAAGAATCCTTATTTCAAAAGTTAAGTTTCTAAGTTGAGTTTCTGTTTCTGTCTCCTTAAGAACTAGAAACCAGGAGTGTTTGCTTCACTTATGCAAAAAGACTAGTCTATGCCAAATGTGGGTGGAAATTAGGACCTTATGCTTATCTAGTTCTGCCAGTTTTAATAGATTTAGGTAATGTCATTGGATGATACAGTAAAAACTTCTCTAACATTGATGTTTCTTCTTTTTTGTCTTTGATGTCTCAATACTTGCAAGGAAATGTGTGTGCTTGATGTATGCTTATCTTTTGTGAAATGTGAAATTTTTGTGACATGAAAATTTTGACATGAATTATCTTGTTTTCACTGCTATTTAATTCCTGCTTCAATATTATGCTCCTATATGAAACTAAGAAGTTTTATTTTATTACAGGATTTAATTCAGAAATATGAAGGGGATCTATCCAAACTGTCAAAGAGATGTGATGAAATGAAGAAGCTTTACAGCAACGTACTGGTACATCTCATATTAAAATGCAATGAAAATAAATCTACATTTCTTTATTTACAAAGAAAAAAAAAAGGCAGGAAGAAAGAAGTGCCAGAAGTTTCCATACTTCCATGTGCTTTGCAGTTGCAGTATCCACAGAAACGGAAAAATAACTAATCACATCTAACAGTGTTGGCATGTTCTGAATGAAAACCTGGCTTTTAATTTTCTTGAGGTCTTAACAGCCCATTTTTTTGGAGGGTCTGTGGAGCAAGTATCAAAAAGAAAAGTAGATGTTCAGCAACTTTATAAATTCAATGAATTTAACTGTTGAATGCTTTCAACATGTTATAGAAAATGTGTTATGGAAAGCGACGTGTTCTGGTTCCTCCCAGCCATCAAAGGCCAGGCTAGACAGAGCCTTAGGCAACATGATCTAGTGTGAGGCATCCCTGTCCATGGCAGGAGGTTGGAACTAGGTAATGTTAAGGTCCTTTCCAACCCAAACCATCCTGTGATTTTATGTCTCTGGCTGTTAGGCAGCTGCAAGTCTATTACTTTGGCTGAGAGTTTTTTTCTAGTTACAAGCTTACAAGTCCAGGGCATTGATTTAGCTACTGTTATTTGAGTGAGAGGGAGACTGAGATAGAGATATTAGTAGTAATACAGATCTAAAAATGAGCAGAGCAGAAAGAAAGCTCCACAGGCAGAAGAATTCTGATAAAGAAACTTTCTGTTCTTCTTTGTTCCTATTATATTCACCCACACTTGTACCGGAAAAGCACCTAATTTTCTCAATCACTTTTTCCTCTGAACAGAAGCAACCCATCTAGGTCCAATACACTGGAAGATGTTTTTTGGGTGAGAGAGTCACACTAGAAGGAATGATAAAAGCTCCATGCTGCATTTTTTAACAATGTGGCATGTAGATTCCTTGTTTAGTACAATGCTCTTGGAGTGTGATTGAAATACAGGAGGTCTCTGCTATGGTAACAGTATTCTCCTGCAGAATAGTTACACTGGGAGGTTTTAAGGAAAGGGACAGGTTTACTGAAATGCAGGAAAAATTTCCTGGTCCTGGGTTTAGGACTTTTTCTGTAAGGGAGAGGGATTAGAAGATGAGAAGTTTTATGGTAAGCAAATGCTACACAGAAGATGCAGCCAGGAAAATCTTTGGGGACTTACCTGAATAGACATTGAAGATGAGCAAGATGTTTGATCGAGGAAATTTAGTTAGTAATGTGTTATACTAAAAATAATATTGTAATTATGTGCAAGGGTTTCTTTGTGTCTTTTGCAACCCTTCAGAAATGGGAAAAATACCTCAGTGTAACAAGCCAAAGTTGTATGTACCACCCAGGTGAGTAACTCTGTCCCAAGCCTTCAAAAGAAGAATTGGGATAAAGCAAGAAGAAGAAGATGGAAAAAGCATTGTAAATGAGAGAACGAACATTTGAGTTACATGAGTAGAAAAGTTAGAAAAGTATTATTTAAAAATGGGGAGATTTGTGCTGTGAAAGCTTTGAGGGTCACTTCTTGCACAGGGAACGGAAGAATCCTACCCAATTTTCCTACAAGTCACCTTCAGAAGGAGTTGTGCTGTGTGATCAGTTGTGTTTGCAGACCCATGTCATCCCCAGGAAGAATGTGCTTTCCCATATGTGTGTGCTCTGTCATATTCCTCCAGCATAGACATGGTTCCTCTCTAGCTGTGTACACTCAGCCAGAAGGTGTAATGCATGTGATTCTGTTCTCCAGATAAATGTGTGAGGTTCTGCATTCCTTTCTTGTACTGGAAACTCATCTGAGACTCTTATTTGCATCTGAAGAGAATTTCATTTTCCATGTAGCTGGAAGTTTTCTCGAGTTTTAACCTATCTGCTTTTTGTCCTCCCTCCCCCATTGTTCTCTAAAGTTAGGCATTTTGATATATTTCTCTCCATTAGAATGGATGTTTTTTTCCTTTGGAATAATGTTACTCCTAGGCAGAATTTTTTGCATATTTATAAAGCAGCAAAAATGTAAAGCAAATATAGAATAGGATGGGTGATCAAAGATCAGGCTATTCTCTCAAGCAGTAGGAAGGAACAGTCCAGCTTACCTGGGGGAATACCTGATGTGGAAATATGGTGTAGGTAGCCATGGAAATCATGTTGCACATAAAATAAAAACTACCACGGGCCTACCTTTATGATTTTGTATTCTGCTTATAAAAATCAATAATGACCTTGGCATATGGCACTTGTATGGAATGAACAAGAAATTGGGGGTAACTGCCTGTGGTATAGCTGTGGGCTATCAACTTTTCACAGATGGCCATTAGCTCCAGGAAATGCCTCTCTCATTGTTCTTTAAATGATGGTACACCATGGGTGAGTGGCACAGTGTGCCAATGATGAAGGGCTTGGAGCACGCAGGAGGTGCAATTAGGAACACAACAGGCAAAACTATTAATCGGGTGTCACTGGCTGATGTTAAAGTTTTTGTAACTGGTTTATATGAGAGTGGTTTCTTTTACTGTGTTTCTGATTTCCAGGCTTAGTTTGCTCCTAAGAACGTGTCAGATGAAGTCCAGGTGAACATGCTTAAGTAATGGCAGATACCTGCCCAAACCTTTCTGTGTGTTTCAGTTGGAACCTGAAGTACGTCATCATTGCTGCTCAGCCCTGGCAGAGCTGCATCCCCCAATTGCAGAGGAGCTCTCAGTTACAGAACTTGTAGCAGCACAAGGATGCCTTTTTAAACTTTTTGACGAAACCTTTGGAACATCTTCACTAGATTTGTTCTGCTCAATTAAGAAGCTGTTGCAGGCAGAGTTATGTTCTTTAACACATTGATCCCATTAACAGGGAACCTCCGGAAATGGTGACAACCTCTTGAATTAAGCCTTAGCAACAGGTGTAATATCAAAAACTCTTTCCTATCTGAGAACTGGAAATGATTTTAGTTAATGCAGGAATCATCCTCCTAACATTAAACACTGTAGTATGACTGCCTTTCACCTCTTGTTACATAGCAGAGCAGACAGGGTGCCAACATAATTCACATCTTTTTTAGAAGCTTTCCATCTCCTCCCCTTTTTCAGGTGAAGGAAAGAAGAGAACAGGGAGCTCTGGCTGTTTATGAAATTACTTTTGTCTCCAAAATGTTTGCTCCCCTGTGAATACTTTTGTTTGTAAAGCAAAATGACAGAAAAGGAAAGGCTTGGGGCTTTAATCTGACATAACCATGCCCACTGTGGAACATGAACAATTTCCCTAACATGTGCATTTCCTCTTATGCATGGGTTCCTCTAACAAACTGTGAAGCCAGTTTACTGATTTTTCTCCTTTTCAGCTGGAGATCTATAGTCCAGAGAGAGATTGTGTTATACAGAACTCCAGGTTACTGAGTTATTCAGTGACAACTCCTGGGGCCACTTTTACTTAGGATGTCTTGGATCTCAGATTGCTGGAGACTTAAACCACCTCTAAGTTTTCTAATTATTAATATCGACAATAATGAAAGTATTTAACTTTTCTCTTGCTATTTTATTTTCTCTAAGATCCTGGACATGGGTTAGATTACTTGGATATGCTAACGTTAGATATTATTCTCTTTCAAACTTACAGGTAAAATTTGGAGAGCCACAAGACCTGGACTCTCAGGAACTGTTTGGATGGATATCTTCATTCATTAGTGAGTTTAGGAAGGCCTGTGTTGAAGTTATGCCATAAGGACAACATAAATCTTATAAAGAGGTGAGGGAAAGAGAAGACCAGAAAGCAACATTTAAGCTAACTTGTTTGAAAGCTTCTCTACTAATAAGTAGTCTGTAGTACATAGTCTGTACAGCCATATGCCTTGATTTTGAGAGATATTTGATTTATGTGTAAGTGGTATTTGACCTTTAGGATAACAGATCACTTATGAGCCTCTCTACCTTTTCTGATGTACGTGCTTTTGTATTTTGAGATGCCTGTATTTTTAGAAAGGACACAGTTTGGAGATTTTATAATCTTTCTAATATTTTCCTTTAATGTATAGTCTGTTGAGTTTTAACTATTACTTTCCATGGATAAGTTTCTGTATGATCATTTGGGTTTTAATTACTTTTTTTTTGTAGTTTTCAACCAATACTTTATAAGTTTTATAATAAAACAGGGAGCTGTTACACACAGAGGGGAATATTTAGCAAAAATTCTTGTTTGTCTTTCTGCTATTGAAGCATTGCAGCCTTAGTATGTCATGGAGAAAGTATCTGGCTGGGTGGGTTTTCGTTTATTTTCCTCCAAAGTGGTGCAATACGATAGTGCTTTTTATGGCTGATGTAATGTATTAAGGTAAAATCCTACGGAAGACAATCGGTGTGAGATTTGCCTTGGCAGGAAAAGAAAAATATCAGAGAAGCAAAATAAAAACTTGTCATGAAGCATCCAAGTAATGGATACTGGGGGTGTAATTATTCATGCTTTTCAAAAGGGAAAATATATCTGTTGCATTTGTTGGCTTTTACATATTTTTATATAGAATAGTTACCCGGAGCTCCAATATATGAGAAGAAAAGGAAGCCTATAAATTCAGAGACAAAATGGATGTGTTTAACATTGACAGCAGAAAATGGTTCTAAAAGGTCATTGAGAAAATTTGGCATTTTCTCTATCAGTTTTGCAAAGAGTGTTTTTTTGAGGAAAAGGTGTGCTACCTGATTTATTTTAGGTCCGACTGCCCACATCTCAAAGTGTTTGGGCTTTCATAGAAATGTTTAACACTCTTCCTGGCTTCAGTGCTAAAAGGAGGTAGGGCTAACCCTTCTGAAATGCTTAAATGCAATTTCATCTAAAAATTACATTGCCACAACCCACTCTTATGGAATTTCCTTATACCCATCTTTTAATTTGCTGTTCTAGATGTAACCACTGCTGCACATCTAGGTATTTCAATAAAGATTCAGTCAAGAGCCAGGGCACCCACCAGCTATGGTCTGCAATACATAGATTTTTGGTGCTGGTCATGTCAGATAGTAAAGGACAGTCACTAGGAATAGATGCTTGGACACATCTTCTGATGTACCATGTCTGGCAGCACACCCTATGTGCAAAGGGTGCTCCTCTTTGGAAGCTGAATCTGCTCTCAAAGGCACACACACAACTTCTGTTTCAAAGTGAGCAGATGTCATGAATGCTGTTTTAAAATGATAGTTTGCACTGTTTCGAGGAGCCACTGGAAAAGGGGAGTCCTGCCCTGAAAGATTCCAGTCCTTTATAATGCTCTTAAAGGTGTGCTCTGGCCAAAATGTGTGCCAAGCCAGCAGCATCTCGTTTGTGACCAGTGAGTGAGTACTCCAGGGAAATGTCTTCAACAGGAGGCACCAGGAGGCATCGGGTGTTGAGCAAGTACACTGATGAACAAAGAAACAACTGCTCTTCCAGCTTGGTGAGAAGAAACCCTGGCACCAGCTGTGAATGCCAGCAGGCCCCACTGCTTATCTTCTCTGCCTTAAATCCACCCCTTGCCTTAGAGGATGCCTAAAAAAACTTTGAGGAAGAGGTTCAACAGGTTATGTATTCAGTATACCTTCCAGGCACATCCCTATCATAATATAGAAACTGTCTTGCCTGAGGTAGAGGATGCCTGAACTAGAGCTGTGCATAGCAGCAGTAGCAAGATACCCAGTGGGTCTCCTCAGCAGTGTTGCTGCCATCCATAAGCTCTTGTGTGGCTGCACTAATTAAGTGCATCATTTTGGCTTCTCAACAGTCTAGTCAGGACTATGCTTCCAGTTAAGAGCATGCAGGCCTGTTTCTCAGAGGCAAAAGGAATAAAATAAAATAACAATTAGCAAAATTAGTACCTCTGATACTTGTTTTATGGAAAATTATTTACAGAAAACTTATTGGCTACATTTGCCTCAAGTCAGTATGAGAGCAGTGGCATCTGGCTGACACTGAAGTCAGTGGCATCTAGCTAAGAACCAGGAACTGCAATTATATCACTCATTTTTCATTGAATTGAAGACAAAGTCCTGTTTAATTTCTTGCACCTCCACACCACAGTGCCCTATACAGTGCACATAGCACTGTAAACAGCACTTGCAGTTTTTGATGTGTGTTGTTACTGCTCTGAAATCTGAACCATCTTCATTTATATGTGAATCATGTAAGATAATCCTGAATACAAGTGCCATTTCCATGGTATCAAGATCCCTGAATCCCTGAACAGCATTCGTGATGGTCATGATAAGTTTCATGTTTTTCTACCATTAACTTGGCTCAGGAGTCCTGGGAAGTGGGTTTTAATGAAATAGGTCTTTTTCCTCTTTTTTTTTTCATGACTCTTTTTTTCCCCCTACTCTTCTTTCTCTGTCATTATATCTAACAGCTCGTGCTTGTTTTATAGCTCAGCTGCCATGGCCTCTTCTAATTAAAAATATATTCTACACAGTAGCCAATATCTGTGTCTTTGTGTGGATATCCTGGAGCATTCATTAAAAAAATGAATTCCCAAATGCCTTCTTGGCAAGAAGTTCAACTCCTCTCAGAGAGCACGAACTTTCCTATGGAATGGGAGCTTACTGAGGAGATGTGTTGCGGTTTTCTTGAACAAGCTATTTCTTCAGTGCCTGTGAGTTTCAGATCCCTCCTGATTTGTATGTAAAAATAAACAAATAGCCCTTGCTCCCTACCTCATTCTTTTTTACCAAGTATAATTTTGTATAAGACTGGGTTTTTCAATTTCTTAGAGTCAATTCTAGTATTCAGCTTTAGTGGTGTAAAGAATAATAGTTGTTACGCCTCAACATTTACTTGGAATTATGTAGGCAATCTTGAAGTCTCTGTGTGACAATGCCTTTGGAACCCTTCCTTAGCAGCTGACAGTTTTACCCTGCAATCCTGTGGTCATAGAAGTCAAAGTTCTGGGTGAACCTTCTGTTTGTGGAAACTGGGAGCACTGGACTGGGAGTACTCTGACAAATAGCAACCTGTAAGAACTGTAGGATCTTTAATTCTGGGTTATTCCTTTCCCACAAAGCTGACATTTAGCATATTGTGAAATATGAAAATTATGACATTAAGTAGTTCTGGTCAGTAAACTCAGTCTCAGTATTTAGCTGTGTGAAGTGAGGCTGCGGGTCAAATGCTGTACTGATGTTTAGTTTCATGACAGCTCAGCTGTGTAAGAACTGCTTGCCTCAGAAGGAAGTAGAGATTTCTCTTGATAATCTGTTTCCTTAAAATGTACACTACTTGGTAGTATGTGCAGTACTTCAGCAAGAACTGGAAAGAGAATTTCTAGTCTTAATAGACACTAGTTGTCTTCAGCAAGAGCATGACTGAGAAAAGCCCTGCACTCTGGGACTGGAGCTCTTCATCTGCCTGCCCAGTGTCCGAGTGTATTCAAAGTACCCTGAGAAAGGCTGTAAGAAATGGAGCTCATATAGGCACAGGTCACTGATCGACTTGAGCTCCCAGAGTGGCCAGTGCTACATGTGTGCCAGCACTCACAGGGGTCTTCAGGAATTCACAGATACAAGTATCTTCCCCAGGAGGCAGAAATTTCCCAGAGTTTCCTCAAACCAAAAATGTAAAGAGCAAGTATTATCCAACACTGATCTCAGCGATAAGAAAAACAACTTCCCTAGATGGACAATTACATCTTAGGACAGTGGCTGAACTTTGCTTCCCAGTTTTCCTTTATTTTCCCTTTCCTATTTGACCTGCCAGGCACCCGCCAGCTTGTACAAATGCACAGTAAAGCAAAAACAGAAGTTGTGGTCACTTGGAAGGAGTTCTGTGTATAAAAGCTTTGAAGTCACTTCAGTGGACTGCTGGTCTTCTAGTTTGAATGAATGCTTTTCAAATACAAACACCACTTTTAGGAGAAGAAAAAAGTGGTAGACAAAAGCCAATAAAAACATGGGGTCTCTAAAAGGGAACCTGTTGGGCACTTGCTGCACAACAACTAAAGCCTGAAAGTATTCTTAGAAACTACTCGCTCCTGTGCTTAAGCTGCTGCTGCTAATGACAACTCAGAAACACCACAAACAGAATTCAAGCTGCTGGCCTAAAGGAAGAATACATTAAAGAATTCAGGCTGAGGGGCTGCTTTGCCCAACCCTGACTCAAACAGGAGCTTGGAAAGCTTCTGTGTTGCTCACAGAAGTTTTGCTGTGGATCTTCATAAACCCAAGACTCTGTTCCCTGGTTTAAAAGCCGTTTTCAGACTGCCCAAATGCTCAGCTGTGAAGTTTTCTCACCAGACTAAATGCAAATGTTAATTTTGTTCACTGTTGCTGCTCCTACCCAAAAGCAGAACCATCGACTTTATTCCCAGGGTACCAAAGAAGGGGAGAGCCTTGTAATGAAAACTAAGTCAGACTCATGCAGGTATGAACACTCTGTGCAAGTGAGATTTTATTTAGCATTAACTTGCATGTTTCACATCACAGCATATTACTGCAGCTGACATGATGCATCTAAGAAGCAGACTACGCTTTCCCGGGTGTACATTGAACTGATTGCAGGATTTGCTAAATGTGCTTAAGCCTTACACTTGCTGCCTGTTTACCCAGGGATGAATTTTAGTCAAGGACAGTCAGCATTAATTAAGCAACAGAAACCCACAAAGTAAGTAAATATTGCTTTAAGCTCATTTTACAAATAAGATATTTGAAACAAAAATGTTTCAGATGCAGAATTTGAGTCTCTGGATGCAATTTAAAAATACTGTGATGTGTTTTGAAACAGAAGTGATACAAGAATAAATAACTGCTGGTCTATGCATTGGTGACACAATTTGCTTATGAGCATTGAACCAAAAAAAGAAAATAACCCCAAAGGTTATTGTCCACAAAGATCAAGTACTAATGAGCGCATTCATACCACAATTCTTCTTGTAGCTCCTAGGAACTTCCCTGAAAAAGCTGTACAGGACTTGGCCTGAAATGCTGTTATTATAAATAGAAATTTGCTCGACTCTGTTTCAAACAGCACTGTTCTCAGCCAGTAAATAAATCCCAGAGAACATCCCAAGTTGCTATCATTAATGCTTAAATTGAAGTTTGTTATTTGGAATCCTGCCATTTAAAACAATCTGATGTCTCACTTTGTTGTCAGGAATTAAGCTGATTAGGAAAATTAAAAACAACAAAAATCCTTTTGATTCTGGATATACTGAATTTGCCCTGCAAAAGGACAACCCATGTGTGATGACTGCTCTCTGAGCTGAAGTTCAGCTCTGGCTGGATGTTCATATGATTATTGAGCTGGGCATAGAATATTACTGTCTAGAGATCGGGACAGTCACTTGGAAGGAGGAAACCTGAGTGCCAGTTGCTATTTGAAGAAATGTTTGTATATTTTTATACTGAAAATCCCTTGGTTAAAATAAAGAACCACCACTGGTACAGCAGCCAGAGCTCACATCTACCTCTCTTCAGGGCAAGGCTGAGGGCTATAGGCTAAGGAGCTAGAGCCCCTAGAGGCTGATTTCTATGACTGTGGTGACTACACTTGGATTTTGGATCCAATTCTGGGGACCAAATGCACAAAACACATGCAGAAACTGTGTTTTAGCTGTGCAGATCCTTTCTACCAGTTTGTCTGTCCATTTCTTCAAGCAGGAAGGCTGTTTTTATACCATCCTCAAAGGGCTGGAATATGCAAAACATAGCTTCTGTATTAAAGGTTTTTTATCTGAATCATTTGATTCTCAGATAACTGTTTATTAGCATTCATCTTGATGAACTCAGCTTGTATTAAAACTAAGCAGCCATAGCAAAAGCTCAATGCACTGCAGTTAGTAAAAATTGGTTACCTGCTGAAACACAGCTGATGTTTCAAGCTGAAAATCCATGGTTTGGGATTGGAATTGGAATAACACTGGTAAATAAGAAATAGTGTGTTGAGATGACTTTTGGAATGGAAGTCTTAGAGAAGGATATCCTTGTCAAGTACTTTGGTCTCAGTGACATCTGAATGCTGTCAGCTTTTCAGAAGCACTTACATTTTGCATGCATTTACAGTTTTCTTTCTGTTTTGCCCAGTATTTCCATGTTCTGATAGCTTCATTGCACAGAAAAGAAAATAACAGGAGTTTTAGCAGACTCATGGAATGGTGGGGGCACCTCTGGATGTCATTCAGCCCAGGCCTGGGTGCAGAATATCCAGTGTTGTTTTGAATGTCTCTGGTGACAGAGAAGATGGAGGTTTCTCAATTTGTCAGTGAGTTGAAGGTTTCTAGAAGTTATTAGCTGAGGCCCAGAAGAAAGATAAAAGAGAGCTCTGGACCCTCATTTCCTTGAGAAAGCAGGATAAAACAATGACAACAGACTGTCACTTGGGACAGACACCCACCAGCTAAGCAGGAGAAATTGGTGGGTTTGATGGACTTGATTCCATAGTGGTGAAATACGTGCAATGTTTTCTTCCCTGCATCTTTTTAAATCATTCACTACTATAAAGATAGACAATAGATATTTATTGTTCTTGACAGCTTTGCTTGAACAGCATTGGAAAGATCTGGTTAAAAATTACTCTCCAGGAAATTATTCAAATTAAAGGGAAAATACTTTTAAAACACTTGATCTTTTCCCATCCCAGAGGTGGCTGCAGTTTGTCTGTAAGGAGTTCTAGATTACATACAGTTAATTACACTGTGTTGGGGTCTGCTGGGATGAATTTGTTTTTCTTAGAAACAAAACTTTCCTTAGAAAGTTGGAGGGGATTTGAGGAAGACTTCTAACCCAACTCCTTCAGTGCTGTGCTTCCTCTGCACATCCTCATGGAACTGATCATCTTCAATGGTATCGTCTTGTTTGGCCCTTGGTGATAAATGCATGGTTTCCAGGATACTTTCTGTAGGCATGGTTTGTAAAGTATCACATATGCTTACAAATAATAGTGAAAAAAGCTGTTCACAAGAATTATGAGAATTTACCTTTTGGATTAATGAACAAACCTTGCAGATCACATAGGGAATGTGTTTTACCCTTCTTACTGCTGCTGCTATCAGAAAGCTCAAATGTGAAATCATTTCATTTATATTTTAAATACCTGACAAAGAAGAAAAATGCTTTTCTGTAAGGATTTCATTTTAGAGAGATGCAAGAGAAACAGTAGTGGGGCTGGCTGGAGGCAAGTAAACCTTGGAAGTAAGTCTTGCTTTGCTTTGCTTTGCTTTGCTTTGATTAAAAATCATCGCAACATTTAATCAGATTAATCCATTCCCATCTGCCACAAAGGTGAGGTTACTCATACTTAATGCTCATCTCCAAATATGTCACTAACTTATAGCTGAAAATTACTACACCAACTAATACAGTCACAAATAACTTTTTAAAGCAAAATCGAGAATCCTTTCTTCTAAAATTGTCTATTAAGTTTTACTTCCAGACCACTTTAGGTAACAATACAAGTACAGGAGAAAGTGAAGTTTGGTTCTGAACCCTCAAGCAAACAATCAAGAGACACAGGTACAGTAAAAGACTTGCTATTGAAGCAGTCTGAATAGTTGGGTAAGTTACATAATATTATTTCCTTTCTCTGATTGAAACACTCATCCACTCCTTTTCTAACCCAGTACCAATTGTGAATTGCAAATACCAGAACTGCATAAACACTTGATGTTACACGTTTTGCAGGTTTAAGTTCCATAAATTACATGCACTCCCTAAGTTAGCTCCACAATTTGTAGAAGAAAATATACGCTGAGATTTAAATATCTGCCACGTCATCTATTAAATAAAAGAGTGAGTAGAGAAAATGACACACTGGTTTTAAAAGATGTGCGTTTTTTGGGAAACAAGTTTTGAGATAACCCTGTTCCACCTCTGAGCGACTCAAGTAAAATTTAGATGCTTTGAGGTTGTTTTGCACATTTGCACTCACAAATAATTTCTCAATAAGTTCAATTTTTAGAGGAGATTTCTGGAAGAATTGGGGTTAAATTTTCCCCACTCCCTCTAGGCCTGAAATGAAAAGAAAGGAAAAAAAATGCACCCTATAGGGCTTGCGATTGTTGCATTACCATGTCACTGCAACTTGCCTCGACACCAGCCCCTGCAAGCAGCTTGACTGCTGCAGGAAAGGTTTACAAACCTGTTGGAGAGGTGTAGAATAGGTGTTGGAATCCATATATGGGGGAGAAGTACAAAAAAATGCCACGGAACATTTCTGTCCATGTTTCCAAGTTGTTTCTAGAGATTTGGAGAACTGTGCCCACCTTTGGACATTCAATCTGATGATATTTATTCTGAATTGAAAGGAGAGACATCAACTACTTGAAGGTACCATGGTACCATACCCTGATTTGGGTATTTTTCCCAGTACCAGGTGAATGTACCAGGACTGATATGACCCATGCTGCAAGGAGGCTGGAAAATAGTCTGAGCAGAAAATGGATGCAATCAATGTTGGCAAGTTAAAACCTACCATATATAAAAATCTGTTAAAGTTGGCATGTCTCTATAGATGGAACTAAAAATCCTGATGCAAAGCCGTTCCCTGAATATCACCACAAGCCTTCCAGTCAATCTACTTCCTTTAAATAGCAAATGAGCAATACAACCAATGGATGGTCTCTTAATTCACTGTCTCAGACACTTATATTAACAGAAATTATTCCTCCAGTAATGCTATTATTCGTTTTTTATTGGCCCTTGCTATGAAAAGCACTTGGTGAGAAATGTATCTGGGACAAGCTCTCCTGAGGGGAGGTAATCTGTGTACCTCCACTGATGTCAAAGAAGATGCACTGAAGCACATCACAATCTAAATTTTGTATAGTTTTCTTGACACCAAATTAGCAAACTACATCCACAAAATGTATTCAAGAGTTTAAGCTAAAGAGACTGGCAGCAGATTGCTGGAGCCTTGGCAAACTCCATCCTGAGTGCACCGAGCCACCTTGCTCAGTGAAACCAGCGCAGATAAGAAACCATGTTCCTTCCCCTCCCATCCTGCTAACAGGAAAAGTTTTTCCTGCAAGGCTGTTTTCCTATTGTGTTTTTTTTTTTTTTTTTTGTTATCC
>NDXB01020904.1:150548-169136 GCA_002631895.1 Agapornis roseicollis | reverse complement strand
TTCCCCCCCCATCCTGCTAAAAGAAAAAGTTTTTCCTCCAAGGCTGTTTTCCTATTTTGTTTTTTTTTTTTTTTTTTTGTTATCCTGACTTTATCCACTGATTTTATTCCATTTGGGCAAAAAAGCACATTTCTTACCTCATTAAAATGCAATTGAAACATCTCAGACCACTGCATAGGTCAGCTCAGTGCTTCATGGAATTATTTATTTCATAAAACTGCACAAATGTACCAGGCAAATTAGTTGAAAAAGGTTTGTTTTTTTTTTTTTTTCCTAGACACGAACTGAAATGCAATATTAAAACAGGAATTAAACTTTATAACAAGTTATATAGCTGCAAGTAGCTGCTATAAAGGCAGCTAATGTATGCAAGTTGATTTTATGGTCCAAATCAATGTTTCTACAAGAGGGTTAAATATACAAATTAGAAAGAGATTGACTCAAAATATTATAAATAAAAATAAGTACAGCAAATATTAAACTACTTGTGGTTAGCCCAGCAAAGGTCAATGATAAAATTTACAGGCCTACTGATATTGCAACCAATTGACTCCTACTTAGGATCTATGATGGAGTAAAAAGAACCTACAGGGTCAAATTTTGCTCTCAGTTTTCCACTGATGTAAATGCAAACTAAGTCTATTGGACTCAGTGCAACTGTACAGCTGTGGAATATTTCCAGACATCTATCAAAGAGTCACTGCAGAAACATGCTGCTGTAAGGAGTCTCAGAATCTGGCCATGAGGGCATCACACCCTGATTTGCACTTTGTGCTTGGGCCTGAAGTGTGCTCAGGTTTGCAGTATTGGCCAAACAGAAATTTTGGCTGTGTGAGAAATGCTGAATAAAGCCATCAAATGCCAATGCTGTCAGCATATCTGAACGGTTTTACCTTTGCACACATGCAGACATTCTGCTGACTTCATTTTCTTAATCACCTCTAAAATTCACACAGAATTTTAAGATTCTCTTTCCTGAGATGGCCATGAAAGCACAGATTTATTCCAGCAGAGTGCCAGGGAAATCAAGGAAGCCCAACAAACATAAGCAGACAAATGTTCTTCATTGGTTCTGCTGTTGCAGAAAGTTTAAAGACAAAGGGTAATTGAAGATGGAATGAAGAGAGGTACATTAAAAATAAACAAACATACAGAAAAACCTCAGTTAGAAGCCAAGAAAGTTGAGTTTTAGATTAAAATAAAGCAAGGGAAAGTGAGGTTTGATTCTACATGTGTCTGAATTCAATAATAAGAACTTTTGTTCATTGTAGTCATTTTGGCTGTATGTGTGGCTGAAGATTTTGTTGTATTCCTAGAGGATCTCTTTACATTTTGTGCCTAAATAAATGAAGTGACAATTACTCTATAAAATATTTATGGAATCTTCTTAAGAAGCATTAAGCCCATTAACCAGGTGAGTTTGTTTTGGATTTGGGCAACAAACTGTTTAACTAGCTGAAGGCCACAGGGCCAGCTGTCTAAAAGACAAGTTAGTCTGTACGGGAGCCAGCATCCAGGTGGAGGTGACAGCCAACTCAGGAAATACAGTATTTAACCTGAAAGAATGTTGAAAGATGGTGACAGTCTGACCACTGAGCTCCATAAACACTGGTGTGAACCATCAGCAGTATTCTGCCTTTGAATCCATCCTTTCTGCCCGCCGTGTCCCCACACTGGTTCACTTCATGCATCCTCATTAGGGGGAGTTCAGCAAAAAGCCAAATAAAGCAGTGCTGGAGCTGGGGTTTCATCCTAGGAGGAGGCTGATGAATGCTCAACCAGCTCAATACAAAACCGTGTTACACATTCAGCAAGCAGAAAGCTCAGCTTGACAGGAGGGAAACATAATTAGGATAAAGAAATAAAGAAAAGGAGTGAAAGGAGGGCTCCTGTCACCGAGGGGTTAGTAGCATTCATAAGGCCTCCAGACACAAGCAAGAGGCTCAAAAGCAGGAGAGGAAGTCAGAGGCAGATTATTTCTCCCTTTTGTAAGGCAAATGAGTAATTACACAAAGCAAGATGGTTTTTTTTCCCCAAAGAGATTTGAAAAGTATCATGCAATATTGATACAGAAATTGTATTTAATGCAGGTTTACAAGCAAAGCGGTAAAAGAAAATGTAAATGTAAACATGGTGTTCTCTCCTTATTCTCCCCGTGGCTCTTCCCTTTGTCAGAAAGCTGCCTAGCACACCTGCCTCAGCACAGAAAGTTCCTTGTGAAAGGGCAAAATACTTCTAAATGGAGACAGTTTTAGGCTTCCACAGTGTGTGTCCAGAAAGGGAAAGAAACTATGAGCTTAATCTAACTGCATTTCCATTCTTGAGCATTGTTGCTACTTATTTTGCTTGTTCTTCTTCCAAATGAGGAACAAAAAATCGCTGGTAGAGGCAGCTGGATCAATACTAAGAAATTCTTTGTCAGATGAAATAAGAACAATCATTAACCTTGCTGCTTATGAATTAAAAGCCAGCTTTTCAACTCATCCTTTCCACAGCAGCTCCAGCAAACTTCCCAGCAAGTGAAGCGCAGCCCAATTACTCACACAAACACTGGCACTAAGAACCTGAAAGCACCCTTCCTGCTGCATGAGTGGGAAAAAAAGGAGGAGGTACTTTGTGATATGTGTCAGGTATTTTGGTGATGGGGGCTCTCCAGGCTGGTTATCTTTGTTATAGCTTATATTAAATTGATTTCCAGGAAGAATTCAGTTTCTTTTTTTTTCAGTTCAGTTCTGTCCTCCCCAAAATACACTCTCCCTGGTGGTCCCTATTTTGCTTTTCTTCTCCTGGAGCAGATAAAATCTATCAGGATTTCCTCTGTGCTGGTAGGACTTGGCTGTTGAACTGTGATCACTGTGTTGAAGTTTGCTTGTCCTGCTATTCTGCTGCCTTGTCTCCATCCTGCAAGTGGCTTATTGCTAAGGAAAAGTTGTAATAGTCTTCTTTATCTCTTGAGTTTGTGTTGTTGATAAATGTCATCTGAAGTCTCAATATCGGTTACCCTTTGGGGAACAGAATACTTTAGTGAAGCACAGTGCCTCCCAGTCCTGAGCATGGAGCAAAGTTTCTGATTGAGCTGCTGCCGGTTTCCATGAGGGAGGGAGCTCTGATGTCTGCCAGCTGCTACAGACAAGGTCCAGTGCTGCTGTACAGCCTCTGCTCAGTCCTGTTCCTTCAACTCCATAAAAGCTGCTAATGTTACTGAGCTGCAACCAAGAAACACATCAGAGTCAGTAGTCCTCTAGAATGTGTTTTAGGCATTGAAAAGGATATGATGAAAAGGGTTTGTTGGTGCTCTTTTGTAAATAAGGAAAAATGCCCCAAGTCAATGGCACCAACACAAGAGTAGGAGTCTGTGTGTGTGTGTGGTGTGGAACCTCTCAAATACCACAGTTCAAAAAGTCTTTCAAATGAGATGTGCCAAGAATTGATGTGGGCAAAATAGAGGGGCAGAATCTGCTCCCTTCTTCATGTCATCTTCATTAAGAGCCTTGTTTAATTGGATTTCTTTCAGATGAGGATATCACTGATATCAAAATTGAATGCCAAAACAGTTTTGGAAATTGCAGGGCAGTCTGCTTCAGTCTCCTTTCGTAGCTGATAAGTATGGTGTTAATCATTAAAGTATGTCTTGTGTTATCTGTGCACACTGACAGTACTGTCTGAGAGGTTTTTGTGATATTATCTGATTTCCCCAGACTAGGATGCAGGTGACGAGGAGCACATTGATTTTGCAGACTGTGCTCTCACAAGAAGTTTTATGACTGCATGCAAAATGTGTGTGCAAATTTGCTCCTAACTTGCATTTAACCTTATGGCAACTGAGCTCTGAAATGAGGCAGCTGTGTCCATGAATGACTGCAATTAGTTGCACACTTACTTACTGAAGTGTTCATGCTGCTCAAGTAACCTGCCTGATAAAAATGAATGCACAGCTCTGAGAGGAAAGGACAGAAGTGAGAGGCAACTCTGATCTTCACTTTGTCTGCACTTGTGCATCTGCTCTCTGCAAAACAGCCCCTTCTATATTCGAGTGAGAGGAGTGGAACAGGAAAGCCAGGCCAGGCTTAGCAGGTGCCTGCACCTGCAGACAAAGGAATAGGAAAGTCAACAGCTGAAAGATCTGATTCAGCTCCTACCTTGTCTTGCTGACCAGGTGGGGTTATGATGTTATTTTCCCTTTCTTTTCTGTTTCTTCATCGAGTTTTGGCTATTTTCTTGCTTTTTTCATGTTTTCCCCACTACTGCGGTAGCTGATGGCATTGTCCACAGCACAACGGAATCAAGCAACTTGTCCGAGATGATCGTAAAGTTTTTAATCACTGACAAAATTCTGAGCAGTTTCAGATTTTAATCTAACTTTGTGTCCATGCTATAAATACAGCTCCTGTTCCTTGTGCTCTGCTACGAGGCTGCTCAGCAGCACGAGCTACAGAAGAGTTTTTAAGGACGAGATGTTGCAATAGTGTGGAATTATTTACACATTTGTATTTATTGTGCTATAAAATCTGTTCCTGTCTAGTGACAGTTCTGCAGGCAGGGCTCTGATGCCTTGGCACAAATCTTTCACTCTGCAGATCCAAATTCTACAAAAGGGACAAAGTTGTGCTGTATTTGCTTTATTTCTTGTTCCCTTTCCCTACAGTAAGTGATACTTCTCAGCTTGCTCTTCCATTTGTTTTTGCTGCTGTCACTGAATAAGAGACACATTCCGAGGAAGCAGTAAAATTCATTTTTACCTCTGATCTGACCAATGGGATTCCTTAACATTTGAGTGTGGCTTTTGGGATGTTAGAGTAGGGTGCTTGCTGCTACCTAAGAGGACTTTTGGCTGCTTTATGGCTTCTCAAAGACTTTGTTGAGCTCTGCAGACTTAATGCTTCACCCTTAGTCCTTCACATCAGCTATAAAGGTGGTGAGGCACTGGAATGGGTTGCCCAGGGAAGTTGTGAGTGCTCCATCCCTGGCAGTGTTCAAGGCCAGGTTGGACAGAGCCTTGGGTGTCATGGTTTAGTGTGAGGTGTCCCTGCCCACGGCAGGGCGGTTGGAACTGGATGATCTCAAGGTCCTGTCCAACTCTAACTATGATTCTACAATTCTAAAACCAGTCCCAGCTCACACGTGCCTGCAGAAAGTCTTGGAGTCCATAGAGTGGGCTTCATTGCTTTTTATTTCTTCTTAGTTTCCTTTTGCTTCTTTAATTTCTTTTGTCCCTTGGTGTCCAGATTTACGATGAGCATTTGTTGGCACATGGAGCTGAGGTGCTGTGTGAGCTGACTGTATCGCAACGCTCTTCCTCTACAGAATGGGAAGCAGCAAAATGTGCTGGCATTCCCAGCTCCCGAACAGCTCAGCCCCTTTCCCAGCTGGGTTTGAAAGGCAAAACAGCTGTACCCAGATGGAGACGCCTCTGGGCAAGAAGAGAACGAAGGCTGCTGGTGGTTAAGGGTTCACATGGGACATACTTGTTGCAAAGCTGTTATAGGCACAACAATAATCTGCTGTTTTGAAAGGTGCCTATCTAAATATCATATGCTCAATTTCTGACAAACTATTGGTGCTTTGCTCTTGGCTTGGACGGAAATCTGTTTAGCCAGTTCTGCTTCTGGGATCACTATGTCATTTCTGCCAGCCCTTGAAGAGGGTTTAGGTTTCACCATCAAACTATTTCAAAAGGGAGCAGGCGATTGGGGAAAGATTTTTAATAGTCTTGAAATATGTGTGAGTATGGAGCTAAGGTACTTGCTCAGTCTTACTTAACTCCTTCCTGCATACATCAAGAAAACAAACTAATACTTTTCTAATGGTGTCTAATCAAAACCTTACCAGAAGCTGCCATTAGGATTACCCGGCAACATTAATCCTCAAAAAGCCCAGGCAGCAAAGTCCTATCAGTGATCTCATTGTGGCTGGCTTTGAGGAGGAATCAGTGTCGATGTGCACAGGGTCATGGTGTCATGCCCAAACGCAAGCCACAGATCAGACCCAGGAGGTCTGTGTCCTGGGACACTCCTCCAGGTTTAGATGCTGCCTTTTCAACCAGGCTGTGGCTCTTTCCCCCTCCTCCTTTTGCAAAGAGGGGACACACGATGTTTTGTTGCTCTGCAGCTGCGTGAAAAGTTGCCTGGGAAGACAAGTGTGTGTCTGCGCAGGGGGCAACCCAAGAGGAGGGTCTGCAGTGATGAAGTGTGGTATCTGCCTGGCTAGGTGCAGGCTGGGCAGGTTTGCTATGACATAACTCTTCGGAGGAGGGGGGTTGTGGCCGAGAGGGGGGGGAAAGAGGGAGAGAGAATTAGAGCCTGCAGCACCCAGCAGTGATATCAGACCCAGGATCTGGCAGCGCTGGGGTGAGCTGCCACCTCTCCACTCCACCTCACACAGCAGCCTGGAACTCCTGCTCAAAGGGGAGAGCAAGCCAGCAGCAACAATCATGGCAACGCCAAATGGGTTTATTTCTTCATGACCTCTCTCTTCTCCTTCTCATCAATAATTCACCTGAGGGCTTTTTTTTTTCCCCTCACCCTACCCCTTCTTTTCACTCCCTTGTTTGGATGTGGAAAGGGGGGAGAAAAGGGAACACCGGGAAGTGTTTGTTTTGTTCGGCAGCTTTTTGTGGCGTGTTTTAAAGAGCTCGGGAAAGGACCCGGGTAAAGAAAGACATCAAAGCTAAAGAAAAGGCACAAAGTGGTGGCGGGGAGGGAGGAGGAGAAGAGAAGAAGGAGAGGAAAATCGAGGCAGAGGGAAGAAGCCGGAGGAAAGACTTTGAGCGCGGCGCTGCCGGGAGGTGCGGGTGTGTGCGCGGGTGCGTGTGTGTGCCCGTGCGCGGGTGCGTGCGCGGGGGGAGCGGAGCGGCTGCCGCTGCTGCGGGCGCTGCCTCCCGGTGCTGCGCGGCGCGGTGGCCGGCGCGGGGCGCGGAGCGGCGGCCGCGGGTGCCGACCATGGGCTGGCGGCTGCTGCCCGCCGTGCTGCTGGCCCTGGCGCTGGGCGGACCCGCGGTGTGGGCGCAGAACGACACGGAGCCCATCGTCCTGGAGGGCAAGTGCCTGGTGGTCTGCGACTCCAACCCGGCCACCGACGCCAAGGGCTCGTCCTCCTCCCCGCTGGGTATCTCCGTGCGGGCGGCCAACTCCAAGGTCGCCTTCTCGGCCGTGAGAAGCACCAACCACGAGCCCTCCGAGATGAGCAACAAGACGCGCATCATCTACTTCGACCAGGTAAGCGGCGGGGCCGGGCTGCCCGTGCCCCATCAACAGGTGTCTCTCCCCGCGGGGTCCCCCCCCACTTCTACCATTAATTACGGTGAAAACTTAGGGTGCCGGGGGCTGCCGCCTGCGGGGAGTCCTCGCCGAGCCCCCGCACCCCGCAGCTGGAGGCTCGGTGGGGCCGGGGGAGCCTCACCGCGGAGAGCCCCGCGGTAGTTTCCCACTTGCCCGCAGGGGATGGGGCGGAGCGGGGTCGGTGAGGGGCATCCCGTGCGGGGCAGCCGCTTCAGGGCCGCGGGTCCGTGCGCAGCCCGCTCCGCCCTGGGGGCCGCGGAGGAAACGGGTCCCGAGCCCAGCGGGGCAGCGGCCGCGGCCGTGCTGGCACCCGAGGGGCAGCTCTCGCCGGATGCCAAGCGGGGACGCGGTCGTGGGAGGGACGGGGATGGGGTTTTCTCAGGTGAGAGAAGCCGATGCAGATTTTCAGACGGCCTTTGAGGGGGGAAAGAGGAACGAAAATTAAAGAAAAATCATTTAACTTTTCCGTAACGATCAGGTTCAACCTACAGCTTCTCTCTTCTCAGTCATTAATAGTAACGTAGGGATGCCAGCACACATTTTATACACCAGCTCTCGTCTGAGGGCGAGTCCAAAGTAATTGAGACTGATGGTTATTTTGCTTCCCATACCACATTATAATGGACAGTAAATTGTCATGACAACTGAAGCCAGATATGTCACATAGCTTAATGCTAGCAGTGTAAATTACCTCAAGTTCATGGGCATTCCTAGTGGCTTTCCAGGGCTGTGTCTGTCATAAAGCAGCCTGAAAACAACAATTTAAAAAATAAAGCCAAACTATGTGGAAAGAAAAAATTAGTCACTAAAGAAGATATTTAGCATATGGACAATGCACTCCTTTAATATGTTCCCCCTTGTTTCTTGTCTCTGTTTGATCAACCTCAAATTGTTATTAGTGCTTACAAACCCAGATAAAGCAGCAAAGGCTCACAGCCACTCGCGGCTCAGATGTGGCGGGTATTGCAGTAACTCAGTCTGCCTATAAACTGGTGAATGAATTGTGTCCTTCATGTACATCCTTCCTCTCTGCTTGATACTTTCAGGAAGACAATGCTGACTTGACTGTTGCTTCTTAGCCAGAAGCAGCATGCCGCTCCCTGAGTTAGGGTTTTGGTGTCTTTTTTTTTGGGAACAATAAACAAATATGCCTTTGCTTAATCTCCTCTAAACATGTACAGGAGAAAAGTCTTGAAGTTATGATATAGTAACAAAGTAAGAATTATTTTTGCCCTAGTGTGTTTATTATAAAGTTGTACTATCAATATAATTAAATATCCATTTTATGACTATTATACCAACTTAATTAAGAGAATGAATGAACAAGCAGAGATGTAGATAAGAAAACTCTGTGGCTGAATGGTTTCTAAAGTTAATAGTCTGTAATCTTCACTTAGCATGGAATGCCTGTGCTAATTCCCATACTATATTTTTCTGTTTGCAGATCCTAGTAAATGTGGGCAATTTTTTCACGTTGGAGTCTGTCTTTGTAGCACCAAGAAAAGGAATTTACAGTTTCAGTTTTCACGTAATTAAAGTCTATCAGAGCCAAACAATTCAGGTACGTTGATTATAATTATAAAACATTTTACTTATATTGTTGATTTAGAATAGGATCTTGACTGTACAGCAAAAGATTTTCCAAGCAAAATAGCTTAATATAAAGCAACCTGTGCTGTGGTGTAGAGTTCCTAGCAGTAGAGTGAATACATTTAAATTGTGAATACATTTAACAGCTGTTCTAAGGCAGGACCCTCACCTCAAGTAAATTGTCGCAGCTTCACTTCTACAGCATAAGAACTGAGTATCTGGGGTGACATAAAAGTATTAAATAGATTGAATCATCCAAGAGTAAAATGGAGCGCTAAACTTAACTGCATAAATACTAATGAGAAGTCATATTTTGCTACAGGTTAAACTCAGTGTCTTGAGCATAGGAGTTCTGGGGATACGCACCAGGTTTGGCTATTTCTGTAACAAAGTGTGACCTGGCTGACAGCTCCTGATGTCGGGTGTCTGTCTGTAACAGCAGTCTGATGTGAACCAAGGTTAGCTAAGGTGGTCTGCTTGTTCTGTAACTACACCAAAATGTTACACTTCTTCAGGGATGTCTTGTAGGGAACCTTTATAGCACTTTAAACCTTTTTTTTTTTTTTTGCCATATAATACAGAAAAGACATGTCATACATTTCTTTAACAAAGGAGTGATTCTGCAGTTTCTTCTGTAGCTTAAGAGCAGTTGAATTGTGCAATTAAATACAAGCATGCTCTAGCTTAGAGGAAAAGCCTGTAAGTTCCTGAACATCTCTTGCTGAACTAGCAGTAAATTCCTGAAAGTGCATTACTAAATCTTCATGCCAGGTCATGCAATTTCTGTGACATACATACTGGCTTTCTCGATCTGGAATAACATCTGTGGCTTCCCTTGTTTCCCCCCATGAGACCACTGGATTCGTAGGAGTCTCTGATGCTTTTCCCCTGATCCGTCTTGTCTTCAAATGTGGTTTTCAGTGTACGAGGTTGGATAAAATGGGTATCTGCAGTAGGAGTGACCAGTCATTTCTTTGTGGTAGCTCTGACTTTGGGTTGCTGGGAACAGTGTAAATGGTAGCAATGGCTGAGCAAGCTGGTGTGAGACACAGTCACATCCCTGGTGAAATTCACCTTCAGTTTACAACATGAAATCATGGATCCATTCAGATCAATGACAAGAGTCTTAAATGGAATACTGACCTCATGAAAATCTCTATAATGAGCTTATAAGCTATTTATATGTTCAAACTTTGTTCCTGTCACTCTCTTATATGTGGGATGTTGAAACAACATAGAATAACAGTGTGTCAGCCAGGTGCATTAGGTTTAAAACACATACTGCCAAGAAAGATGTCAGAGCTTGGATTCTGGAAGTCCAGTGCAGACTTTGGTGTTTCATATGCCAGGCACTCAAGCCTGGGAGCTTAGGGCTCCTAACAGGGAATGTCGCAACCTGTGACACGGCCTGAAATCTTTCATACATGAAGAGCTCCTAAAGTGATGGATGGGTTTGGTTGACTTCAAATTTGGCATAGTTAACATGAGACTACCTGGTGCAAGTCTGTAATGTGTTCTTCTGGTATGATTAAAGTAGCTGTAGGATAATCTGCAGGAGAACCTGACCTAAAGAGGTGGTACAGAAGGAATGTGATAAAACAAAACCCAGCAATGAGTAAACTCTTGATGCCCTTTTCTTGCATGTGTAATACCTAGGGGGAGGACCAAAAGCCATTGCAGTGGAGCTAACCAGCTTGAGGCTCAGCCACATGCAGACTTAAACACCACTAAATCAACTGAAGGCTTTCTACATAAGTGATATTACTATGCCCCTGGAACATCTGCTAGTGACATTAAATATCATTAAACTGAAATTGGTTCCCTGGGGACATCTGATTAAGTAGATCTCCCAGATAGGCAAATCCCAAATCAGGGCCAGATTCTGCTGCCCTGACTTATGCTGAGCACTGATTTATTCTGTGGTGGCTCCGATTAAAATTAATGGGAGCATATGCAAGGCCAGCATACTCCATATGAATAAGCATTTCATAATTCACCCCTCTGTGACTGCATTATAGTTGCTTAAAAAGAAAAAGCAGAAGAAAGCAAATAGTTTGCCACTGGGGAAATTAAAAAAGCCTGGATCTGTCCATTCCCCCAGCCCCTGCCCATCTTTATTTACAGAGTGTCTGTGTGATGCTGTGTTCAGAGCAGACGCTGTGTTGACTTTCAAAAGTGTTTTGTAGGAAAATGGATTCAGCACCAAAACACAGTGTGGTGGTTCTTAAAGCTAAAGGTCTGTTCTAGACTTTCAAACTAAGCTACTGTGTTATGGAAGGGACATATATTTTGCTCTCAATGAAGTGTAAGTTTGCAGCCTGCTACAGCATCTTGGACACCTCATTAGGTGCCTATATTGCATCTCTGGGTGCCTTGAGTATCTTGAAATATCTTTGCTAGTGAATATCTAAATAACCCATGAGGCAAAATGAAACAAACTGAGGTAACGGCTCACATTTCCATGTACCAGGGAGTTACAACAATTAATGCCCCAAGGAACAGAGGAAAGCAATGCCATGTTGCACACTGACTATGCCTGGTCCACAGTGGTTGGTAGACAGTGTCCCACCAACTTCATTCAGCTGCAGGTGAAGGCCATGAAGAATTTAAGTGCTTTTATGCTCTAATACTAATAATGTAATTATTAGTTCAAAACAAAACAAAAAGCAGTGAAGACTGGGACCTTAGCAAACCTATTTGTAGTTAATATCCAGTGGTAGTTCTTGGAGTTTTTCTGTTAGAAAATTAGAGCTTTTCAATATTTTCTTCTCTTGTAGGTTAATTTGATGCTAAATGGAAAGCCAGTCATTTCTGCTTTTGCTGGGGACAAGGATGTCACACGTGAAGCTGCCACAAATGGAGTCCTGCTCTATCTGGACAAGGAGGATAAGGTTTACCTGAAACTGGAGAAAGGTAATCTGGTCGGTGGATGGCAGTATTCTACGTTTTCTGGCTTTCTGGTCTTTCCCCTGTAAAGTCAATTTTCCTGTGATATCCATCCAGATGTGGACTCATCATTGCCCCTGTTACATGAAGAGCATTTTATCATCATGGGATTGATGTCTCTTTATTGTTTTTTTCATGGGTGAATATGGATTCTCTTTATGGATTTTGGCCCCATCTGAACTACTCAGAAGTTTCACAGAATTTTGTGTGTTTAAATACAATATATTTGGATTGGGACTAAAGCAGACAATAAATATCTATGCTTAATGTTACAGTCTAAAGCTGCCTGCAAAATTTGTTCTGATTTCATTTACTGGACTTATTGGATTCATGGGAGAAGTGGATTTTCTTTATTTATGAAAAGACTGGCAACCGGGTCTATATTTAGGAGAGTTCAGACTTCAATCAAGAGTTAGTGTGTTGCTGCCAAAGAACTGTATATTGATATATTGGTCATACACATTTTTGTCATTGGGACTTAACTGACATGATCTATCCCATTGTCTTGAGAAAGGTAATTATTAATCATAAGTGGTTGACTTTAATTCTCCTCTGCGTGTAGTGTGTTGGATGATTCACCAACCATATTTATGCTCTGTCACCTGTCACAATCAAGTCTAGCCTACAGAAAGCTAAGAGGTTATAGTTGTATTTTAGTTGTAATAAGGTATTCCTCTTTTCCATGTTTCCTAAAGGGAAGAGCAGATTATAACCATAAAGAAAAATATTCTTACCAGCATTAGAGGTGGTTATTGAGGCACAACTTTGCAAAACAGCTTTGCCCTTCAGGAACTCTTGCACTTGTTATTCAATTTTAATCAACATGATTGATAATAACTGCTTTATTAAAAACCTAAGGGATTCCTTCCTTAGACACAACCACTTTATTAACTGGAGACGAGATCCCCTTGTTTGTAATTATGTGTATTTTTCAAACCTGTTGTGTTAAAGGTATCATCTGGTTTTGCCTTAACTTCACAACTGTACATAATTTCAGATCATACATTTAACAAATATTAAATCCAAATAGCTGGTACCTAACTTGGGGCAATATCTTTTTGGCTTTTTGTACGAGTCATATGAATCCATAAGCTTATTTATTCTATCATTGTTATATAATAAAGATTAATATATGTTAGCTGAATTTTTGACCTTTGGATTTTGGAAGTCACTTCATGCTATTTTTTTATTGGATATAATTACTATATGCAAAGTGTAAGCTTTTGGGATTCACAGAAACTGTCCTGGGAGGCAGGAAAACTGCCATAATTTAGTCTGGCAGAATCCTGAGGTAATCAGAATGTATACATAGTAATAACCTATGCATTTTATTAAAAAAAAATAAAATTAGGCAGAAATGCTGACTTCACTGAAGTTAGTGCTAAGAATCATATTGATTCCAAAGGGTATTGGATGAGTNCTGTCCTGGGAGGCAGGAAAACTGCCATAATTTAGTCTGGCAGAATCCTGAGGTAATCAGAATGTATACATAGTAATAACCTATGCATTTTATTAAAAAAAAAATAAAATTAGGCAGAAATGCTGACTTCACTGAAGTTAGTGCTAAGAATCACATTGATTCCAAAGGGTATTGGATGAGTCCTGTGCTTTAGATTTTGCCATCAGCATTGAACTCTGGTGCCATCAAATTGAATATAAAATAAAATAATTTTCACACAAACTGCTAATGAAATCTTCTTCCCTCATGCCCAATATAGAATATATACACTGAATTCAATGGATACCTGTGCCTTGCATGCCAGGAAGGATACAGTTCTAAATTAAAAAATACTATATTCTTGAGAAAGTTTGCGGATGGAAGCAATGCCCAGCAACCTGGGACCTTCTCTAAAAGTCAGTTTAGGCTTGGATGTGCTGGTTTAGGTAATCTGTTTCCAATTTCTTCACTTGTTAGCCAAGTGCAGTGTATCATGTTGCTCTAACCGCTGTAAATGGATTTTTCACTGATTTAAAGTGTAATACACAGCTGGTTGACATTCCTGATAGAAATGTCAGGGAATCAGTGGCACAGAAATCTGCCTGAATTCCTTATTTTTCTGGACCAAACATACAGGATTTTCTGGGGGGAATTTCAGGAGAATAGGTTGCTATATGCACCCCTATGAGATAAGTCAGATGAGGAGGTAATTTGCTAGATACAACATTGTTTTGGCACAGAACACTGAGGTTTGGGAGGAAGTGGAAAGACAGGGCAAGCAGGTGAATGATAGCAATGTAAATTGCTGAAAAATACTTAAAAGTTTTCTGTTATGACTAACCAAAATGTGTTACCACTGTACCCCCAAAAGTGTATATATGATATGTATGTATATCTAACCCCCCTCTGAGATCACAGCACATAGTATGCATGATATTATAAAAAGGTTATTTGCCATAAGAGCTTATTTTGGAAGGAACCATCAGTATTTTGTATAAAATTGGTAAAATCTGAAAACTCACTCCTTAATATTTATGTAATTTAAAGGAAACATTGTTCCCACAGAGACAGAAGAAAAATGGCATTAAAGGTGTCAGTATACATTTCAGAGTGATCAGATGTACCTAACTTCTTTAGTTTGTAAACATATCATCTTCAGAAGCTGCCTTTAGCATTCAGCAATAATACTGAACTACCTTCAGAGACTATTGATTTCCCCTTGGCCAAACATTTCTGATTGCTTCAGTGTCATTAACAGTTGTTTAAACTTTAACTAGAGAGCCTAGGAAGTTATTCAATTAAGGAGGTATGTTTTGATGGAAATCTCCTACATTTTCCTCCTCGGCCTCAAAAATCAGATTTGCTAACTAATTACTTTGCTATTGAAAGGAAAAATAAACTTTGGAGAAGTCACTGTAGAGCAGCTTGTGTTATCTTCACACAAGGCTGAGCACTGACTCTGTTCAGAGGTGGTCTCTAGAGATCGGCAGTTCTCTTAGCTCATGTTTAAACGTTTAAATAAGAAAGATACGTGGGTTTTAGACTACAATTTGAGCTACTTTCCAGATCTGGAGCTGACTTTCATTGTATTGTACCATACTTCAGGTATGTCAGTAGGAGCTTCTCCCAGAAGAGATAAGCTAAGCCAGTTTAGATAGAGCTGCGTCTGGAAATTCTTCTCTCTTTTTCATCATTACTTTTCCTTCTGTCTTCCTTTGTCACTGCTACAGTAGTTTTCTTGTTCAGATGCAACAGCTCAGGAGACACTTCAAATTTCAAAGGGTATTTAAGATTAGAGGCTTGATTATGCTTTCTTGAAGAACTTAAACCTTCATTGAGCTGCACTGTAAAGGTTAGAGCTGGATTTCTGATCCTGTTGAATCTGATGGTGCTAGTCTTATTGATTTTGGTGGGGCAGAATTTCCCACTCTGTGTGTATCCCTGTTACAGAAGATGCTGAGGATCTATACCCACATCCTTCAACGTATATCCACTTTGCAGTCAACTTACAAAGATTGATTGTGTAAAAAAACTTTCTGGGCATGTGTGGTAAAAAGAAAAAGGTTACTTTATGAGAATACAATATATGTTGCTATTATCAGTGATTTCTTAACAAAGGCAATCAGTATCTTTAACTTTTTATCCATGTTTTATTTCTGTTTTATCTATTTTTTATTATAAATCTAAGGGAAAACGCCCCACTATTTGTCCTCCTCTGACGATGTAAGTGTTTTTGGTAGAGCCAGGAATACCCTGGTCACCTAGGTTCATCCAGTATCAAAAGCTCCTCTGTTGAATTCTATTTGTTATGAAGAGTTTAGGCTACATATACCAGATGACTGTGCAGCCAAAAAAGAAACCGTTCAAAAGAGCCTGGGTAACAGAAGTGCTTTTGGAAAAGGCACTGAGGCAGCTTTGAAACTTCCACAGCAGTTTTTTCTCTACATAAAAGGAAAAACTGACTTTGAAGCATAGAGAAGGAAAACAGACCTTTCTTTTTTTAAGTAACGTTTTGTATTTGTTTGGTGTTATGTCATTTTACGGTAGTATCTGAATATTTTCTGAGCTTTGTGCCAGGTCATGGCAGAGGAAGTATTGCAACCTCAGTGTTACAACTGAGAAAATGGAGACAGGGTTTGGGAAACGACCAGTGCCGGGGCACCAACACATCCACTGCTGGTGCTTGGTCCTTTTCCTGATACAAGGAAAAAGCATGTTTCTGAAGTAAATGGCATATGGCTGTATTTCCTCTTCCATATTATTTACATGTCTATTCTTAGAAAGATGAATGCAGTGTAACAGGACAGGTTTAAATGCCCTAACAAACAATGTCACAATTAGCTATCAACTCTTGTTTTTTGTTTGTTTGTTTTTTAAAGGAACACATCTGCAGCAGGTATAGTATTTTTACAGGCAGGTTTTAGGATAGAGAAGATAAATGCAAGAAGCTGTATGTCACAATCACAACAAAGAAGCCAAACCATTAACATGAAATAGGGGCTGAAGCAGAGAAACAGATATATGTTCTCCTCCTTTTATAAGGGTTTCTGAGATGGTATCATGTTTTACCTTAGCAATTCATTACAGTTGCCATTCATGTTGTAAGATTTCTTTATAATATTCAAACACTTTGTCTTCTAAAGACTATGTTAACCAGATGACTCAATGTAAATAAATGAAAATCTCCAGTGACAGAATTTATTAGCTGGCACATGCCACAACAACATATATTTTGTGATATTGCTGTCCAGACAGAAAAAGCTCCTTTGAGAAAAGACATTTTCTTAGACACTGAGCTAAAGTTATTTATCTGTTGCTGGTTAGAAATGGGGAGGGGGGCCAAGGGGGAGAGAAACCCTGAGCACTAAGGGGAATGCGTACAAAGAATAATGATAAAATCAGTCACCATTATATAAGTGATGATGAGAATAATGGAAATGTGGCTTGAATAGTGTGTTTAGTGAAAGCTGGGATCTAAGGCGTTTGATGGAAGCAATCACTATTTTAATCTTCACATTCTGGGGGAAGGGAAAAAGCCAGTTGCACCATTTTTAATGCGTTCTTTTCCTTCTCCCTCCCAATTCCCCCTTTTTTCTTTCTGCCTTGTTCTTCTTAGCTGCAGAAAAAAAAAAATATCAGAAATTATCTAAGAAAAATTAATTTCTGATGCGGTGCGGGGATGTTATAGATTTGGGGTTCTTTGTAGTTGATGTGGGGATAGGAAAAATGGTGGTGGTGGTGGTGGGTGAAACAGCAAACTTGACTTAATCTGAATACATTCTTACCTGTCATCCAGTTCAGTGAATTGCCTAAATATGTTCTGCTTATATGCGTAATACTTTTCTACAATGCATGATACCAACCCATCCTGTTAGAGCCACCATATTGTAATCTGATGGCTTTTAATCCTGCAGAAGGAATCTAGATGTAGAAGTGTAGTGCAGAGCACTGGAGATCAGCAAATAAAACAGCTTTATCTCTGTACTTACATGTGTGCCTGGATTTACTCCTACAAAGCAGGTCTGTCATCCCTGGGGTATTTTGATGCAAAGGGAAAATGTGTGTATGAAAACAAGCTGAGAGTATGGGTATTTCTGAATTACTGCTGACACAGGGAAGAAAGTGTACCTTAATCTCATTGTGAGGACATTTAAATGCTCTGTATAGTCCTAATGCTGAAAGGAAGAAGATCTTCATGGCGTCTGGGCAGAGTGACCAAAGCTCTGTGGAAATGACAAGACCTGCCTGAACATGGAGGTCTGTATTGACCCAAATGCTGGGGCCCCTGAAGACATCTTAGAGCAGTGCTATGCAGTCAAGGATGCTGTGAGCTGTCCCTGGAGTTTTACTCAGTTTGAAAAACAATGATGTTTCGGGTTTTATTTTATCCCTTCCTTTGCAAACGAAGGTCTATTTAAAGTAAACATAAGGGATTCTCAGAGGCAGCCTTTAGAATTAATACTGTCTGAAAATAAGGAAAAATTCTTCTAAGTATACAGCAAGGCTGAATTTCTCTTAAGTTGAAGGCATGCAGTTAACTAGCAAAGTAAATTAAAATGAAGAAAGATACATCTGTGCTCTACTACACAACTAAGCATAAAGGAGCAAAATTGATTCTGGCATCAATCCCACATACCTGCAGAACAGCTCAGAAGCTCCATCCAGCAGTATAACAACTCATTATGCCAGCTATTCCCACTCTGCAGTAGTAGAAACAGCCACTGGGCAGCCTTACCTGGCAGCACTGATACGGCTTCTGCTAATGAGGTGTGTTTTCAGGAGCTGAAGGTTAGTGATGGTGTTAGGGCACTTTCCTGGAACAACAGGCCTCGATGTGGCTCCTCCAGCTCCTCTCCATCTAGCCCTGATCAGCCTTCACCATGCTCCCACCTGCAGCAGGTTGCAAAGTTTCACTTGGAACAATTCCCTACCAGGAAACACCATTTGAATTCAATTACTGTTGGCAAAAAGCAGACACATTAGAAGCAATTTTCTTTTTTCTTTTTTTTTTTTTCCTTTTTTCCCCTTTTTTCCAAAATGAGAGAATTGGTTTGGATCAAAAAGCTTTGGTATTCAATTTTAAATTCACTCTTTATTTAAAAGATTACATTGGTTCAAAATGAAAAGGGAAGAATTTTCACTGACAGAAAGCATTTTAACTTTTGAAATAAATATTTGCAGATGAAACAGACTGCTCTAAAATGATTTTTTGTCACCAGAATTTCATTTGGGTAAAAACTGTACGGTTTTAGAAGTTTGCTCAGATTTTTGTTTAAGTGCATTTCCAAATCTTTCTTTTCTTTCCTTTTCTTTTCTTTTCTTTTCTTTTTTTTTTTT
>NDXB01020904.1:93487-149769 GCA_002631895.1 Agapornis roseicollis | reverse complement strand
CCAAATTTTTTTTTTTTTTTTTTTTTTTTTTTTTTTTTTTTTTTTTTTTTTTTTTTTTTTTTAACAGAAAGCAAATGTATTCCTCCAAGCTTTATCTTTATTCTGTTAATGGATTTGCTAACACATACATAACTGTATGCTGTATCTGTTGAAAAGTCTGCACAAAGATTTCATGATTGTGCTTTTTTTAATATCAGAATGTATCTTTAATGTCATGGGAAATGCTGGTTTTATCCTCAGGAAGGATCAAACACTGCATATTTCCTCTGTTGAGAAACCCCAAATCACATTAAGAACACCTGGCTTAAACACGCCAGTAGAGACTTGTCTTTGCATTTTAAGTTCAGGGAACTTTTCATTAAGACCTTTGATGCTTTAAGGTCAGGGTGAAGAAGAGAGGTCCAACTTTCACATAAAGGACTATTTAATTTGTGCCTCCATCATCACCCTCAGTTCCTAATACCATGTTGGTGCCCAGTTTATTGTATTTAAGGTTTTTCATAGGTTCAGATTCTAGAAGCCTTGTTAGTTGCTCAGCACTGGCTGAGCACCAAGTGTCTTACCAAGAAGCTTCATCAGTTCCTTCGAAGCTTAGGAAGAGGGACATTTGTCCTTTCACCCTTTGCATGCCAGGCTACATCCTTCCTGCATTCCTTTCCACACAGTGGACTTGTGGCCAACCAGAAATATTGATCAGTACTGGTATTGAAATATTGCTAAACATGTTGGCTTAGTTCAACAGTTCCTGGTACAGGGGTTAGCTGAGTTAACCAACCTGTCCTGTTGGACACATATAATTTTTATAATTCTTTTAATGAGGTTAGAGAACCAGAAGCCTTTATGGCCACTGAAGAAAGGCAGTAACCAACTGCTTGAGAAGACATTCAACACCAGGCATGGCACTCACATAACGTCATACATATATATATATACACATATATGTAGTTGTCATTGTACAAGTGGAACTATTCAGTCCAACGCAGATTTATAGCTAGAGCAGCAGAAGATAACCTGATGTACATGTAACCTATTTAAGGATACCCCATTTATCTTTTCTTTTGGGAGAAACAAACTCTGGTTCAGTTCTAGCAAGCAAAACTGTGATCCAAATAATGAAAAAGCTAGAAGAATGACTACCTAAACCACAGGAATATGAAGGAATATCACTGCTGTGTAAGAGAAATGATTTGTGCAGTGGCATCGTTTGTTTTAGTTTTTGTGGATGGTTTAAATGGATTCTTACAAAAATAATAAAGGTTTCTGAAGAAGATAACTTAGAGACCATCTATCTTAGTTGTCTTAAATTCAATACAGGGTAAGTAAGATAGTCTAGATTTAGTCTGTTGTAAACAGTGATTCACTGGGCACGATTCAGCTGTCACGTACTTCTTTGTACAGGAATTACTTAACTGAATGAGTATGGAAAGTACTTTTCTTCAGGTGTTGAGAGACAGCTGAGGGTATATAACTTTGATCAAATAATGATGTTAGAAAGTATGTTGAGTGCATGAGTGTAAAATTCTGACTTGCAGGTTGCAACCCAGGTCCCCAGTTTATCCGAGTTGTACTGAAAGTTATGCACATACATCTGGTGGAAAAGGCTGTGAAGGTTATTTTTGTGCTTGTCAGCGTCAATCCTGGCTAAGACATAGAGTTGGCTTAAATGGGGTTTCCAGTAATGATAGCATGCAAGATAACAATTGTGAGGATTTCTAAACTCTGACAATTTGTCAAAAACTCACCCCAAGATGAGATTTTTTTTTTACTGAGAACAGTCTAAGGGCTTCAAGAGGAAAGACTGCTCAGTAGAGCTGGACAAAATGGAGCAAGTACACTTTATAGAGAAAAAAAAATATGGGTCACAATGTTGTTTTCCTTTAGACACAGGTGAAAAAACTGCCCAAACCAGATGTGCAATGGCACCTGCAAAACTTCCAAGGGTAACATTCAAAAAGCCTTTCAAAAAACACCTCTTGGAACATCATGATATTGCCTAAAATTACAGCAACCCAACTGATACATAGAAGAGTCAGGTCAAAGTTTCTGCTTTGCTCTGAGTTTGTGTCTTCCAGACCCGAAATGCATCCTTCAAGCCACTAGGTTATTTGGTGGTAGGTAACAAGGGGAAGATCTTCAGAGAAGTAACATCTCTACAGATCAGCAGGGCATTCACTCCAGTGAGGGATGAAATAAAGCTACAGCCTTTCCTAGTGCTCCTTTTGGATATTAGAGCATATGCTTTGCTGGATGTTTCTGCTGAAGGTGAGAAAGCTGGATACCTTCCCCTGTTATTGTTGATTGTCTATAGAAATGTCTTCATCTCATGCATTGTCATTGACAATGGGAATGTACTGTTTAAGTAGTAAATAAATCAGTAACTGTTTAAGCATGGTAGAGTTGTGCAACATCAGGGGCAAGCCAAGGATGACTATAAGCTTAGTCTTTTTCTGTACAGTAAATCTGAGATTAAGGTGTTCAAAAGGCAATGTTAATGTTTTCCCTCCATTTTCTTCTGCAAAGCTCAGCTAAGGAATTTGGTTTTCATGATGCCCCTTAGGGTCCCAACAAAGTAATAAGTCAGCATCATTTTCTAGCTGCAGTTGATAACATTTATTGCTAATTCTTTAAACCCTTCTTTAAAAGAAAACAGGTCTGCAACCTGCATTGCACCCACAGGAATAATCTTTCTTTTCCTCAGTTTGGTAATTCAATTGTGACTTGTAAACTTGTGCAGTTGTAGCAAAAAAAGTATACAGTCAACTGTAATCTATCTTGAGGGAAGTAAAAAGTGCTTACCACCATTGGTGCAGTAAATCCTGGCTCCTTTATTAAATAAATGTAGAATTTCACTCTGAAGCCTTAAGGAAGAAGAGTTTTAGTATATCGGAACAATTTAGCACATTTTGAAGCTGAATAAAGATTGATTCAATTTTGTAGCAAGATTTAAACTGATGGCATACTAGATACGACTTAAATTAACTTGAAAAGTATAGGCATTATTTATGTCTTCTCAATTGTGAAAGGCAAACCAATCTACTGGAGAAATTCTTGAGTATCATAGTCTTTCTGGTACTGGAAAAACAAGAGACTCTAAAAAAGATCCTGTATCTATTTATAATTGTAAGTCAGATCTTGAATAGTCTTTACATAATCGTTACACATGTAAGCAAGACAAGATCCAGCAGACAGTTAAGCACACATATAATGCTAAAAGCTGAAGTGATTTCACAGGTTTTGATATACCTGCTTCTACTTCTCAAATTATGTGTCTGTTTAGTTCTTTGTTGCACCAGCTGAAAAGACTTTACAGACACAGGTAATGCTTTAAAAAGTGATTTGACATGTAATCAACCAACCAAATTTCTCTTGCTGTGCTAATCTAAGGACATTGCTCAAAGATGAAATCTCCTCCCCTCTCTGGGAAGTCTCTGACTGAACTGTAATAGCATGGGTGGATTTGGGCACCAGACTCCACCTTCAGAGAAGGACAAAGTCAGGATGACTCACATTAGTATTCATAACAAAATCTACTCTCTTTGAGCAAAGGAAGGGATATGACAAGATAATAAATACTAAAAACCACACCTCCTTTAGCCCAGGTGGGCTTATCAGAGCAGATATTGCTTTAGATGTTTGCCACAGCACCCACCTCCTAGTCCCACCTGCATTCTTGGCTGGGAAGAGAAGCAATGCCCAGGATGGGACCCATGGCAGTCCCCTACTCTTTTGCTGGACTAAATAGGATGTCAACACATCTGCAGAGACTGTCCTCCAGTCAGCATTGGTGAGTTCCCCCTTATTTGAGAGTAGTCCTCATTGTCCTCCCAGTGGGAAGATGGGCCCCAAAGAAGTTCTCTTTGCTTTATCATGAGGCCTGTTTCAGTTTTTTTCCAAAGCATTTGGTCTCTTAGATGTATTATACCTAGAGACTTTTCCTGGGATGCTCCTAAATCACTTCGAGTACTCTTTAAAAGTTCTGTTTCTAGGTGGTCTAAGAACTGGTTTTGATCCTGGTGCATTTTCCTGCAGCAATAGGAACTGGATAGGCAGAAATATGCCAGGCTAACAGCTGCCACCCTGCGCTTCTCAGAAAGTTTTCTCTGTCAAAGCATCATGAAACGGACCCCTACAAACTTATAAAAGCCAAACTACTTTGTTAAAAGAATTAAAGAAAGGGTGAAAGCAAAGATTAAGAAAGATTTCCTCCAAGCAGAATTTACTCTTCTATCTTCCTTTGTATTACTGCAAAAAGATGGAGAAGTTTCACAAAAGAGTCTTCCTATTCTTTGTGTGAGTCATGGTAATAATGCAACATTTTATACTGCTTTCTCCATCTGTGGAACCTCTCATCTCAAAATAGTTTAACACTGCAGAGCTGTCCTTATCGCAGCTGTAGAGAAGGGAAACTGAGTCATAGACAATTTATTTGCTTGGTTTGTCCCCAGTCACCCAGGGAACAATTATCAGAAAGGGACACAGGACTCAGCTTCCTAAAATCTGCACCCAGCTCCGAGCAATGCCTTTGTCTTTAGTAATTAGAATGATTTTAAGCAATGATCTTCACTGTCACTTACATACCTTGGTCTAAATAAAGGAAAGCTCAGCTTACCTCTGGAGTTAAAGAGTCACATGTGCAAAAATGCAGTTGAGAGATGAGCAGGGTCACGGCTTGGAAAAAAAAGTGTATCTATATCCTACAGGGGCATGCCAGAAAACATCCAGAGAAACAGGAGCACATAGTTTGCCTGGTCAGTTGAATTGGACCACTTGCAAGTTCACCAGTAAGGGTTTTTGTACCTTTTGTTGATGGAGCATGATCCAGGTGATGAAGCAGAGTACTGTTATGCACATACTGAGATTGACTAGACTCTGCAAGAGTGGAAGCCTACGATTCAATACTTCCTGTACAGTCTAGTCCTGTATTTTATATAAAGACACAATAGATTTGAGATATCTGAGTCATTATATAGGTTTTGGAAGTCTATATTTGCCTTACTGTCTCTAGAGCATTTAACATATTTATAGTCCCCCAAATAATGAAGGTTATTGCCAATGCTGAAGTAGCAGCATTGAGTGCGTTAGAAAATATATTATCCTTTAATGTATTAAAGATGTTTAGTCAAAATTCATACTGGCATTGGGGATACACGAATTCCCTTTGGCATTCTGTCTGATGTTGTCTACACAGATTGAGGCAAATGGCTGACATTTATCTTTGAAATGGTTGGGAACTGAATTATTTATATATTTATGCATCATGGGTTCTAGCTGCTTATTCTTTACCAACAGATAAGGAGTACCCATTTAGCCTTGTAAGTGTTAGTCTATGTGATGTTGTAATACTGCAGAATAGGACTATACTGCCAGGAATTGTTTTGGAAGTGGTATGTATTTAAGTGGCAATGAGCTGCCAGGTCACTAGCCTTGAATAAAGATAGCACTGTGGTAAAATGTACTTAAACCAGTACTTCAGAGACATCTATGAGTGGCTTTCAGTATCCATCATATGACTGCATTCAATTCACCCACAAGATAAGTAAGTTTTTGATGGGAGGAGGCTGGATCTCCAACTTAATTTATGGCTAGACATTAAATTAAAATCTCCACATATGTAGGAGTTGTAGTAAAACAATGCCTGCTCTTTAAACTGTAATGTGTTCAAAGGCAATGCAAAATGTAGTATAGAAACAATATGGGGTTTTCCTCTTTTCGAAGTTGGGGAACTTTGGAGTTGGTCACAGAAAAGGGAAAACAAGACAGCACAGAAATGGTTCTTTGCTCCCAGCTTTCTGCCTAGTTACTATTTTATAGAAATGCTACAAAATTCAACAGTGCAGTTTAGTGAAGTTTTTCCTAGCTCTATACTCATTACTATGGCTCTGTAGGCTACAAAAGTGCCTGTAAACCACATCAAAAATAAATGAATGCACTAAGTGAGTGCCAGAGCTCAAAGTGCTTAAAACCGGGTTCTGCTTCAGCCCAGATCAGCTCCCAGGCAGGGGTCTGATGACTACAAAAGCCATCAGTGTGAGGGGAGCTGAAGAAAGGACAGTTTAAGCTGAGACCAGAGGCTCACACTCAGGCTCACCTTGGTTACCTAATTTGCAAGCCTTGGGGGAATTTTGGCTATAACAATAGCCAAAAATAGGAAAACCTATGCTTTATTGCAGTGGTCCGGCCAGAACTGATCTACTTAGTGCATGATCTGTATGTCCAACAGATCTTTAAAATGTTCTTACCTGACATAGGAAACTCCCTCCAGCACATGGTGTGTGTTGCAGTGATGTGCAAAGACAGTTCTAAGTTGTAATCTTGAATTTCAGATTTCAAGGGATGAAGGAACTGATTTGAATACACAGAGTCCTAATTCACTTCTGAAACTTTAGTAAAAGTCATATCCAAATTCAAAATGGAATTACTTCTACAGGAATAGTGGGGAAAAATACATATTTCATACTGGGACTTCAGCTTGATTCATTCTTATTGCAGTTGCTTTATATTTACAGCTTTGCAAAGCTCTCAGGGTGGACTGGGTGATTTGTCTTGAAATATGTGGGATTTGTCAGCAACTACATGTATATGAGACACTAGTATGGATGTCTTATGCATCCCATGTTTTTGTTGTGAAGCAGCATGTTAATTCTCACTGTGAATGCTCTGTTTAGGGGTAAAATGTGTCTGGGAGATTTATGTGATCCCATACTTAAAGAACTTTTGTCCTGAGCACTAACATTCAACCCTTCAAAATGCAAGATGTATTTGCAGAAACGGGCCAATTCACAAGAATCTAGCTTGCTGATCTACAAACCAGGCCAGTTTGGCTTACTTCTGCTTTCCATTGGACATGGCTAAAATCATCTTACTTCCTTTCATCACACTTTGGCCAAATCCTTTCATTTACTGGGTCTGCAATTGCTCAGGAAGTGAGATACTTTCTACTGAATTTGGATCAAAAACATATATAGACTCAGCCTCTTCCTAACCTGAAACTGAACTGTATTTTCTATCTCCAAATCTAGGTTTGATGACATTTCACCATCACAGATAATACCTTTTCTTAATGAGAACTGCAGAGCTGATATGATGGAAGTAAAATTAAGAGGCTTAAAAACATGGACACATAGAAGTATCTTCTAACAGGACATTTCTGTCTAGGGGGATTGGCACTTGCTTTCCTTGCATGGTGGTAATAAAGCTTTTTGCATTGTCCTTTTTGGATATTTCAGGCATTCAGTATGCAGTCACAACTTAAAAAAGGCGCATTCAATGAACTTGGTGATAATTCTTCATTCTTCGAGACAAAAAAAAGAACAGAAACAAAATTAATCGTGGTTGTTAACAAAGCTATTGAGTCATTGATGAACTTGGCAACCCCTTGCATCCTGCTGACTGCTTTCATGAAGTTCTACTGACTGCTGTCTGCCAATTTTTTCTGAATGTGTTGTGCATGCACAGATAATACAGTCTTAAATAAATAGCAGATTACTGCAATAATCTTCAGCCTATTTGCTAAAGCCACCCTCCTACAGATCTGCACACTGAAGGAAGGAGTGGGGATGAAAAGTAGAAGAAAGCACAAGGCAGGAAAGGGGTTACACAAAATCAGCTCCAACTAGGAGTCCAGCTTGTTTCCCTACTTCCATCAGCTGATCACTCAGTATCTTCAATGGCCAAAGTAAAACTAAAGGTAAGCACGTCAGTACGTCCGAGTTCAGTCGACAGGGCCATAACCACTGCCATGTTCCTTACAGTAAATAATTGGGGCTAATATAGCTTATAAGTAACTCTACCTACTTATGGGAGTAGGTATTTTCTTATTTGAGCGGGATTGAAAGTGCTCTAAGGACTATGAACTGAGGGAGATCTCATGTGACAAGTTGGCAGGGATATAAAAATATCCTACTGCTAACAGAAATCATAATGTTGGATCATAATCTGCATGTAGTCTGGATCTAAATATGCAGATTAAAGGTCAGAATAGAAGAATAAAAGTAGAAAAATAACATTTCAGGGTAAGCAGCTAAAACGCTTTAGGTACAGCTCAAGGAACACTTTAGGAATATCTCAAGGTTGTAGGCAGTTTCTACACAAAAAAGCTCTGGTGAAATCTAGATTGCTAGAAATCTTCAAGCCAGTGTCTGAAAAATACCAGCCAGTGAGAATCTAAAATCAGAGTCCTTTGGAAGTCATTTGTTCCATTTAATGCTCATGTTCTCACCCATCTTCTTCCTGTCCCCTCCAGTGCCCACAGAATTAACCGCATAAAGTCGTTAGGATTCAGCCCCTGTTCGAAGCTGCAGCCTGACTCAATTCGGGTAAAAATAAACCAGGTCGTATTGTCTTTTATGAAGCAGCAGCAACATCTGGCAAAACAGCCACCAGTGTGTGTTCTGTTGCAGCTTTTTCACGTGATGCTATCTCACCCTGCTGAAAGAGGCAGAGAGAAGTTCGTTAACACGGAAACTCTCCTGTAAAAACCTGACAAGATCTTTTTTGCCTTGCAGTGCTGTAAACCGGGCTGAAACCAAGTCCATCCATGCAGCTGCCTAATAACGTTTAATTGCTTTATAACTCACAAGCAAATTGCGTTAACTGTGTTACAAAAGAAGGCTTAGCTATTATTTCTTTTCAAAGTGCAGAACCCTGGCTTGCTTTTTGGAGCATTTACTGTCTTTTTTTAAGTTTCAAGTTAATAGCTCTTCTGACAAATGTGAAAGAAATGTATTTATGACATTATGATCTCAGTTCTCATATACCTCAGTCTGGGAATGTGTCATCACTTTCTATTCAAGTGTTAGCTTTTGTTATAAGTTTTCCTTATTCTAGTTTTAATGAAAATTTTAAGAATGTAGTGAAAACATAATCCTGGTGCTTAATTATGGCATAAGCCTAGTAGAGTTTATGCGTAACAAAAATGTCAGGGCCTGTATATTCTGCTAGAAGCCCTTAGCTTTAAGCAATGCAATTAATTATACTTGAACATCCTAGAAGTTTATTGCTTCAGATAAAAGCATTCAGAGCACCTTCTTCACTGTTATTTCCAGAAGAAAAACAATGTGAAATACAGGTAACTGGAGTATCTTTGACAGACAGGTTGGGTGGTTTTTTTCAAGGAAATGTGTTGCTTTAATGAAGAATCTCCTTGAACAAATTTAGGAGAATCTACTTTGCATATAAAATTTTGGTTTATGTCAGCCTAGGCCATAATTTACTTTATTCTGTGCCTTTAAATATTCTATTGTACATTTACATTGGTGATATGAATGCAGTTTAATTATCTAATGTCAGCTTCTATAAGACTGATAAAACTATTAAAACTGAAATTCGGCACTAGGGTGGAATGGTGCTACTAAAATTGACAAATAGCCCTTTAGTTCTGTCAGCAACACTGGCACCGCTAAATTTCCTTCCAATATAAAAGGTGTTTGGTGTAAGTATTGCTGAATGAAAGCCCTCAACCACATTAAGAATACATACCGGGCTAAATCTGACAGCTGTGCCTTCAAGAATTGTACTACGCTGGCTGTTTTACTGGGGTTAGGATTTTGCCACTGATCTGATTGACTGCTGTATGCATCTTCCAGAAGAGTCAAAAAATAAACCCGTTAAAATGTTACACTTAAATAGAAGCCCCCCAGCAAATTGCTTGCTGCAGAGAGCTGTTTGCATGAGAAAGAAGCAAGGATGTAAGAAGCTTTTTCAAACTAGTGGCGTATGTTTTCTTGATAAAACGTGTAATTTCTCCTTCTCCTTGTGCATTTTAGTCATCGTGTCTAGCTATAAGAAGCTCACACTGATTTTTATCAATTTGATTTAAAAACAATGTCTTTTTTTCAACTACCAGATTTAGCAATAGTTTCTTATGGAGCAGCTTTTATTTTGTTTAATCAATGATATCGATTTCTCTTTAAATATAAAGATTGCACAGTTCAACTCTGAATGCAACAACAGTATTTTAAAGCTGAAGTGACTGCCTAGTTTTCTAAGGTCTCTTCTCAATAAATCACCCTTTGTTTAACAATTTTATTTAGAATTAATCTTTAAGAATAAGTAAGTTTTGATCCTAAATGCTGAAAGCTTTATTTTATATGAAAATAAAGGTCCTAACAGTGTTCAAGGTACCTTATATACATTCTGGATTATTTTTTCTAATTAACTTTTATTTAAGCAAAATACCTCTCTGTACATTTGTTTTTGTGTGCATATCAGCAAGTCCTAATCTTCACCTTTTTGCCACAGATTGCACTTTGTCATCATTTTGGGCTTGCTTAGTGTGCCAGCACTTCTCAGAGTGATTAAGAGTTACAGGATCTGGCTCATGTATACAGGTTTAAATAACACACTGAGATGAGGGAGTGTGGCTACTGCTGGGCCAGGCTGGACCAAGTGCGAGGCATCAGCAGCATCCTCCTGGGGAGCAGCTCTGAGCCCCTGGTGGTCAAGCTGGAGGTGCAGGCTACTGGGGACATGTGGTTGGGATCACAGGGGCAACACAACCTTCCTGAAACCAACTGCTTTTTGACAATAAATTATGAGTTTGAAGCTTTTGCTTTGATGCCCCCATTTCCTGGCTATTCAAGAGAAACATCTATTGCATTCTGTTGTGGGGCTTTTGTTTAACTCTTTGTTTCATTTTGTAAAAGCTCTGATCTGGAATCCCTGCACTGCTTTGGATTTGCTTCTCCTATTCTTTTAAAATATTGACTCTTGTCCCTATTCTTGAAGGACTGATGAACAATTAAGACCCTATGAACAACTAAAAACAATTAAGAGATCCTCCTTGCCTCACATTTCTAAGTCTTTCCCTTAGAAATGGAAAATGTTGGAGGAAAAGGTCCAAAGAAAGCAAGCTCCAAAAATCTCCAAATCCATCCTCTTATTATCTGGTAAATGTTTTCATTCAGAGTATGTAAAAATGTTAATAAGAATGTATTCTAAGCCAGCCTCAGGACCCCATCCTTTTTTTTTTTTTTTTGCTTTCTGACAAGATTTTCCTGCAGTAAAGGAAGACAAAGCAAGAGAAAAATATCTTTACACTCCCAGTTTCACTTTCTTACAACTTTCTTTAAAAGAATTTAAGAAATGTGAGACAATAGTAGTGGTGAGAGGAATGTGTTCCCCAAATAACTCCCATTTACCTAGGTAAGAAATTGAAAGGACCCAGGTTTTTAATTCAAATTATTACACTGTTATCCAGATGAAAGATGAATACCTATTGCTCTCTGGACTGAAACTTTTGAGAAACCTTTAATGGGAAATTTCTGAATGGATTTTGAACACCAAAAAGAATTATAGGAAAAAGAAAGTGAAGCATGTGATCATCTGCAGCATGAAATGTTGAAGTCTGAGCTTTTTATCTTCTGTGTAAAGAAAGGCTGATGTCTCCTGAGGTGAGGTGTTTCTCAGTTTCTGCTATTCACTGCTTCTGTGTGCTGCTGTTAACTGAATGTGGAAATCTGGAAAGCTGGCAAGGCTCATTCTTAAAAACATTAATATTTATTAAATGCAATTAATGTTTTCACACAACATTTACACCTAATAGAAAAGATCCATAAGCTTGCCACAAAGTGTGGAACACATTCATTTATAGTATCCAAAACCACCCTAATTTCTTTTTCAGCTACTCTACGCAGTCAGCACCAGAAAAGAAGTAGCTATAAGAAACCCTAAAGCCCCTTCTCTAAATGCTTAAATGAAGTTAATGGGTTAACAGTGGAGTGAGGGACACAAAATCCTTGCACTGGTGCTTTGCAAAGGGGTAAAATTCATTATAGGAGAATTAAGAGGCAAACCATAATACAGCTTGAACTAATGTATAGGAAATTACACTGCTACGTGTCACGGAACATTTAAACTCCAAACGATATTTCTAACATAAAAAAAACCAAACAACAAAACCACAGAAAGAACCCAAACATCTGTTTCTGACAGCAAGATACAAACAAATCAGCATGGCAACATGAATTACAGCATGTCTGTTGGTGACAGGACAGATGCAGAAGCTGATCCACAGGTTATCATTCTTGTAGATACTTGTCTGTGCTCAACATGCTTTCTCCCAGCCCCTTTGCTCCATGTTGTCCTATATAAAACTAAGCTGATTTACATTCATCTAAGAATCACTAAAAAAGGCCGTCAGTAAGCCATGAAGTAGGAACTGGAAATGTTAGCTCTCCATACTCTTTGGTTTGAGGGATAACTGTGAGTGAGGGGTGTGCTTTTAGTCCCAGTTATTATGGAACACACATAGTGATGACAGCAGACTTAAAGCATGAATGGCATATACTTATTAGAACAATTAAGCATGTCTTCTTTCACATTTAGTATTCTGCCTATTTCTGTGAATTCAGTAAAGCTACATGGATTTATATCACCTGGAGACCTGGGAACATACACTGGTGTACAGCCTCAGGAAAGAGAGCAAGACCCTGTAGCTCAGGAGTTTCTTTAGCTCTCAATCCATGCTTTTGGCTTCACCTCTTTTTACTTTATCCTGAAACCCTCAAAATTGTTTTTCCAACACCATCAAACCCTATTAGTATTGCCTCTACAGCATAACACGTTTGATATCCTATAATGCAATAAAAGTCAGCTGGTCTACATTTGACATCTGAATTGTATTAAGAAAGGAAAATCATTATAAAACAAATATGGTGAGACTCCAGCACTCTGGATGATAGCCTACTGAAGGCTGCTCATGTGCCACTGAAGCCAAGGAGAAAGAAAGGACATCATAAATGCCATAAAGGATTGTTTTGGTTTTTTTTCCTCCACAGTCACAGTGCTGGAATATGAGCAAGTTCTTATTTACTTTGTTCAGTGCCACAATTAGTGAAAATCAAAGCATCTGCAGCTGCATTTTATACTGTAAATTATTAGGTAATTAACCTTAATGCACTCTGCTCAGAATCTCCAGCTTTCCAACATAGCTGAGAGCATCTTTCAAATGCAACAATACATATGACTGTATCACTGCTTAATTATAAATAAAATGAGCCTTTAATGCAATATGAGGGATGTGAATGGTGCTAATGGATAGTGTGTGGAGGCAGAAGGGAAAAGAGAGATAGAGAGAATGAAATAATCTTTTATAAGAGCAGAAAGACAAAGATTCACATCACAAGGATGCAAATAAAAGAGCATCCAATGAAAGGATGCTTTATTTGGACACTGATTAATATTATTCCGTTTATTGCCTTCTACAAGGGATTGTGTTTATTCTCTTTCACAACCAAACATTATTTATAAAACTTGGGATAATAATGGAATAAACCAGATTACCTATAAATAAAACTGAGATTGTTGGACTCTATCTCAGGGCTATCTACTTTTGGGCTTATGGCAGAAGTGTGTCCTAGCAATGGACCATAAGACCAAAACTGGTGCTTTCTCTTGTGTTTTCACAGTGACAGCTAATGCAATCACCTTGCAAAGCTCAATAGAGAATCCTGCTTCCCAACAAAAGAATTTGCACAAAGTAACCATGATTGCTTAGACTTCCCACAGTAACAAAGTGCTGACGTACTCCTGTAGCCTTAAATATTTTCCCCTAAGAATACTGTGTTCAACAGGAGAAAGACACTATTAATTCTGTCTACTGGAACACATAGATACATATATGAAGTAAAATATTATTCTCTATGCTTGAGGATGTTTAGGGGAGAGAGATTTCACATTGCTGCTGGCTACAGAAACTACCTAGGTTTGAGGTCCTGATGTTGTAGAACCAACAATTTACACTCCCCACCACAAAGCTCAGGCAGGACAGCTCAAGGCAGCTTTGATGGCAGCAAATATCTGCCAACCTGGGATGAGACAGGGTTTATCCTCTAGGCTGTTTCCCTTCCTGTTTCCTTTTTGTGATATCTGGAGCACTAGATATACTGCCAATGCAGAATAACCCAGAAGGGAAGCATAACATCCATGGGACAATGGATGTTACAGATGAGATTAGATGAGCTCTAGATTATGCAGCAAATCACTGTCAGAAGCAGAGTTCAGAAGAGCAGACCCACATTCTTTTATTGCAATCAATGTACCTTACCTTAGACATGTGCTTCCAGCTTGACTATGAAAAATACCATCCAGTTTTGTAAAAGCTGAATGTGTTACCTTTTGGCTTCAGCCTTGCACTTGCAGCTGCTGGTAGAAAGTAGCTAAATTACAATTTACTCCCCACATAATATTAATACAAGAAATGCATTATTTTCACAGAGAGTGAAATTGCTGTGACATTGTATGAAAAAAAGAGAAGGGAAAAAGGAAAAGGACACATTAGTAACATTGCTGGTTATGTGACTGTTTCAAAAAAGCAGCTACGGTTGGTTTTGTATCATCTGAAAGGGAAGGAAGAACAGGTCTGATGACACAAATGAGATCTGTCGTCAAATTGCAGCATTAAAATAATACTTCAAGATTTCTGTGTGCATGAAAAGAACTGAAAGGGCTATTTGTCTCTTCATGGGTGTGAATAACTCCTACTGACACTAATGTGATAGGTCTGATTTATGTTGAGGACAGCTCAAGGGATGAGGCTCGTTTACACTGAGTAAAGTGGTAAAGCTTATTGGAGGAATATGAATAATCTGAGAGAAGCATTTAAGTTTAGCAGAAACCTTCAGCTCCTATATGCTGTAGTAATGATGTGCTGTATTAGCTTTCCAAAGGGAGGGAGGACTGCAGACTTCTTAAAACAAAACAAGAGTTGTGGCTGCAGTTCCCCTACTGTGAGAGCAATGTCAACACATGCAAGCATCAACACAAGAGCACAGGAAAAAATAGAAGGAAACAAGCCTTTGTATAGCAGATCATTCATCTCCTGCACATCAGCTTTCTATCATGTGCTGGCGTATAACATGACTGCAAACATTGCACAGTCCATGCTTGAAAAATACACTAAATAACATTTATAAAATTGTCAGCACTGAGAAACAGAAAAGGATTACGAATAAGCTCAGGGCTACTGGATGTGGATCTGCTCTACATACAGACTATGACGCAGGTATTGGTGCCCTACATGGCATAAAGAGGAATGCAGGCTGGTGCCCCAGTGCCAAACAATGGAAGAGATGAAGACTCCTGCTTTCAGTGGGAATTTTATTTGAAGGTCAGGAATGAATGACCCAAAACAAGCACTGTTGGAAGGGGAGAGGGAAAAGTGAGGTGGAGGGGTTTTGCCAGTTCAGACAAATGGTCAAAACACTACAACCTTGCAGGAAGTCTCTTATGTCTCAATACAAAGTGATCATTTTCCTCTGTCTTTTCAGTTGTCACTAAAAAGCCAAACCCAACAAGCAGAAGCACCATGTGAGTCACCACTTTAAAAATGGTTTGTTACAAAACAGCTATTTCTTTAAAGCTGAGCAGCACAGGTCAGATCAAGACACTGTCTGGGGTTTTTCATCAGATGGCAAGGAAGAAGAGGCTTTTTCCTTGTGATGCTGATTCAGAGTCAGCTGGGTTTATCGCTTTGGATAAAAGCAGGTACCAGACATGCTGTCTTTCCCCTCTCCTGAGTCCTCTCCAGAGGCTCAGCATCATGTTCAATATCAAACCCAGCATTCTCTCAGCTCTAGAGGGCAGCAACTTTGTCCACCTATCTACCCCACATGAACCAGTTGTATTTCTGGAACTGCTGCACTGAGACTAATAACTAATATTTCATTTAGGGGTAAATAGGCAGAGGTTTACCATTGCCAGGCTACACAGCTCTAACAATCACGTTACTTTACAGCTATGGAATATCTGAATCTGATTTTCCCTAATCAAAGGTCATTGACCTCTAGCACTTGTAAAGGGCACAGATTTTTTTCCCCATCCTTGTTTTTTGTTTGCAAATGAGAGGAGGCTAAACCCATCCATATTCATGATTCATAAATTCATAGAAATGTATACTATTTTATATAAAAAATAAATCACACTAAACCAATAGAAGAGGTACAAAACAAGCATAGTCACCCTTGCCGAGATGAACGACATAGAAAAAGAAACTGTAGAACTTTGAAAATAAAACATACAAATTGCTGAGAATAACCACAATTTCATCTTTGCTTATAATTTAATTATAAACCTAATTATGAAACATTTTAGTAGCTAGTTAGCATTAAAATACTTTATATGCAATTATCTGCTATTGAGCTTTCTCATTATAGAGAAATTACTACATAAATTTTCCTGTTGTTTAAGCATATTTTTTTGCCATTTGCAGATTTCATTTGTAATCTAATAATACAAACCAGTTTTTAAGAAACCATTGTTAAATGTTTGATATAATGCGTATTGACAGAGAAACTCTTCTTATTCTTTCCTCTTGCACTCAAACTGACAAATCACAAGATTTTGGATATTGTAATAGTCTTGCCCACCCCCAGAGCCCTCTATCTAAAAAAAAAGTCTATTTAATAAATCAGAGGTTCTCCCCTACTCTCAAGTTAAATTTCTATCCTGACTTGAGCAGAAGGGAATCCTGGATTAAGGACAGAAGCAGAACGGAATAAAAGATCTCAATTTCATGTGCTTCCCAACAGCTGCATATGAACTGACTTCAGCAGAACCAGGGAAATTCATGTTATTTGAGGATCTGTCACTTAACTTATAGAAAGAGAAAAAAATCCTGCCTCTAACAGTGAACACAAGTAGCCTACCTTACAGGTGGAACAGTGGAGGCTCCAAAGTCAGCAGTGGATATCCCCTCGTGAGAAACATTGCCTTCTTGCAGCATGGGTGATGTCCTAGTAGGTACCATAGTGGAGTCAATCTGTAGCAAAGGACTTCACATTTCATGTGGGCTCTGTAAGAATAAGATTTTCTATGGTTGCATATTGACTCTTTCACAGTATGACAGAGAAAACTCTCTCATTTGAGCTGACAGAAAGGGGTAGAGGTGCAGCATGGATATTTCTCATCAGGTTTTCCTGAGAAGTCTCAGATATTTTATTGTGTATATGGTAGTAGCTTTGGACAATTTTAGAAGATGGCATGAGGTGTATCTGGGAAAAATGAGGAAGACATGTTTTCACAGAGTAAAGCAGAAGATACCGAGGTCTAAATGTTTGGGGATTGTTGTAAGCACATCTTAAAATTAGGTGACATCTGCCTAAAACTGCCAGACTGTGGTGTGCAGTGCTGAAAGCTGCAGTGCCCTGGGACGTTCAGACCCTGAGCCATGCCAGCCAGCACAGGGCTGTCAGGAGCTACCTGAGCTGCACTAGATTACGGAGAAATTCCTCATGCCTTTCCAGACATTCAGCTCTGCTGGGAGAGGTGTTTGGCCAGGCTCCCAGACATGTCTTCAGTTCTGCAGGAAGACCCAGGTAACCTGTGACAACAAACATTGCCAAATCAATTATATTTGCAAGCACAGAATGGCAAGGAGAAGGGAAAGACTGGGTTTTCACATGGCATATGCTCTTCAGCCTTCCTTCTCTAAACTGTCATGCAGAGTGATCTAGCAGTGTTGCAAAGACTAAAGGAGATTGATTTAGCCATTAAAAAAATAGGAAGAGCTCTTGTTGCTGTATCAGCTGTAGCTGGAAGGAGAGTTCAGGCTGGCACAAGAAAATGTATTAAATGGTTAGAGATCACAGAGAAGATGAACTTAGAACAACTCAGTGGTTGATCTATTTTAGTATTTTTGGGAAGCTGCAGAGCACTAATCTCCTGAAGTACCTGCAAAGCGTTCAGGAAGATTTTATATACAGCCATAGATCTGCTTCAGCAATGCAGTTAATACTGATGATACAATTCTGTAATATTCTTTAATCCAACCTATGATTATCCTGGCCTCAGACTGAGCTGCATCCTTTAGCTTCCTGAAGTGGAGCTGGAACTGCTCCTAAATCCCACTGGGATAAATCAGAGTTTTAAATGAAAATGCTCTATGTTGAATATGCTTGCATTTAATAGGAGGAAAATAAACTCATGAACATATTAAGCTAGGGTAAATCAACCTCAATGAATGATATGTAAATCGGTATAAAACCTGTCCCACTCAGTTTTTATATGTATTTACACTGATACAGTAATTAATAGTACATTATTTATAATTGCAGTGATTTGATGGTAATACTTGTAAGTATTCTGAAAAAGGCAAAAATACTAAATACTAGATTAATTTTTTCTAGTAGCCTGAACTATTTTCTATTAGTAATTTCACTTGAATGTAAACCACTGTACAAATCTAGCTTGCCAAAGAATTAACAGCTGACATTCATTTTACATTGGGGGGGGAAAAAGTAGTTGTTACATAGCATCTACATTCAGAAAGCTGTAGGAACACCTAGATAAACTCTACTGTCATATTAGTAAACTTAGGAATGTTATTCTAACAGCATTATAAAACACCTCTAAATGAAATTTAAACAGGTAGGACTCAAGTAGGTATGAGACAATGGGTCCCCAATTTCTTATGTACTTGACACTTCAAATATATGCACAGATTTCTTCAACTTCTGCACTTTTACATGTTTTTAATTCATTTCACTCTGAAAAGCTCCAAAGAAAAGAGCTCTGTCTTTTGTGTTTCCCATTGTGAACACAAATGGTCTTCCCCTGGATTGATAACTTTCTGACACAATTACTTTGCTATCTTGTGAAGCCATGTCAGCCAAGTTCATTTGAACAATGCTATTCACTAAACCCCTCTGATCTCAGAGAGAGATCAGGGCTTGAAGAAATTAGAAGGTAGCAAAAGCATCCAATTAGACCAGCAGATCTATTGATGATGAATATCCACTCCTCCAGGTCCTTCTGGATCCATCTCAAGCCATGCAAGACATAGACTTGATGCTGGTTGTGTGAATAAATGACGACTATGGGTTTTTTGCTGCAGGAATAGCTCCAGCCATTTTATAACCTTGTATTACAGATTTACGAGACATAATATGGTTGATATGATCATCTTCCCATAGCTTTGTTCTTTCATATTTAAAAGCACAGCTGGAAACTTTGCAGGGATGAAAGATATGAGATATATAGAACAAAATACATAAATCTTAAAGGTATGAACCAGTGTTGCATATATCACAGAACAGTCAGTGGCCCCAGATTAGATAATTCAGGAGACCGATTTCTGTGAAGTTTAGTTATGTAGTTCATAAAATGCATGTGTAATTGCTTTCCTAAACAGATTAAGCAATTCCCATGTCTGTGCATCCCAGCCAGGTAATTGCAGACCTAAATACCCATTTGCATATTTTCTGTTACCCAACTGGCATATACAATTACCATGCATGAAAACAAGGAACATCATTATTTTGCATGCTAACAGTCCAAGAATCAAACCTCTAGTTCTTCTTCTTATCTAACTTCTGTAATACATTTCATATTGCTATATTTAAAGTGGATATTGGCCATTCCTCATTCAGAACAAAGAATGTAAGTTTTTCACAGTAAACCGAGATAATGGATAAATTTCTGGAGGTGGCTTAGATAAGCATCTCATGTAATTAATAAAGCTAAAAGAGCACACACTGATCCTGTTACTACCTGTTCACCACTGATAACAGTAAAATATAAAAGTTTGTATGGAAAATGGAATATCTATGTATGAAGTTAATAGAAAATTTTCCTTCATGCCATGTAAGCATTAAATCTTTATCTCTTTTTGAAACATGAATAGCTTCCAATTGGGAGAGTGAGATGCGCACTAGCCTGGGAAGTGGAGCACATTCCTGTGGGCACTGTCTTGATACCCGGGCTGAGAGTGTAACTGGGCTGGGTGAATGTGTTCCATCCAAACTGAACTGTGGTTCTGCTTCCCCTTGCCTATTACAGCAAAAAAAATGACCCTTGCTTCCTTTTTAAGGATAAAAAAGTAAGGAATTTTATAAGAGAATGTCTCAGGTGGTGACAGAGTAACAAGTAAGGTGTGCAAGTCCTGTTTGTTCCCTTCTTGAGCTCCACGCAACGTGCTGCACCTGGTGAGGCTTACTATGAGCCATTTTATAGCTTCCTTGTACTTCAGAGGAGTGTATGCACAAATCCACAGGGGATGGCCACCGACAGATCAGACACTGTGATGCTTTGTGGTGACAGTGCCCAGCATGGATGTAGGGAGCTTTTGCTTTTACAAAAGCAGAAAGGAAAACTGCTCTTCTCTGAAATTAGTTAGGTAGTTCAGGATGCAGACAAAAAACTACACCATGCTTTCTGTCCTCTAGGAAATGAACCAAATCTGAGATCTAGATCCAAATTTGTTGTTAGGTGTTACTGAGCTTTGACATCACCCATCATACACATAGGCAGGAGTCAAATTCCCACCCTTTCCATCATCAGCCTAATGCAACAGCCTCTGAACTACATCAGTCAAAGCTGCAGCAGATTTTTATACATTTCTAGTCAGACTTTATGGATAGAAAAAATATAGAAAAAAAATAACATCATCTTTAAAGAGGTCTGTATCGCCAAGATAGGAAATGCAGAAGCCACATTAGTGTTAATGGAAGTAGCGTGCATGCATACATAGCAGAATAAACACATTAAGAGCTGTTAATCATCACATAAGCATAGAAATGTCTTTGAATAAGAACAGTGCTGGCAGCTCCCCTGACTACAATTGTTTGGGATGCAAAACTAGAAATGTCTTCCACTATTTAATTATTTCTGAAATTATGTTATATTTTTATGGATTAAACTCTTAGAAGGTATGAACAAACAAAAGCTGCAGTAACTTCTATGGAGAAGTATCAATTCATTCCTTAAGGCAACCTGTCTCTATATAAGAACAAGAGGTAAGATTAAATATAGTTATTATGACAGCATAACTTTTGTCTTGATTTGTTAAAAATACACATATTTTCTCCCAATTTTCATGAGAATGTAGCCTTTTGTGGTAAAAGAACTTTGACTTTTTTAAAAAAGTTGATTTTATAACATCATAATTGAATAAAATCTACTCAAAAAAACCCCTTTTCTTTCTTTGAAAGTAGCTGCCATCTTGCGTGTTCCTCTTTGGACAAAAAAGTTCCTACAGACAACACTTACAGCTTTCCAAATGTCCATTTTATCAAAACTAGCCTACTTTACCCAACATCAACCTCATGAACTACAAGCAAGAAGCATCACATATCTAGAGGAGTACCTGGGAGCTGCATATAAGGAGAAAACAGTTCCAGTCAGTACTAGAGGAACTAAAAAGGCAGAGGACACAATAGATGGAACTATTCAGCCAGCTCAGCCTGCATCTTTTTTTGTTCTTGAGCTATTTCTGGGTGGTTTATTGAAATATGTGACAGCAAAATAATTCTGGTGCCCAACCTGTGCTTTCAAACCAAAGAAATGATACTATTGTGCTTACATTAATTATACTCTTTTGGGTGAAAAGGTGACACCGTAATTAAATTAGAATCATAGAATCATAGAATAGTTAGGGTTGGAAAGGACCTTAAGATCATCCAGTTCCAACCCCTTGCCATAGGCAGGGACACTTCACACTAAGCCATGTCACCCAAGCCTTCGTCCAACCTGGCCTTGAACACTGCCAGGGATGGAGCATTCACAACCTCCCTGGCCAACCCATTCCAGTGCCTCAGCACCCTCACAGGAAAAAATTTCTTCCTTAGATCCAATCTAAACCTCCCCTGTTTAAGTTTTAACCCATTACCCCTTGTCCTGTCACTACAGTCCCTAATGAAGAGCCCCTCCCCAGCATCCCTATAGGCCCCCTTCAGATACTGGATGGCTGCTATGAGGTCTTTTGCACCGAACTGTGAAAGTCCAAATTATGCAGCCCTTTCAGATGTGTTTCTCACTATTTGAAGTTCCCTAAACTTCTTAAATCTCTAAAATCACTGATGTGGTCAATGTTAATTGATTCAGACACTGTCAAAGAGAGTAAAACTTTTGGTCTTTTGAAACACTGATGTCATCTGGAAGCATCAATTGCCAGTGAAGGAAACCCATTCCCAGAGAAAACATTTGATTCAGCCTTACCACAACCTGCCAAGTTGAGAGCTAGCTCCTTCCAGACAAAATATTTCTGTATTCTGTGATATGCTATCAACCTTCAGCTCTTTGAATGAAGTTCAGATCAGACTGAGACTTTGCCAAATGTGGAAGAATAAATGGAGTTTCAAACTCAGCCTTTCTAATGCAGCACTGGGCTTGTCACTGCCGCTGCTGAATGCTGTAACTTCCTCCTGCAAGTCAAATTGTCTCATCTCCAACCTCAGAGGCTGCTTTTCTTTGAGGTCAATCCACATCCAGCATATAGCTTGGTACCTCATAGGGCTTTAATAGTCATTGATGGGTTTTGAGGAAGAAATACAGGCTTAATAAGTTTTTTTTTTTTTTTTTTTTTTTCTTTTCACTCAGAAGATAAGCTTAGCTACAGGATTTTACATGCAGACATAGTAAATAATTTTTATGTTCCTTTTCCTCCCATACCTTTGGTGATCCTCACAAGCAGAGCCCTGCCAGGGCTGGTGTTGTGATTCTGTGTCTCTAGCAAGATGAGATGAACATACCTTTGATACACTCGCTGTCTGAAGCATGCTTTATTGATACTCTGCAGTGTGTATTTGCTTGCCAGTGAAGTTATAACACAACTGGGAGCACCATATTGAGTGTTTTACAAGCAACTAGAATTCAAATATGGTTCCATTCCATTGGGCTACTCAGGAAAGAAAAAGAAATAAATGCCTGCTGGAGTAGAGAGCCAGCATTTCTTGCCTTATACAATCCATTTATTTCTATATCATTTGTAGGGGGTATTTTAAAAGGACAAATATTTTTAAAGCCACAGACAGTGTTTTATTGCGTTCTCATAACTTATTTAGTGCCTCAAATCAAATGCTTCACCCTGCTACTTTGCAAAAAATATGCAGAACACAGGTATGTATCATCTGTAAAAATGTCACCCACTATTAGTTTCTTCTATTAAAATGCATCTTTATTGCCTACTGTAATTATGGGAAATTTAGACTGGTTCATATATTTCCCAAGGTATGGAAATTAACAGCACCTTATTTTTCCAGTAGACAGCAATGCAATGTGCCTTTCTCATGGCTAAGTCTATCATCATATACTAATACTAACCAGTGATGTCAAATACAGAATATAACTTTAATGAGATTCTTCTAATTTTATTATTAATGGCTTGAATGATTACAGCAAATTCACAATGATATATGCTGCTTTTCTGGTTCAGATATGAACCATTACTTAGCCTAAGAATTCCTTGCAGCTCAACTGTGATTATATATACAGAAGCAGAGAAAATAGTACTTTTATTAGAGCCTAGTGACAAGCCGGCATAAGTCACTGGGACATGAGAGCGAAGATCACTCATATGAGTAAAAGCTTTCTGGATTGAACCCTAAATCTTTAGGATGAAATTCAGGCCCCACTGAAGGCAAGTGCTGAACCAAACTGTACCTACATAGTACAAACCAGCTTCCCACAAAGAAGTTACTTATATGAAACCCCCTTTGTTTAAAAGTCTATGTGCATTTTATCAACTCCATGGAACAGGCTGAAGAGAAAAAAGATTGTTAGAAAGTAAACTTCTAACCTTTAAAACTTCTCTGGTCCTCTTGCAAAGTGAGGTTAACATAAATGAAACAACTCACTCTGAATTTTGCATTATAATAAAATTACTTTCACTGTGATCACAAGCCTGAGGCAAACTACTACTCTCAGTGATGTAAATAGGAATCCTGTCAATATGCATAAAAGGTAATGACCAGGACCTAAACTCATATTGTTAATTGGAAAAATCTGATCAAAAAAAAAGCTGTTTTAAACCTCATCAGATTAGACATGACTGTCATAGAGCTGTCCCCTGGTAAATGTAAAGATATTCATGAGATTTCTGCTTCCTGTGCAGGAACACCCAAAAAAGAGTTCTCAAACTTTTTAATTTAAAAAAATACTTGCAAATATTCTTGACTTTGATGTTGCCATATTTGCCTGCTGTTGCTTCAGCAGCAACAGTGTCCTTTAGTGATGGTGTTCAAAGAGTCTGACACACTTGTGCAAGCATTCAGGGATTGCTGAGCACCACCCTGCTCCTGACCTGCCTCCATTCCTGGTGGGTCTGCTTCATGGACATCTAAGGTAGGAGGAAAGTACAAGAGAAGTCTACAGCACTTGACTCAAGCCTACATAAAGCCACAGATAGCTGCTGAAGCAGGGGATTAATATTAGCATCTTATTACTTTGACTGCACCTGTGTACTATCATTCTTTCTAGTAAACACCTCATGAGTTGGATGTGTATGTAGACTGGGATCCCATTTCTGATGTCTCAAATATGTGCTGTCATTGCTAGGTATCTCAGAGAGCTAAACACACAACCAGAGCTCCCACTGGCCTTGATCAGTGAGAGGTGGGAGTGAAAGTGGGTTGGGGTGGGAGTCGGACAGGCTGGTTGTGTGTCTGGGAGCACCAGGCAGTGTCTTTCTCCGGGAGACAAGCCAGAGAAATGGGAGAGGCAAAGCCTGTTAGATCAGCAGACATTTAAATGAACAAGGGATCGGACCATGTACCCAAACAGAATTGCCAGGTTAGTACCCAGAGAGGAATCTGACTGCAGCTCTGACAATTTACTAGATCTTTAAATTACTTAAATGATTAACTAGTGATTAAATTCAACTAATTCAGTCCATCTGAAATCAAGATGATCCTGGAATCAAACTGAGCTGTTTGCATATATAGCCACTTTGCATTTCTAACTCATAGCATCCATTTAACAGAGAGAGGCAAAAGTTATGTTAAAGCAAGTCAGTTATAGCCTTGATTTCCTTTTTTACTTTTTCAGCTAAAAAGAAAATAATGTTGCTAATCAACAGGAAATGCAGTGTTGACTGCGTGAAAACTGCCTTTTGCAACTGCAGGCAATTATAGCAAGTCTATTGAAACATTTGCACTCTGTGATACTGTTGAAATGCTGATCTTTTTTCAAATTACACACTAGGTACAAATACTGTATTGAGCAGCCTTTCCCCAGTACCTTGGGTTGAATCCTTATACCCTTATCCTTGCTGAATAGGTATTTTCACCAAGAGAAATGCTATTGACTTCAGAGGTGCTATTTACAGGATCAAGTTTTAAGAAACTCGCAAAATCACCCTGAAACTATTTTCTTCCTTTGGCTATTAAGCAGAATGGAGAAGGGGCCCAGGATCATAACAGCCAGAACAGAATTCTAGAGCTCCCCCAGCTTTTGCTTTGCCTAATTCAGAAAGTATTTCAGTCAGCAAAACTGAAAGGTTTTCAAATTCCTCAAGTCAGGATGAAAGTTTTCACACTGGCCTAGCAATTCAACTTCCTCGGCTGTGATCCAATAACTAGCAGAATGTGGTGCCTGGCTGGTTTCCAGTGCTGGGGGTACCAGCACAGGTCATGCTGTAGGCTGTAAGAAGCAGGAGGAAGCCTGCGATCACTATGCTCTTGACACTCCAGCACTGAGAGAGAAACCAAACTTCCTCCTGCTTTGACCACAGAACAGACTAGGTCCAAAACAGTGGGAGCAAGAGCTGCACTGCTCATCTCCTTGTGAATACTCTCAACTCCCATTGCCTTCAGTGGGTGGTAAGTGCATGCCCATGGCTTTCTGGATAAAAACAGACTTATCACCACCCAAGAGCTGCCACTCACAGCTTCGTTAAATTAGAGAATTTCCCACAGTTGCCAATTTCACTCCAAGTTCAGCGAGCACCAAATTGAGCAATGTTTCTGCATGCAATGTGCACACACTGCTTGGTGCATACACGTCAGCTACTGCCATGTTCCCTAGTCATGAATCACATACGTTAAACTGGATGCTTGATTCATACTACAGATTGGGCTGGTAGGTTATTGGTCTTGGAATGAGATGGTATTTCTTATAGATGATTAAAATGATGTGATTAGGCTGGAAATGCGAAACAGGAACAGGACCAGTTGCTGAAGTCCTGTACTTAGGAGCTTGAAGAATTAAGTTTAAGGGGATATACCTCACAGAAGGCAGAGGCTCTTTGGAGTATGCTGGGTCAGCAGCCCATCCAGCTCAGGTGTGAAGGTCTAGAACAGGTAACAAATAGGTAGCAGAACAGTGGTGGGCAGACATGCAGCATACACCAGTGTGCAACCACCACACACGTAATGTGTGACGCTTTCTGTCCAAAAATACTACCTGGGTTTTATCACAGAAAAGTGTATGCAGGTAGTACTGGTTTCTAGTTTAAAGGTTCAGAAGTACAATACAGGCCTGGTTTCGGTAGCAAACCTATGGAGGTTTTTCCCCAGTATGTAAAGAATGGTATTTGATTTCAGTATAACCTTTCAATTAAAAGAATACTTTGATATAACCCAGAATCTTATTAATACAATTCAGGACTCCTTAATCCTTCTGAAGTTCTTTTCCTGACTTTTTCCAAAAATTGTTTTAGTCTCTTTTCTTATATTTTACCTTTAATTTTCAGTCTTACTCATTTTTATTCTCATTAAGCTCTGAAAAGCCTTTCTTCATATCACATTCAGATTGATAATTAGTTTGAAGGGATTCGCCAGCCTACAATAGCTTCTGTTATTGTGCAGTTTTTATAAAAAATAATTAAAACACTGTTACCTCCTCACTCCTGAGAAGCCTGTAATCCAGCTTCCACAGATAACAGGGAATGAGTTCTGCTTTTGTATCTCTTGTGCCTTGGACTCCAGAAGAAAAAGATATGTATGTTTATAGATAAATATCTGCTTAGTCAAACTGCCACATAGTTAGCAGTAAACATGGGTAATTCTAACTGAATGCACTTAATGTATAATGGTTAATACTAACTTCCTTTCTTATTTCTGTTTCCATGGCCATAAATAGGTAACCCAAGAAGGATACATTTTTTTTCAGTGTGCTAGGGTTAGTGTCATGTCATTTGTTCTTACTTTGGTCTCCAAAGATTCCCCCAAAGTTATGCGGACAGAACAGGACTGCTAAATCTGGCACTAGTCTCAACCACAGTGCTCAGGTATTCTGTATTTACTGCCTCACCAGAGGTTGCCAGAAGACTTTTTCTAAGGGAGATAGTAAAGCTGTTCAGGTCAGTGTGAAAAGGTCAATGTGAGCACTGATTCACTAGGGTTAAATGAAGCTCTCTGTAGCATCAATCAATGCCTACCACCTTGTAAATCCCTCTATATGCTGCCATGCACACAACTTCAACTGACTCTCTTGTAAGTGAAACTCCTCACAGACAATAGATGAGGATTTGGTATTTTCTTGATAGAAGCACTAACACTAAGCAGATGGCAGAGGAGGGGGAAAGTCAAGAGGGATTATTAAAAATCAAGACAGATTATTGAGTTTTCATCTTGCAATCTGTCAATAATCATGGATTGGTGCTGTGGGATGAAGACAATGAAAGAAACCAGGGAAAGAAATCTGAATAGCAGGTGAAGTCAGACCTATGAAAGCAGAAGGGATAAAAGGAAATAAAATAGCTTTCCCTTCCTCTGCCTGACACTTTAGGAATTGACTTCTTACTCTGTTTCATCAGGGAAAAGACATAGGGAAAACCAATTTGCACTTAATTTTCCTCTTTAAAAAAACTTAAAAAACCCCCCTCCTAATAGCCACTCATTTTGTCAGCTTTATGAATAAACAGTCAAGTGTTGCTTTACCCCTGTTTCATGCAGCTCCTGTGGTTAACACAGAGGGCCCACCTTTGCTCCGGAGGAGATGCTACATCAGGTGCACTGTGCCTCTGCTCTGCCAACACATCCAAGTCCTGGTGGACGGTGAAGCTCCCTCCTCACACTTTGATTTTGTCCCAGAGGGAGGAAAGGCTGTACAAACTTGGGCTCCCTCTCTGCATCCCAGTATGGGGGAGGCCATGTGGCAGGATTGTCACATGGAGCCCAGTTGGACTCAGCTTAGATACCAACAAGTGGATCCACTTGTAGGTATTGATGAGAGAATCTGACTCATACAAAACTAAGTAAAAAAAGAGCCTGTAGATTTTATCCTTCCTGATGCTGGCACAAAGACTTGGAGCCTGCTATGACCACCTAGTAAGGAAACTTGTTGGAAAGTAATTATTGCCTCGCCTCTTGAAAGATCAGGGAATAAGATGGAGAAGTACACTGCGGCTCTGAACATACATTTCATAAGAGCCAAACAAGATTCTAACTTCAAAGGATTCGGGATGTGCTCTAAATCTAGAACAGGGTGCCTGTGTGCTTCATGAGAAGCAGCTTCTTAAATCCAGCCTGAATGAGAGAAAATAGGCAGGTTGCTGAGCATGAGAACTAATGAATTCTGATTCCTATGGATTTGTGTTGCCTGATTAACTAACTCTGCCTCAATTCTACTAAGGTTTCCTGTCATCTGCATTTACTGCTTTCTGCATGTAGTTACCATCTCTCCTGAGTTAGCTATATTGATATATATTGATTCCCTGCAATATTTTCTAGCATTGACAAGCCCCTGGAGCCTGGTGTTGCTACATTTACAGAGGGAGTCCTGAGCAGCCCAGCTTTACTCAGTCTCTCCTAAGTCCCTACCAATAGTGCTTTTTTGAATGTTAAGGATTAAAGCCACCATCTCTTTCTTCCCTCCAATTCCACTTGCCTAAAACCTTGAACAGTCCTCAGACTCACTGGTTTAGGACCTCTCCTGATCTCAGGTGTATCTCCTGATTGATGCCTAGTGTTCATAGAGTATCAAAGCTATTTGCTCCCAGGTCACACATAAAATCACAGAATCATAGAATAGTTAGGGTTGGAAAGGACCTTAAGATCACCAAGTTCCAACCCCCATGCCATGGGGCACGGACATTACACATTCCCCCATGTGGATTTTTGAAGCTTGAGAAGTTGCATGCTCCTGGCAAAGCTTTTTCAGCATTTTGAATCTTTATTTTATAATGTGTTTATAACTCTGCTGGCTGGTGTAGATTCTCTGCTGTCTAATATGCTGCAAACTCCCACTGCAGGTTTTCTCCCTTGTTTGCCTGAGAAAACTGAAGTTAAACAACGGGAACACAGGACAGATGTATATGCATAACCCTCCCAGCTATCCCCAAAACATGAAGATTTCCTTAGGGAACTAGGCTAAAAATGAGAGAAAATATCCCTAAAAAAACTCCCAGTGTTTGTGTATCTCTGCAAGAGACTATGCTGCCTTGAATGCAAAATAGATGTCTATCTCAAAAGCCAGAGGATTCCTTAGAAATTTAAAGGTATAACATACAGAGGAGGAGTTTGTAGTAGTTATCCAGCTCAATACAACATTCAAGCATTTTTGGCAGAATGAGCTTTTCTATTTCTGCTATCAAAGGCATTGGAGAGCAGAACAATCCTTTAGCAAATGTCAGCAGCAAAAAATATATATTGCAGTCTGTATTAAGCTACCTTGTGCTAGTCTGTTTTAGACACTGATTTCAAATTGTGAAGCCAGATTCATCTTTCTAATGTTGAGAATGGGCTGATTTGACATACCAGGTGCAGAAATGCCTTTTGCATACTCAGACACTGTCTGAATCTCTGCCAGCACTTAAAGAAGGCCCTGCTGAGACCATGCTACAGAAAAATGCTTCTGAAGCTGAAGAGTTTCTCTTCCACAGCTCATACAGATGGCTAGGGCTCATCTACTTGACTTGTCAGGAGCAGGTACTGTCAGTTGTGCTTTCACATGGAGTCTCCCAAGGATTAGTAAAAGCTGATTGACTATCTATCTGGCTTACAACTGAGTACACAAGGAAAATTCTTGACAATATTACCCTGCTACAATCTCATTCCCTCTTGATGCTGGTGCATTTTTTCCAGGGAAAGGGGTTTTGTGTCAACAGGCACAGTTGGCAGCAGGCAAGAAGCCTCTTCTCTACAGTGCTGGCAGCAAATTAGGTGGACATCATCCTCCATGGAGCCAAGCAGTCATTTCAAAGAGACTGGGACTATACTCCTTTGGAAGCTGGTGTAGGTAAAAATGGCAAGAGGTCTATAGTGCTGTATAGTTTAATAATTAAATCTGGAAAAGCTTGTGATGCTTCCTGTTTTCATAAGGGAGGATGATGATGGAGAGAGCTGAGGTATGATGAGGATGAGGCACTCCTCCCTGGCTGGCCCACCTGGTCTCTGTGTGACACTGGGCAAAACATGAGGGACAAGACCTTTGAGAAACTCTGAGGCTTAACATCTGTGCCTCTTCATATACATCACACAGTTTGGCACATTGTTATAGTTGCCAGTCTGATACATCTCACCTGCTGTGAATATACTAGGCCTTACTACAAGACTTGCAGAAATAACTGTACTGTTTCACAACTTAATACATGAAACATTCATTCCAGGCAGTCAATACACAGAATGCTTTTTAAAAAAGCAATGATTTTGGAAAAAAGTTTAAAAAATCTTTAGTTTCTGTCAGATTAAAGTTGGTTACACTGCAATAATGGGCACTTCTCTAATGCACCAACAAATGCCAACTATGATACAATCTGACTAATAAGAATCATTTATGGTATTTTGCAAAGTCAGAGATGATACATCACACCTAAAACCACATCCATTTGCTGCTGTAGTATTCCCTGAGTGCTGTTTTTAAAAACCAAGGAACAGCCCCAGACATGAAACAACCAGCCAAGAACAGCCCCTCATAAAGGACATCATTTTTGGAAACCTCTCCCATCACCTTTCACCCTAACTTTTAAAAATGTTTCTTTTCATGACGTTTCCATTTTAATACCTATAATCGCAAATGGAATAAGAATTTGGTGCAAACCCTTCCATAAAACACACCATGAGAGTCAAACTATTGAAATTCCTTCTTGTTTTTCAAGCCTTGTCTATCAAGCCATATTGGGAATAGGCAGGCTTATCAGCAGATGTCTCAGAAGATGCCAACAGTATACTCTTAAAAGGTCTTCTGGAGATCAGCTCACTGCTGGTTATCTTTTTTCGTGAGATCTGAGGGTGTTGGTCAAACAATGGTAAGTAAAACTAACGCTTTAAAATGAGCCTTCAAATGTTCATAGGCTCATAAAATGGTTTGGGTTGGAAAGGACCTTAAAATCATCAAGTTCCAACCTCCCCAGAAGGGGCAGGGACTCCTCACCCTCGACTGTGTCACTCAAGGCTCTGTCCATGGAAGTTTAGGCAAGTAGATTGAGCTAAAAAAGATTAATGCAGTTAGGAATTTTCACCAAGAATAAGTAGTTTAAAAATCAGCATTTTCTCTGAGAAAATATAATTTTCATCAAAAGAGTTCAAATGACACATCTGGCATCCGAATCTCTTCCAGGAAAATGGGAAAACCAGAAGCCAAATGAGCATCTGAAGTCTCTTGAAATATTTCTTTTTTTCCTGGAAAACTGGAGCATTTCTGTTTGTTTGGGAAAGGGTTGTTTTGTGCTTTGTTTTTGCGGTTGGCTGTTTTCAATCCCATATTAAATGAGATAAAAGTTATGTTTCCTGGCCACTAGTACTGGCTGACTTTCTTATGTACCTTATTTATTTTTCTGATTCTACATTCTTTCTTTTATTGCCAATATAGACACTTCCATTACTGTTGAATACAAGCTAAATGAAAATCTGTGGTCCATTGTACGTTCTCTTTTCATTGCCTAGGAAACCATGATAGATTAGCAAGGCAAACTTGTGAAGACATGTAATATCCATCATCTGCATGGCTGTGTGAAAATGTATCTCAGGTATTAATACTGCTATGACAGTAAGACAGTAGATTTAGATATATATAAAAGGCCTAAAGTTGTTGGCAAATCCTTTTGTGAAACCGTGAAAGGGAACAGTGGAAGAGCACAGGGCTCTGCATCTGGCCTTTATTCCCAGCCTTGCTCCTACTGCCTTAGCCATGACAGTGCCTTGAGCAACCTGGTCTAGTGGAAAGTGTCCTCCTATGGCAGGAGGGTTGGAACTAGATGATTTCAAGGCCCTTTCTATGATTCTATGGTAAGATGCTGCACCATCCTATATATGATCATCTTCCACTATTTATCAGAACTTTAAGTCTCAGGGCTGCCTGTTGTCCTGTGCCTGTTTCCCCCCAGTGCAGGTAAACCTTGGTTACAGTTGGGTCATCTGGAATATGAGAGTACAACATTGTGCCATGCAAACATTTAAGTTTTTCTTCTTCTACTGATTTCCTTAAATCCTTCCTCCCTCCCTACAGGCATCACATCTCATAAATTACAGCCCGTCTGCCTCAACAAAGCAGCCTCACTCAACATTGCTGTTGTGCAGAGGACTGACCTGTGGTCTCTCCCACAGCATCATTTCCTTTGCCTCATCCTAGACCTGCCTACACTGAAACATGCCACAGGAGCTGTTAGAATGTCCAAAGTTGCAGTATCTCCTTTTTCAACCACAAGAATGCGTTACAATTACTATAAACACCTAAGGCAATGAATTCTGAGCTTTTAGGGGCACCCCTTGTATTCACTTCTTATAGTCCTTTCTTGCAAGCCAAATATTTGATGAAATTATAGTCCTGGCATCATGAAAGGGAATGGTTATCTGTTACTTTTTCAGTGTTTCCCAGCCTGAGGCGTCTGTCTTTGCTGATGACAGCAATAACACAAAGCACTCTTATCCCAGTAACCTGAAGTGCTCTGGATCTCAGACACATCACAGATTTACATTTAGACTTTGCTGGTATCTTGGATGAAAAGAACTGCAAACTCATTATAGAGAGCTATGCAAATCCCTCTTTTGTTTTTGAAGAAACCATTTAATTGTCTATTTTTCATTCTCAGATTTTTCCCAGCAGTTTCATTAGCTGACATGACAAAATTCCAGCTCATTTCATATTTAAATATAGGACCAATTTCAAATAATATATCTTTAATTTGGGAGCAAATTCATCTGTTATTATTCTATGAATAATGTTTGTAAGAAAGAACTTAAGCCTTTTCCTCCTATTTGCAAGGTTGACAGAAAATTTGTATTTCCTGTAATAAAATAAGGTGCTTTTGGTTACTTTATTTATTTATTTTCTGTAACTGTAGATGCTGAAAAAATGATCAGAAGAAGTGAAAGAATCCTACAAAGTCCAGCATCTGCACTGATCAACTGCTTCAATGATCTGTGTGAAAAACAGACATGTTGTAAACCTCCAGTTTTAGGCCACAGCCCCTTAATGAAGAATGGATGCAGGCAACTTCCCCCATCTCCTTTGCTCCTTAACCAAAAAAATACCTCAGAAGCTCTTGCTACAATAAAAGCAGGTCTCAATCTTTCGCTTTGAATAACTGTTTTGGATCAGCTACCAGTTCAGCCTTTGACCCAAACTGCTGTACAAAGACATTACTCTATAGCACACATCTGAAATAACCTGGTCATCAATCTAGAAATCATTTTTGTCCACGTAACTGCCTGTAGCTGCAAAAATGTCTCCACACAGTGGACTGATAGTGCTTGGGCTTGAAAACTGATGGAAACTGGTTTCCCATCAGTGTGGAAGAGTGAGTGAACACAGAATCACTCAGGGGAGCCTGCAGCTCCCAATGGCTGTTTACGTAACAGCTGCTTTTCTCCAGCCTCTTTCACTACATCTTCTCCTTCCAGGCTCATAAAAAAGATCAGTGGGAGCCCAGCTACATTTTGGATAGGTATTGTATCCTCCATTGTTGGACATGTTTAATACACTCATCCTTCATTTATTTTACTCATCCTCCCAGCTTTTAATGCTTTTTCTCTTTAACAGCTCCCACAAATATAGGGGGTGTGGATCCTTGTGCTTCTCCCTGCAGAATCACTTCTCTTCCTATTTGCAGATTTTACTGGAATTTAATGTAAGTCTCCCCTTTCACGTATGCAGAAAAAGGAGAAAAGAAATGTAATTACACAGATCGCAACTGATATTTCCATTGAAATAATGGATTTTTTGCTAATACCAGATAATAAATGAACACACCAACAATGGATCCCATCTGCGTTCACATTTACATTAAACTGATAAAAGCAAATTCCAATTCCTTTACCATTTTCATCAAGTACTGTCAAGTGCACGTGACTCATACGGTGGATAATGGTTTCCCATCCCTGATGGAAGATTAATACCTTAGCAAAGTCCACGGATTTATAGAGAAGATATGTATAATGTTTGAAGCCTGGTTTTATTCTTTAGAGGGGACACAGAAAAGTACCTCTAGGCTCTTTCACAGTTCTAGTATTACACAAGTACTTAATGACTTATTTCAAAAGAGTTAGAAAGGAACCTGGCAATCAAACAGGAAGTCTATGTCCTCTCAATCTTTGAAATTCATCCTGAGACAGAAGATCTGCAAAATGGTCCCAGGACTTCTTTAAATTCTGCTTTAAATACCTAGAATAATGGGAGTGAGGGTCTCTGTGTGGCAGCATTGGCATTCCTTAAAAAATCCCAGGGTTTCCAGCCCAGGCTTACATCCTATGTAAATCAATTAAGTGACTTCTACAAGGAGCAGAGTGCAGCCTTCATCCTCTCACATTCCTTTCTAAGCTAAGCAGGTTTTTTCAGGGAAACACAGGTCAAACAGATAGATTGCAAGGGTAACACATATGGAAAGATACTGTCTTGTTCTGAAAAAAATCACACTGCTAGGCTAGTTCAGCCAGAAGCTGAAGATGAGATTTTTCTGTGGAAAGTGAAATAGTCCCCTTTCTTCCCACCAGAACATGCTGACTCATTGAAATAGAAACTTTTTCCAAGTTCAAAGTCAAATTTCTAATCAATACATGAGAGAGAAGGAACTTACATAAGACACGGAAAATCCACAGTCCTGTCCACCTCTGTCTGCCTGCTGATGTCCACAAAAATGTCCTGATTGCACAGCTCTGGGTATCTGGGGCAGATGTCACACTCTTTTCTGAACTATTTCATAAGATCTGAGTTTCATTCTCGCACAGAACAAAAAAAGACTATTCCAGAACTCTAGTATTTTATAAAATATGCATTCTTAGGCAAGTACAATGTCTGAAATCAGGGAGCATCAATCTATTCTTCTTCAAGGAGGACTTTAAAATAACCACTCCACACAATCTCTTCAGTTGCAAAGACAACATTAATGTCTCCAGCCCAACCCCTCATGTACATCTTCCCATTGCTGTGTACATTACATGGTGGTTTTATAGCTTTTTAAAATTGCCAAATCCTGATAGACAAGATTTCATGCTGGAAACCCATGTGTTTAGGTCAGATAGACCAGACCTTCAAAAGCACTCAGTGACAAATACTATAAAAGGATGTATCAGCCAGTGGTCAGTTTGGTGCTGTTATTCACTAACTGAGCCCTAATACTTTGGTTTTTTTCATGCCTTCAGCAAATTGCTGGAAAATTTCTTTCCAGTTTAGCCTATGTTTGAGGAATGACTAAGAAGAGTGCAAAACTTACTGGCGAAGTAAAGTCATGGGTGGTAATATCTAGGGAGAAATCGAAAGGGGTATAGCACATGCAATGCAGTAAAAATACAACACCTGTAGAAACAAGGCAACAAAACGTGGTAAAGCACTGAAGGATCTGAGGAAAGGTCCTACACCTTTGTAAAAGGCAGGTATTTCTGGCATGGGGTTTTGCACAACTGAACATCATTCTTACCTATGGTGCATCAGGTCTTGCTTCAGCAGGTCACTGAAGAACACGCTTCAGGCCAATCATCATAATCACACATTCCCTTGAATGAAAGCCAGACATTCTCTGATCTAATGCTTTTGTACCTGAAGGGCTTTTTTTCCTACCCAGAAATGATGTTTGTTTGTGATGCAGTCTCAAACATCTTAATTGCTCTCTCTGGGGTTTTTTTTCTGCCTTTAGTTCCAAAGCTGCACTTCCCATTGTCATTTCCTCAAGCGCCTTTCATGGTGCCCTCAACCCTGAGCACATATCACTGTCAAAACCAGGTATTTCTGTAAAACTGCTTTGTCAGTAAAGAAAAAGTGCAGCTGTTTCCATAAATACCTGCACCATGTTACTCCTGACAAGGACTGACAAGAATTCCATTCACTGAGTCTAGAGCAGGGAAACATCATTTTACATGAATTATGGGGATTAAAATAAACCCACATTTTTGACCCAAATTATTTGGTATTTCTAAAGTATACCCTTTATTTTGGGGGAAGGGAGCTCTTTCAGGATTGCCTGCATTGAAATTCACAGCTCATCGCTGATAATGTAATCACAGCATCGCATTAATTGATCTTACTCAAGATGACTGCTTCATGTCATGAGGCTATCCTGGAGCTAAAGCAGACAGCAAGATGTTTCCTGGTACATTATTTAAGGCAGGAGAACTCACTTCTGACAATACAAGTTTTTATTCTACCCAGGTTTTAGAAGCTCTTGTTTGGGAGATATTCAGCAATAAGGCAAAGCTTTGATCTCTTTTCCCATGAATGATGGAAGAATTCTTAGATTTATTGCCTAAAATTTCCACTTTATTAAGCTGTCAAATTTTGCTTGGTGGCCTACTACAGAGTGAAATACTAAATTTGATTTAAAGGTCAGAGGAGATCTGTGGCACCTACAATCTGCCTTTGAATTGTTTTTGTAACACTAAATAGAGTTTACAAGGAGAGAAAATTGGAACTGGTCAGCATAAGTCACTCCAATCATTGTTTCTTTGAAAAGACAGCTCTTCTTTTAACTACACTAAAAGATAAAGGAAATGGATACATTAGTGTGTTACTCTGGGATTTATGAAACTCCAAGCCGAGGTCTGGGACTGTAATTGCAACAGCTAGACAAGGGGAAACCATCAGGAAAATGTTTCAGTTTCTAATGTTAATGCACATCCACAATTATAAGAAACCTTAATTTGGAGAGACATTTTAATTTACCAGAGGTCTGAATAAACTCTCAACAATAGCCTCTGACCACTCTCCCAACAGAGTTACTATTTCTGCATCTGCACATCTTTTAAGTCACAACCCAAATAAGGCCCCAGAAGAAATTACTTTCTTTTAAAACAAGTCCATAACAGCAGCCAAATATATTATCATTTTAATTGAATATATGAAGTATAACAAGGGCCAAGATATAAATTTCTCGGATACTGAAGCCTAATTTAATTTCCACATTTAATATATAAAACTCGTGACATATAAAAACTCCTAATATCCTCATTTGCCTCTTAGTACAGTTCTTTATCATGCACGTTTCATTAGTCACACAGATAAAATAAAACAATTACAAACTAACTGGTAAGTCTATACAAGACATTGCTTGGTAGCAAAATTTGATATTATACTAAGTGGAAAATTCTGTCTCAGAAAAAAAGGGAGTTAGGCAATTTTCCTCTGCCTTGTTAAAGAGAACACCAGTTCAGTCGTAATCACCATGTAATTCTCTGAAGGTGCCAGGATCATTCCTGATTTTCTTGCCTAAAAAAATAAGAGTAGTGCTTCCCTCAATAATCCTGCAAAGGAACTAAACTTTCAAGAAATCATTCTCTGACATTGTTCATTTCCATATCGGAAAGGAACCCTGGTCAAGATTGAAATGAATTAATATATTGACGTTCAGCTGACAAAGTAGCTGGGAAGTAAACTTGTCTCAAAGTTGCTAATTCCACCTCCTGAGAGAGGTATAGAACAACATGGGCTGACTGAACAGTAGCACATTGCTCAGGTTCAGCTTAATCCAAGAGTAAAGTAAGCAGAAATACATGGAGGCTGTTCTTTCGTTTTTGACCTGACAGTTGCCATTTGGGCTATGTGTATAATACCTCATTTTGGAAAACTCACACACACCCTCTCCCCAACTGTTTCTCACAGCTTTCAATAAAAATGCCTCTCAATTTTTTCAGCCTTTCCTCTTATATTAAGGGTCACTGTGAATTAAAAATAGAGTTTGAAGGGAGAAGGTGGTCACGGTTTTAAAGTTAAAGCTTTTGACTTTTTCTTTGAGGTCTCACATAAAACCCTTAAACTGAAAGCAAATGTGAGCCTTTGATCCAAAAAAGATCCCAGTGTAGCTCTAGTTCAGGTCTGCTCAAGAAATATGATATGTCAGAGATAAGGTCAGACAAAATTTAAGAATCTGTTAAACCAAACAGACTTTGCATTTCTTTCCTGTTTCTGAAGGCCCTTTATAGACTGTCTGGCAAATTAAGACAAGAATCAAAATACCTGAAGTAGTTCAGAAATGCTGTGTTGAATGGCTTGATCTGGAAGCACAGCTTTTGCATTGACTGTTGTTTCTAGACTTGTCCTAGGTTCTAACCATGAACCACAACATAGGTAAGAGACTGCAATCCCTTGTGACCCAGCTCTCTGTAGACACACTGTCATAGGCCATCAGTGAGCAGTATGGTCTTTAGATTCTTGGCTCTTCTGTATTTTCTCCGAACTCAGACTTGGGCTCCTGTCCACACAATGTAGGCATGAAGCAGGTTCAGGTCTGAGCACAGGGTTTGCACTACAAATACAAAATACATGATGGGGTGTTGCCTGAGGGAGTATTATCAGGAAAGGAGAAAATCTGCTACCAACTGTGTGAGATTTACAAGCCATTCATGGTTTTCAGCACAGAATTATAGTGTTATAAAAAAAACCCACTAAAAGCAGCTTTACTGCAGGTGGTATTGCAGATGAAAGAGGTCACCCCACTCAGACTGTGTGACCAGAGAGGCTTTTTCTACCTTTTTTGTGTCAAATCCAAGAGGCCTTACAATTGGGTTAAAATATCTCCATTTCACCCCTATTTATAAATATGACCTGCTGATCATTACCTATCAGCGCAAGCATTTTATATCTGTACTTAATAAGTAGGCTACAGAAAATGAACCACTCAGGACTGGCAGAGAGCTCTCAAGGAAGAAAAAATCTATTCAAATGAAGTGTGGAAATCTTAACATGATTGCAACGTGGCAAATATTGGTGGGGTCTGAACTTTAAACAGTAAAATTCAGGCTTTACTGTCTGACAAGTACTGAAGGGCTGAGAAAGATAAAAAATACATACATATCCTTTTGGTTGATCATTTGAGATTCCCTTCTGAAATAGCAAATTCTGTATATACATATATATATGTATATGTATATGTGTGTATATATGTGTATATATAGAGGGTCTATAGGCATTTAAAAGATAGTGTGTGCCCTCAATTTCTGTTGATCACAGTTCTGCATCTTTGTAGCATATAAATGATAAATTACCTGATTCAGTAGCTTTAAACAAAAGAAGAGCCTAGATGGAAAATGTTTAGAAGGACCCATTTAATAAGACAGCACAAAAAAGATGGCAAGGCTTTATTCCTACAAATACTTTCAGCTGTAATCATAGAACCATATCCATGGATTTACAAACTCTCATTATTTTGATGTATTGCTGCATTTCTGCCTAAAAAATAAAATGAAATGCTTTACGTTTGGCCTGAGATGAAATACTGAGTTTCCTGTACTAAAATGTTTCAATTATTCATACTGAAAGATCAGGAAACTACCAAGGAGATAAACACTGTTGTTCATATACTGATCAAGTGTGCCAACTGTTAGAAACTCTTTCAGAATACTCTAATTAACATTAGAGTGTCAAGTCATTAACAAAGTTATCGGCCTCTGATTTAAACTTCACTTTCATTCAGTTAAGTGTGCAGTCACTTTTGCCATCATTCAAGTATTTTCTTTAAATGAAAGGAAAAAAAAAAAAGGAAAGATACAGTGATAGTCATACAATAACTACATGACAACTTCAGCTATCTCTGTGACTAATCTATTTGGGTAGGCACAAAAACATGCTGGGTGTAGATTACAAGACATAGCTGATGGATAGCGTTTTTACTGCTAAAAAGTTAGTTCTAACAGACTCAAGAGTGTTTAATAGACTTGGATTTACCAAAATAAGAACAACAAAATAGGTAGAGACTTCCTGAATGCAATTTTTCAGGGCTTAAAGCACAGATCTGAGAGTTGATCCAGTTACTAAGAAGAAGTAAAATCACAAACCTGTGACCAAAGATTTCAAACTTCTGTACTTGAACACTGTTTACAGGAGTTTCTGCCAAAAGTTTTAAGGGTTGTGAGCATCTCCACAGAGTGAGTGGTGTTTGGTAACCCTGTGAACCTGCTCCAGGCACACACTTCAAACCCATCTCCACAGGGAGTAAGTATCTGAATAACTAAGATTAAACATGTTGGGTTCCTGCATAACGTAACTTTGTGTCTGTCTCATTTTGGGGTCTGCCTGTTTTTTTTTTAGGTTCTTATTAAACTCAGTGAGAAGAGATCCTTCATTTGGGCAGAAACTGGATGTGGTCGTTACTGCTGAATTTAAACCAAGGAATAAGAAGATCCAGCTAGATGTCAGATAAGCACTACTTACACCAGAAGACAATATTTTCAATACTTCTGAAGACTGATATCCTCATATGGTAGCATGAAGGTATTAAATTAGATTGTGAGGTAGCTGCAGTTCATGATTAGTAAGCAGACTTCCAAAATCAACAATTCAAACTTGTTGAAAACCATCTACCTGTCTATCTCTGTTTATTTATTATTGATTACCATTAATTGTAAAGACTCTGACTACTGCAATATCTGACTGATGATTTTTCATTTTTCATGAAAGTCATTAGCTTATTCATCCAGATATTGCAAACACTTTCAAGTATCGTAACTCAGCTGCCATACAGATTGTCTAATTATACAGCATTCACCTATAAAGAAAAATACCTAAGACATGAGAACTGTACCAATAGAAACAATGATTCACAGTTTGATAGGAGCTTTATAATTTGCAGAGATGGAACTTAAAACACAACTCAAACAGCTGGAAATTCAGAAGCAAAGCCCCTTGCAAGCAGTACTTACAATTCACCATAGCAATGCTCAACCTGTCACCCATGCTTTGGTACATGCAATGAGCAGACTGTGATTTTCATGAAGCCTGAGTATTAATTCTTCTTTGAGTCAGAGTTTGCTCACAGCTTTTATGGCAGCATCTCAAGGAAAAAAAACAAACAGTGGGGAAATGGCATTTTTTTCCCCCAGTTATCCCAGTTATGACTGGGGAGAGACTTGAACTGCAAGGCAATTCCTGCACAGGGGTTGAAGATGGGAGCCAGTGTGGGGTACCGAGACTCTCAGCAATTGCATTCAAGGGCCTTGAAGCTTCTCAGCACCATGGTTATTTGTGCAGCAGCTACAGCACTGATATATTTTTCCTTGCCATCATCGATGGCATTGTCAGCCCCTGTACCTGCACTACTTTGTTTCAGCTAAAAATGTTCATTAGATATCATACTGTATGCTTTTACTTGCAGTTTAATAATAAATGACTGCTACAAAGCTCAGCCAGAATAGGAACGTTAAACCAGGAAGATCCCTATCAAACTACTGTAGCAATGAAATAATACATATCAGATTCCCAAATGACCTCCATAAATCCTTGTTCACCAACAGTGATATTTGTTAACAACAAAATTAACTTTTATTGCTTTCTTTCTGTGAATGTATTTGCCAACACTCATTTTTGAAGCTCCTTAGATCAACCAGAAAAGATAAATTAGATTAAATTAGGTTTACTGTCCCAGATATGAAGACACAAACATAACTGGGACTTATATTAAGCCATGATTTGAAGAACTTCATATAATGCACTGTACACTGGAGAGTAATAGAGAAAGAAAAAAGCTGCTATCTCTGGTGCTTATACAACATCCTCAAAGGATTACCTCCCAGCCTGACATGCAGTATACAGTACTCTGTGTGGAGGAAATATAAGCCCAAATAAAATCTGGTCTTTTGCTCAAGGTGTGAAAATAGGACTGTGCTCTGAGCAAATGCTATGAACTGGTTTCTGATAGCCCCACACAGGTGAGGCTCTGAGGTGCCAAAACAGCATCAGGAATAGCACTGTGGCTCAGGTGAGTGTAAAAAAATGCCTGAGGTGCACAAAAGTGCTTGCCATTTCAAACAGAAGGGCAAGTAAGGGTAAAGAACTGATCAGAATATGAGAATGGCAAGCTTGTTCTTTCATTAATTATGGATCCCAATTTTATAAAACACTTTTTTCTGTCTTTTTGGAAGCTTTTATTACACTGGGCACTGACAGTCGTCCCCAGCAGCCACAGGCATGAACCCTGGGAGTCCTTGTGACACTATCATGGCATGCCAGCAAGGCGCTCCTTGAAGAGAATGTCATAGCATCTTCTGGGTCCTGCAGAGACTACCATGGGGAGGAAACTCCTGAATTATACTGAATTAGGCTGATTTACTTGTTTTTTGCTTTCCCACCGGTGTCTCTGTCTGGCTCAGTTCCAGGGAGATGGACTTCAATACAGGACCAGTGAACACTAACCTTGGCTCTCACTGTGAAAAATTTGCTAAGCATAACAGGGAGATATGATTAATTTTTATCCTACGAAAATTGTCTATAGGCAGCAAGCAATATGGATTTTTACATACTGCCTTTATTCTAGAGTTTCCCTTGACATGTTTGTGCTGTTTATGAAAAGGGAAGGTCAAGATCCTTGGCAGAAATCGAAATTACTTTAATATTTTCTTAACAATTCTTTGGCTCAAATTTATGTGAGAAACCGTCCATGAGGATTTATGAAGGACATTTGTGACAGGTCTGCTCTGCAAAAACTGAAGAGGGGAAAAATCAATAAGCAGCATTAAAATAAATAAATACAAACCAAACATTTGAAAATATTTCAAAACTCCTCTGATCCACCCCTAAGCAAGCTCCTAACAAAGCACCAATAGCTTCCAATGCTCTGCCTGTGCCTTTTTCAGATGATCTGGAATGAGAGAAGGGACCAATTTTAAAGTGAAAAAGTAATAAAAAAGGTAAAATTCATCTTGATCCAATCAAGATTCCTACAGTTTTGCAACTGCTCCAGTATTCTGTCAAGTTCCTAAGGTTTGTCTGGTGAAAGCAGCCGTGAAACAACCAAGGGCAAGCGCTATCCCTATGGCAAAGACCAGAATGAGGCTCGCTATGTGCAAAGCTTCTGAAAGATGCTAATTCCTACAACATAACTTCTCAAAATCCTTAATTTTACTGATGGGTGACTTTTGGCATGAGATGGGTGTTCTCTGGGAAGAGAAGCTTATTCTTTACAGAATCAGTGACCAGATGTCACATGGTTTTGTGAGAATCTCAATCTACAGCTAAGGGAAATAAATAAAAGCTTGTCTAGTGGAGCAAATATGACAAGGAGAGCTGGGAGAAACCATGCTTTGTTAATATCACAAAACTTTGTCTAAAATGACTGAGGCTTGAAAATATTTTTACTGTACCAGAAAAGGATGCAACCAGAAAGAGTTGGGTTAAGACTCAGTAGGTTTTCCCAGCACCAACGGGCTTGTTACTTACAAAGTTTCTACTTCAAAGTAGCTCCTTAGTCTTATTCCAAAACTTATTTAGGAAACAGTCCCCCATGTCCTTCTATAGTCTTACCCCTTGTTGTGGTTTAAACCCAGCCACGCATCTCGTTCACTCACTCAACCCCCCCTTTCTTGCCCTCCCCTGCTTCCAGAGGGATGGGGAGGAGAATCAAAAGAATGCAACTCCCACAGGTTGCGATAAGAACAGTTTAGTAACTAAGGTATAACACAAATCACTGCTGCTACCACCATTAATAATAATGATAAAGGAAATAACAAGGGAAAAGAATACAGCATCTCACCAACCACCAACAGATAACTCATGACACCCCACCCCACCCCAACACCGCCCGAATACCTCCTCCAACCCCCTCAGAACACTAGCCCTTCTGGGTAACTGCCCTCAGTTCTACATCCTGGGCATGACGTGCTATGGTACGGAATACCTCTTTGCTCAGTTTGAGTCAGGTGTCCTGGTCCCTGCTTCCTCCCGGCCTCCCCTCCTCCCTGGCAGAGCATGAGGCTCACAAAGTCCTTGGTCAGAATAAAACATTCAGGCAGTAACTAAAAACATTCCTGTTATCAGTTTTGTTCCCAACTGAAAGTCAAAACACAGCTGCACCAGCTACTATGAAGAAGAAAAAATGACTGCTGCTGCTCAACCCAGGACACCCCTGCCTTCCCAGGTTTGTTGAAAGCTGTAACTAGATGACCTTAAGATCCCTTCCAACCTTAACCAGTCTATGATTCTCCAAGAAAAAGCTGTAAACCTGCTCATTCCAGAAGAATTTGATTCAAATTCACACAGGAAGAGTCAGCTTAAGAAAACAACTGTTTCTGTTAAATAGTGAATTAGTGCATTTATAGTTCTACATGGCTTTGCATTAGCTTAATATCCAAGACTTTTCTGTCCCAACTGGGAAAACCCCTCCAAAACCCATTCCAGATTCTGTGTTGGCATTGCTGTAATCCCATGTGTTGGCTCAGTATTGTCCTGGCTGTGGCAAAGCACCAGGACCTGTGGTTTATATTTCATTGTGAAGTTCTGTGGTAGCATCAGGCCCGGAGGTGTTCTCAAATGTTAAACACTCAAGCCAGACAGTAGTTGTTTGGAAGGTGGAAATGTGTGCTCTACACTGAGACTGCAAAGCAGCAGCTGCACTTTTAATTAAAACTTATGTCCTATATATCTTTGTGTGTTTGAGTGGTTCTTTTTTTTAATGAAATTTTTTAGATAAAGGGAGCTTTTTTAATTATACTTCTGCCTCCTGGTGCACTTCTTCCTTATTCGTTTTTGCTATCATGACTTTCTTCAATTTACGCTAACAGATTAGGCCATATCAGAGGTTCTGAGTATATTAAAGGTGACGGCAGCAAAACACAGCTCTGTTTCTTGACCTATTCAGTACCAGACTCTTTAGCCACCCTTACTTATCCCCCTCCCCAGCATAGACACTTTAATTACTGTGACACATATAGAATTTAAGCATATTTGACAAAGAGTAATGAATGAAGTCTCAGCACGCACCAAGCAAATGCCTCAACATTTGCATAACTTAACACTATTATCATTCTGTGGATCTGCGGGTTAAAATTGGTTCATTTGGGGAATTTGACTGGAACAGCGATTCCTGAAGAGCTAGTGTTCCAACCGTTTTCTTCACATAGAGCCATATGGATTTTGGAAATAAGGAGGAAAGAGGCCAAAAGCTCTAAAATAAAAGTAAATAATTAACTGCAAAAATGAGGGATTTAATTTAACTAGAAGTTACAAAATTAAGAAATAAATCACAAAACAATTGAAAAAGATGGCATTAAATGCAATACACGCATCATGTCCCAGGTCTTTAGATACAGGGTTTTGTGTTCATTATTTGGATGACACATGGAAGAATTCCCTGCCATTAGCTTGATAATGCAAGTAACAACAGAAATTTGCCTGCTTGACAATTAATAAATACAGGGAAACAACGGAACCATAGTAAAAAGCCAGCAGTTAATTTTCCTGTCATTGCCTTGCTTTCTTGCTTGGTCATAGAGAAGACTCCTTTAGTTTTCCTTCTACAGCGTAAAAAGGTGTAACCCCACCTGGCAACTAAGTACCACTCTCTGACCAATGCCCAGCTCCTCCCTGAGCAGCAGGTGGTGGCTCCTGACCAATTCTCCCCAGTTTCATCACTAAACATGATGTGCTATGGTATGGAACATACCTTTGGCCAGCTGGTTCTGGTTCTGCTCCATCCTGGCTTCTTGTGTGCCTCCTCACTGGCAGAGCATGGCAGACTGAAAAGCCCTTGGCTTAGAGTAATCATTACTTAGCAAGAACATTGGTGTATTATCAAAATTAGTCTCAGAATAAAGACAAAAATGCAGCACGGTACCAGCTACTAGGCAGAAAGTTAACTCTATCCCAGCTGGAACCAGGGCAGCAGGACAAATTTACCTTCATATGTAGAAAGCAGAACAATTTTGGTAATTCTGGCCCTTGAAAAAAAACAGGAAAATTCAGTTCAAATTTAGTTCCAAGGAACTGGGCAGAGAACAGGATAACTTAGATAAAGGTTTACTTCCCCTGCACCAAATCCTGTGTTCAGTTCCGGGACCCTCACTACAACAGAGACATTGAGGTGCTGGGGTTGGGGCCAGAGAAGGGCAACAGAGCTGGTGAAGGGCCTGGTGTACAAGTGTGATGGGGAACGGCTGAGGGACCCGGGGGGTTCAGTCTGGCAGGCTCAGGGGTACCTTATCGCTCTCTACAGTTTACCTGACAGAAAGATGAAGCGAGGCAGGGGTCAGTCTCTTCTCCCAGGTAACAAGCAGCAGCATAAGAGGAAATTGCCTCAAACTGCACCAGGGGAGGTTTAGACTGGAGATTAGGAACAACTTCTTCACTGAGGGGGTGCTCAGGCATTGAACAGGCTGCCCAGGGCAGTGCTGGAGTCACCGTCCCTGGAAGTGTTCAAATAACATATAGATGAAGCCTGCAGTGACATGGATTAGTGATGGTCTTAGCAGTACTGGGGTAATGGTTGGACTTGATGATCTTACAGGTCTCTTCCAACCTTGTTGATTCTATGATTCTATGATTTCAAGTTCCCAGTCCTGCTACAGAATTTTGTCTTTTGAGCTCCTTTTCTGTCAAGACTCAGAATATTACAAACTGCTTGCTGCAGTTTTAATCTTCATGCAAAGTAACTGCTGAGCATAAAGTGTGTTTACATCAATCACTCTAGAAATGTAAACAAATACAAGGAGTAGCATTACGAATGAAGAGTTGATTAAGAAGTGACAGCAGAGATTTGTGATAATGAAGGGATGAATAGTGCTTGTTTGGAAATGCGCCAGTTAGTTACAATTAATTTTGCTAGCTAGTCAGCAAACAGAGTGGGTATTTTCTGCCCAGGTTGGTATACAACTACAGACTCTTCTGTACTTGGATATTTGTCCTGGTTTATGACTATGGACTGGATAACAAAAGCACAGTAACAGCCCTGACCGTATCTGATCTTACATTCAGGTACTCTAACCATGGACTGTTATTTCCAATCCTTAAGAGACTGCGTTTTACCATAACTATTCCTACCTGTATGGTGATGGTCATGCCCAGAACCACCTCTTTTCAGGACAGATAAAGAAGGCCTTAATTCACAAACTAGTTGGAGGCTGTTCTCCAAGCCTTATCCCAGAAGGTAAGAGGGCATCCTAGACAGATCTACCATCAGAATTCTCCTCTTGTGGCTGTATGCTCTAGAGGATACTCTAACAGTATATTACCAGTCAATGGGAAAGCTTCTTTCAGTCACAGGAACATGGTGCAAGGCATTCAGTAGCTGTCAGGATTTGGGACACACACCTGGGGACCAGGGTGGCACGGTGCCCGGCATAAATGCCCATGCCTCATCATAGATAGTCGGATTCTTAGAGCAAAAAATAAGTGCTAAAAGATGCTACTACAGCACAGGATATTCACTTGAGGAGAGATGTGGGTCCCAGATCATACCCCATACAGCTACCCAGGAGCAAGAAGCCTCTTTTCTTCCCAATGACCATATTTGCATATGGAAGCACTTTTCCATGGTACTTTCATCAGTTCTCCTTTAGAGAGATGGATTAACTGGAATGGTTGAGCTGAGACAATGTTAGATGTGTTGCCTGAACTCATGCAGCAAACAAGTGACAGACCCAGGCAGCATGGTCTTGGTGTAATGACACTCTAGTCTCTTATTCTGATCACAAGCCCATCTTGCAGTCTGCTTAAATAAAACCAACAAACCTTAGACCAGACTTCTAGAAAAAAACCCCTATCACAATATATCCACAGGGTCAATGAAACAATTCCCTTATGCTCTTTAAGCACTACAAAATGAACACTTTTATCTACTAGCTGAAGTACTTCTTAACTATTCCCAAAGGTGAGCTGATGACTAATCAATCCCCAGACAATCAATCTATTGAATTCGGGGATAACTGGCATCCCACGTACTTTGTAATAGCTACTCTAGGAGAAGAATTTCAAAATAACCTGCAAGTCTGAAGAGGTCCAATGTTTCCCTCTATAACAGACAAATTACACCAATGAATTACAAAGAAAGCTTGAAGGTAAGATGATTAAAATGCAAAGGTTTTGCTGGTTATATGATTAGGAGCATGAAGAAAAAGCAGGAGGTGAGAATGTGAAGGTAAAGTAATAAAAAGAAGCCAAATGATTCGTTTAATTAAAGGGCTGATTAAACTTGAAGACTTGTTATACCTCACATTTTTCATTAGCAGACATTTCTTCTTAGCAGTCCCCCTTCTTTTGAAATCAACAGAAAACTCTGCATTGATTTCAAAAGTCAGTCAGAGGCAAAAAAACCTTTTTAGATGAATTCTCACTTCAGCCATAGTTTTGTGAATCCTAAATGATTTTATGGTAGAGGCTCCAGTGTCACAAAATTTTAGGAATGCAATTAGTTTTTTTGCTCTGTGATATTACTCAGATATAAATAATCTGAGGATTTAGAGGCTGAGATTATAAACTACCTTCTTCATTATCTGCCTGGGTTCTATGTCATTGCAAACACTGGACATAGTCACGTTATTGAGATGTCTCTCAGAGGGCCAGTTAATATAAACATATCTGCTGGCTTACCAGAACAATGCTAGAAATTAATGAAGTTGCATTTAGTTGATGCCAAGTAATTAAAGAAAATGTAATTAAGTGCTAAATATATCCAAAGCTTTAAACTTTGGTCTTTCGATACAGACCTTGTGTCTGTGAGAGAGTGCAAGAGAGAGAAAGAAAGAGTCAGTATCATTTAATCTTTTATGCTGCTGCCATTTAGTTTTCAGCCACCCATCCACTGAAACAGGCTAATTTCAGATTTGACTGTGGCTAAAAACTAGAGAAATTAAATATTGTTCAGAATTAGTAGTTACAATGTGCACTAAACCAGCCCCAGTACCTTGGAGACTTTGCTCACCTAAAGCTTCAGTCAATTAAAACTAAAGACAAAGTTAAAACTCTGTGTGCACAATTATGCACATACCCATACAAAATAACTACGGCGTAAAAAATGAGCCTTTCTTCAGAGGCACCTCAGCATACAAAATTTGAAACATCAAGGTCCAGATCACTATGTGAATCCGACCCAAAATCTTTGTGAAATTTGCAGAAGGGATTCGTGTAACAGTGAAGCTACTTATCTTTTACAATGTTCTGACAGATACAGCCCAAAGGCAAGCTCTATCTTACTCCTCAGAGCTCAAAATGGAATGAGAGAAAATCTGGTTGTTGGGATGGTCTAATTCCAGACAACGTGCCTGGCCTTTGTCTGGCAGAAACTGGAAATTCAAAATGCTTAATACCTTCCCTTCCTTGAACCGTTGTGCATTCTCTACCTGTTCAATAGCTATCAGATACCATTTACTCCCCAAACACCACTATTTAATGTATGTGAGCCATGCAGCATTCAAAGAAACAGTCACAGTGTCCTGGGTTCAGCAATTACAGTCAGCTTTTCTCCTCCTTAGTAGCTGGTGTTTTGACTTAACCCGGAAACAAGGCTGATAAGGCCGATGTTGTACCTTAGTTACTAAACTGTTCTTATCTCAACGTGTGGGAGTTGCATTCTTTTGATTCTCCCCCCATCCCTCTGGAAGCAGGGGAGGGCAAGAAAGGGGGGTTGAGTGAGTGAACGAGCTGGCAGTCAAAACACCAGCTACTAAGGAGGAGAAAAGCTGACTGCAATTGCTGAACCCAGGACACACAATCACAGAGAAATTTCAATCCCAGTAATTTTGTATTGACTTTAATTAGGATTCATCCTGCTCAGAATCCTGCTTCAAAATCCCAGTTCCAGTATCCTTGGAATAAAATTACTATCATTCACCACTTTTAAAGGAAATGCATCAGTGAATAAAAATTCACAGGTCTTATGTACAGAAATGTACAGATAACAGAAAATATATACCATATTTTTAAAGTGTTAAACCCCACACCATTTTATCAATAAAAACACTTAAAACTCTCTCTCTGTCTCTCTTTGTGTTTCTCTTGGGAAGTTTAAACTCAAATGACTCTGATAAAATATGAAAGCTTCCGTTGATTTATTCTTAATAGCAAATAAATAAGTTTAGGGGACAAAATGTACTTTGAGATATTATTGTCACTGAGGGACTAACAATATCTTCAGCTTCCATATATCTGTACAGAAATCTGTTGAAAATCTCTTTTGCATATTCATGACCTTGGTCACTGTAGTGGGGAATATCCATAAATTTTTCATTCCCTTACTATCCTGTCTAGTTTACAGTAAAAAATTCATCCTCAGGATTTAGCTAAAAGGTTAACATTAAAAAGTATTCTTCCTACAATGAGGCAAAAAAAGATGCCTATAAAAATGACTGAAAAGCTGTAGAAAAAAAAACAAAACAAACCCCAAAGCCAAAAAACCACAACAAAACAAGAAGTTAAAGCCAGCAACTGACTCAAGATTGTTGGTTTAGAGATTCTCTACAATATTGACTTTTTCATACTTTTTTTGTTACTTGATACACAGAATTCTATTGTGCCTTTTTTAGGGTTATTTTGTTGTACAACATAAGGTGAACTTTTGGATAGCAGATGCTCAACAAAGCTTTTTGGCAAAGACTGAAAACGACCAAGTCCCGATGATTACTCAGTAATCATGTCTTGGTCGTCTTCAGTCTCTGCTGCTGCCCAAGACTGAATCCAGAAATGAAGATTTCCTTTGCCTAGGTCTGCTGAGGGATGTAATCCAAGAAGTTTGCAGCAAGAACATATCACTACACACTATTAAAGCTACGCTCCCACAGAATCAACTGGATGGGGGCACTTTGTTAATTTTTAATTAGGAGCTTTAATATCTCTGGTGTTACACCAAGAAGAGCAACAGCCTAAATCAAGTTGGTTTCAAGTTGTCTTTGGTCTTTGCTGGCTTTGGCACATTTAAAAATGACATTTGGCATTTATGTGAACTTGAAAACATCTCTGAACCTTTGGCCTTTGATGACAATACATTCCCATTTACCTATCTCTATATTGATAATGACTGTCTTTACCTTTGAAGTGTACAGATCAAAGAGACAGTCTGAAATGATCCCTAAGGAAAGAGAACCCTATGAACTCTAGAAGTTAAAGCTTACACAGTCCAAACCAATATCACATTCAATGTGACATTTTCATGATTTATGCAACGTTGGTTTCTTTAAGAAATTCCTGGAAGGAACCCACATGTACCATATGTAAATCCTCTATAATGAATGGTCAAATAAGTCTAAGTGTGTCCTAATTCCATATGGCACATGTGTTTCTGCTGCATTCTGCCATGTAAGGTCTCTCAGGCTATGTTAATTTGTGTTATCTGCAGGCATGAGCTGCACATGGGATAACCCAAGGCCGGCCAAGACAACCTTGCAACAGGAGACATTTACTCAGGAGTTATTAAACAAAAAATCTCCAAAGTGCCTCCAGAAATCACTGTTTCTTTTTAAAATGCCATTGACAAAGACCTCTTTTGCTTTACTTTTTGTGGGTCTTTGTGCTTCTTGAGAAGTTGCATGGCCAGGTACTCTAGCTGGAGCTCTCCAAGGCTTTCATTTGTTTATTCTAATGTTAATGAAGAAGGAATCAGAAACAGCTTGAACTGCTTTCTATCAGTGTATTTGCCTTGATGACAAAAACCCAATACACCACCATGGACTTCTATTTCCCTTTTTCTTCTGTTGCTTTGCTTATTGCTGCTGGAGCATTCAGAAATATTTTTACTGTAGATTCTGTGCTCAATTTAGGGCTTAAAGTAAATATGCTCTACTCCGCTACTAAAATAAAGCTTGTAGTGTAGAGCCTACTGGCAGCAGAGTATGACATGTATTTCATATTTAACGGATGTTATAAAGCCTTATTTAACAGAAAATCATGGTTTCACAGCCTAAAGCTTGTTATTTAAAAATCAACATTTTTTGGTAAATCAAGCTCAACAGTACATAGTAATAGAAGTTTACCTCCACTACCTCCATAATTCCCTATAGTCACTGTGTTCTCCAAGTGCTGAATTACAACATGTTATTGAAATGCCACCCAGCTTTACCATACAGGAGGAAAATGCCTCAAAAAGCAGTTCTCCTTCCTAGTTTTACAGCCTATAAATACAAAACACTGTAGAGATTTATAAGTGAAAAAGAAAAGCCCACTCTAACACATTGTTCCAACAGAAAGCCTGTTTACAGAAATGTATTTGTCTTAGAGGATAATTCACTCTAAGTAGAATTATTTCATAGATCTTTCATGCAAATTCACTGCTGCATGTTTTGCCATAACCCATTTAAACAAGATTATCATTCGCCTGGTCTAGACACCTTGTGTTTTGGCTGAGTTTCAGCCCTGGAGAAGAAAATTCCATCAAGTAGGGAAAGCTGGGTGGCTTGGCTCCCTCCAGAGCTGAAAGAGGGAAACACAAGCATGTAGGTAACAATTCCTCAGCCTTTGTTCATGTCTACAGTGGAGAGTCCTGCTTTCCCTACTGCCTTAAGGAATCTACACAATGAGGTGAGCTCCAGACCCACCCATGCAGTGAGCGCACACTGTAGCCCAAACCTGCTTATCTGTACCCAGTATGGCCATCCTCAGCGTGGTGCTCATGCCTTCCCTTGGGCACCCAAAGGGACCTCATCTAACTGTGGTTGTAATAAATCACTGACATAGAGCAACAGCAATTCACTTCATTAAATGATCAACCAAAAGTAGAAGCAAGGATTTATAGTTTCCTGAATCCCTTGCAGTGGTAAGCTCAAGCGAAGCACTTATAATATGAAATCTTGAACAGAAATTTAGAACCGTTTGCAGTGCAGTTACTGCAAAGGGGCAGTCAATGACCTTGGACGAGGTGGCTGGATACCAGTTCAGACAAATATTAAGTGGAACAATAAACTTAATGGCTCTCTTGAAAAATGCAATGTGGCTCAGACTTTAATCTGGTTTGCTTAACAGTGAAAAACATTTTCCTTTATAAGCTTCATATTTTTTTCCCCTTACGTGGACTTAATTCAATGAGAGACTTCTCACTCTGTGCTGCTGAAATAAAATGACTGAATGTGTACCTTTAAACTGGGCCATTAATCTTCTATCACTCACCTCCTGTATTATGTCTTAGCTTACAGTTAATGGAATATTTAACTGCCTTAAGAGGAATAATAAATTGAAGTGAATGCTTCCCTTCAAGTTTTTATCCATAATTTCATCCAAATAAAAGAAAAAATGTTGACTGGGAACCATTGTGATGTTTTCTTAATAGCATTTTATTTGTGAGTATACAGTGTAATTCCATTTCAAAATGTGCTAGCGAAAAAAAGGATGGCTTATAAAGCCCTCAGCTTGAAATGCTGCACAGAGTACAATACACAGAAGGGTATTTCCTTGATTATCCTGGGATACCACATGGCTTCTAGTGCTGTTTGCAGGGTTCTAAAAGCAAAAGCTTTTCTTACTTGATTCTTAATGATATACTGTTTAAAGGAAAGTGCATCTTTGAGGACATGTCTCCTCAGAACACTTACAGACCAGTAATAAAATCCAAAATTCCATTTCCACTGCTCACACCCAAATTTCTTTCCCCACAAAGCATTTGGGTAATAGCAAACCTTTCCAGACCAAAACCTCAGCCTAATTTTTAAAGTCTGCTGCAGACTCTGAACAGAACAGATTGAAAATTACTACAGCCTGTAATAATTTTCTACACAAACTTCAGATTTATGGGCTGTTGCTTCAGACCCAACTGTCCTCTCAGGACAGGAAGAGTTTGGACTTTGTTCCAGTGGGGAAAGGCAAGACTCTCGGCTCCACCAGAATATGCACATTAACGGCACCACCAAAATAGTTTGGTGGAGAGCCCCCCTGGAACTGCCCCAAAGACCCAAAGGCCTTTTTTACACACAGAACAAAACCCAACAGCAGAGTGTTCCCATCCCATCAATCCCTGGCAGTGTTAAAGACAGAACCTTGGGCAACATGGTCTAGTGTGAGGTGCCCCTGCCCATGGCAGGTGGGTTGGAACTGCATGATCATAGAATCATAGAATAATTAGGGTTGGAAGGGACCTTAAGATCATCTAGTTCCAACCCCCCTGCCATAAGCAGGGACACCTCACACTAAACCCAATGCTTCATCCAACCTGGCCTTGAACACTGCCAGGAATGGAGCACTCACAACCTCCCTGGGCAACCCATTCCAGCATCTCACCACCCTAACAGGAAAGAATTTCTTCCTTATATCCAATCTAAACCTCTCCTGTTTAAGTTTGAACCCGTTACCCCTTGTCCTGTCACTACAGTCCCTAATGAAGAGTCCCTCCCCAGCATCCCTATAGGCCACATTCAGATACTGGAAGGCTGCCAGGAGGGTCTTCACGCAGCCTTCTCTTCTCCAGGCTGAACAGCCCCAACTTTCTCAGCCTGTCTTCATATGGGAGATGCTCCAGTCCCCTGATCATTCTCATGGCCTCCTCTGGACTTGTTCCAACAGCTCCATGTCCTTTTTATGTTGAGGACACCAGAACTGCACACAATGCTCCAGGTGAGGTCTCACGAGAGCAGAGTAGAAGGGCAGGATCACCTCCTTGGACCTGCTGGTCATGCTTCGACGCAGCCCTGGATACGATTGGCTTTCTGGTCCTTTCCAACCCAAAACATTTTATGATTCTATGATTCTCCAATTACATTTGCCAAAATTGTGCACAAGTGTCTTACAGTTTGGTGTGACCTGCCATTGCGCCACGGCTTTTACAATAATTAAGCCAAGAAAAATCCCAGGAAAGTCTTCCAGAATGCGAATGCTGGAAGAGCATTTTGAAGGCAGTTTGAGGGCAGTTTTGCACTGTGTTGGGGAATGCCAGTCTGTCCACAAATTTCTGGGGATACTACAGACACATGCGAGAGTAAGTGACCCTCTATCTCTTGAATGGAGTCTTTCCAGCTGGGGTAAATCACCCTGATAGTTTGTAGGCAGTTGCCTGGAAGCCTGGCTGGAAACATTTATATGTACACTTGAGCCAAAGGGAAAGCTAAACAGCAACAATACAGTGGTGCCATGGGGCTGAGGACTGGCACTAGCCCAGCATCACCACCTCCAGCTGGCTTGAGATGCATGCCGGGCAAGTCCTCAGTTTACAGGGCAGCAGAGCTTGTCCCTGCCAGTCCGCAAAGGTTTTTCATGGAGAAACACAAACTGTGACAGCTGCTTTAGGAGAGATAGTGGTGTATACCCTAATAACCAGCTGGAGATCACGTCCAGTCACTGTATAACCAACCTCTGAGGGCAGATACTCAGCCTGTGCTCTGCCTGCAGTCATCTGCCTGATCGCTAGGGAGATTTATAGCTGTGTAAGACTCTCCCTTCCCCAGTTACATACCGGCAGCAGCTTCCTGCTATGAATGCCTTTGACATTTCTTAGATGGCCCTCACGAGTTCCAAGCCCTCTCCTCATTCCTCCAGCAAGTACAGTTCCTGATCACATGCAAGTGCCAGAAGTAGGAACAAACTGGTAGGTACAGTGTGGCTCCTGGATCCCACCAGGGTAGATTTCCCATGGACAGCCAGGCCAACTACGCTGTTACACTGGCTTCAAATATAAATCACAGCTACCAGTATTCCCTCCAAGGAGGGAATGTGGCAAAGTCAGGAGTGAGCCCAATGCCTCTGACTCAGATGTCGTTTGAAAAAGTTGTCTAGGAAACAATATTTTTCTATCAAGTATGTTTGAGAGAATAATACAAGCCAGAAATTTCAAGTGGCTCTCCTCCTTCCTTTCTCATCCATCCCATGGCATAGTTTCCCATTCAGTCTTACTCAAGAACAAATTAACTTTAAAAATTACATTAACATCAACTGGATGAAAACTGAAGAATTTTTTTGTTGGCTTCAAGCATCTGCCAGCTGTATCCCAAACTCTGCAGTCAGCCTTGGTGGTGCCATGGTAATTTTTATCAACACATGCAAGAAAAGAGAAGCTTCATCACTTCTTCTGGCAGCCTTTGTCATCACAGCTGTCGAGGGAATGGCAGACTGACCCAACACACGTCCCTGTTTGCCCCTTCTGTAGGATGAGCAGATAGCGACACGGAGGAGCAAGATCACTTCTTGGCTGGGGTGAGCTGACGTGGGGTCTCGCAGGCCAGGGCTCTGCCTTAAGCAGCGGGATGCCTCTGCCGGCAGTACAAGGTCTCACGGGCTGTTTCAAGAGGGTGATGGGAAAGAGCTGAGTCCAGTTTGGCCTCTGCTCTGCCTGAGCCCTCTGCCGTCCCACAGGAGACTTTGGCTGTTCCTCCTCGTGCTGATGCTGGCCATCTTCTTGCTGGTCCTGGTGAAGAGGGACACCCTTAACTGGGTCCTGCCACCAAAACAGGCGGCTGCCCTTGGGAGCCCCCCAGCGAGGCCCCCCCTGTTCTTTAGACATCAAACTAAAAAGAGAATAAAGAGAGCTGGCACGTGTTCTTATCTCAGCCCATGGCACTTAGATTCTTCAGATTCTCCTCCCTGTCCCTCCGGGAGCT
>NDXB01020904.1:4415-89079 GCA_002631895.1 Agapornis roseicollis | reverse complement strand
TTTTTTTTTTTTTTGTTTTTTTTTTTTTTTTTTTTTTTTTTATCTTCTCTTGGTTTCCTCATCATCAATTAACCAGAACTTGGACCTGAATCCTGGTTTTAAGGACACCCAGCAGCCAGTGGCACAGGTCACTCCACAGTTTCACACTTTTGCTTCTCCAGCTGTACAATATGCAGAGAAGTACTGGATCATACAGGAGATATGAGCTGGGCTTTTATCATGATCTGTAGAATGACTTTCTAGACATTAACTGCATGTGAGACCTAGAGTAGCATAGATCACATCGAACATATGGAGCTTGTGCTCAGTGCTCTGAAAAGTAACAATTTTCAAAGAAATGGATTGTTCTTTCCACTATACAAGCAAGAGTCAATACTCCTGCTCTAGATTAAGGGTCCCTGGTACTCTCATTTCAAAACCCAAGATTGATAGGCTATTATCTGAAACATCTGTCCTGCCTGCCTATTCAGCATTAGAATGCTNTCTAGATTAAGGGTCCCTGGTACTCTCATTTCAAAACCCAAGATTGATAGGCTATTATCTGAAACATCTGTCCTTCCTGCCTGCCTATTCAGCATTAGAATGCCCACGCAGAGTAAGCCTACTTGGCTTCTCTGTAGTTTTCCTCTTTGGATCTGGGCAATGCTTCTTCCCAGAAGCTCTGTTTCTGCACACAGCCCAGAACTCACCACCACAGGCAGTGGTGGGTCTTTTAGGCTTTCTCGGCAGAACAGAACTACTATTACAATCAAAACTTCGCTTTAACCTGCTCTATCTGCAGATGGGTCTGTCTTAACACATCAAGCATAACTTGAGCTCAACAGAAGCGCTCTCGCACTAGCCCCCCGGACACCGACCCGTCCGGGACCGCGGCAAACACCGATCTGAGGGTCCCTCCCGTTAGGCAGCGAGCGCGAGAACTCGCTTACGCGCCCCGCCCCGCAGCACGCGTCGTTCTGATTGGCCGAGGCGTTCGGGACCGCTTTGAAGGAGCGGTGCGTACGTGACCAGCGTGTCGAGGGTTGATGGTTGCCTGCCCCACGAGATGGCGCCGCGGCGGTGGGCAGCGGGGCAGCCCTGCCCCCTTCCCCGGTCTTCGCCTATGGAAGACTCGCGTTTAGTACTGGCAGAGCTCCATTTAACGGCTGCTTAGGTGGAATGTCAAAAACGTCCCCACCCTAAAAAAGAGCCAGAGCTTCGGTGATGGTCGTGCTGCTCTGTGGTTTCCCCAGCATCTTAAGTTGTGCTTGCACAATGTGGGTTTCCCCCCCACCCCACCGAGATTACTGCAAATAGATTTTTTTCCATGCAACTTAAGTCCACAATAAAGGCCTTGCAGCATTTTCTATAAGTGATCAGACTGAATTAGTATAATTCACTCCACTATAAAACCTTCATTACTGAAAATACCTTAAAGATTTTGGTTTTTCCTTTGATTTTTTTTTTTTTTTTGGTATGTTAAAATGCTTAAAACTTTGTGGCTGAGGTTTGGAATAGACTTTTTCCTCTCCTTTGGCTATCAGCAGCCACAAATTGCATAATTCATGTATGTGCAGTGAATAAATATGATTGTGTTGAGCAGTAAATCACAGTTAAGAATCGATACATTATAACCAAGAGTGCTTATGGGGAATGTTGCCGTTCCCTCTGAGATGTTGGGGTATGGCTGTATTTCCTCCCTACGCTCAGATTTACTTTATTTGCTAGCAGTTTGTTACATGCAACAGTTCTGCTGGAGTTGGCTACAGAAAATGATCAGGACATTCTTTCCTCTGTTGCTACTGTACTGAACAGCTCTCAGTGAAATCCCAGGGCCGACAAATTGCATGTGCTTATAGGCTTCAGTAATTCTGTCTAAAGACTACCTGTGTCCCTCCCATTAAACCACAATGCCCACACAATTGATCAGTTAAGGAGGAAAACATATCAGTCTTGCAGTACAATCAGTAACTTTTCTGGTAAGTACTTCATGCAGATCTAAAGTAGATGGAAGTTATTTTCTAGTTAAAAATCTTTCCATGTCAAAGCATTATTCTGTCAGCTATTATAAGGGTATTAGGAACTTGATTTAAAAGAAAAATCCACCACATTAAAAATACAGCGTAAATCGATGTCATAGGATAAATATAAACTGTGTAGAGCTACAGAATGAAAATAAATTAAAAAGTGCTTTGTCCCTGGGCAACCCATTCCAGCACCTCACCACCACCCTAACAGGAAAGAATTTCTTCCTTATAGCAAATCGAAACCCCCCCTGTTTAAGTTTGAATCCGTTACCCCTTGTCCTGTCACTACAGTCCCTAATGAAGAGCCCCTCCTCAGTATCCTTATAGGCCCCTTCTTCAGCTGGTTGATCTTAACAAACAGGAACGTATTTTCTGCTTGTAATATGCCTTCTGAATACTGTTTTGTGTTAAATGATAATGTAGAAATCTAGAGCAATAGAAGAAGAAAAGTCAAAATATATCAAAAGAGATGTAGTCGTGAAACTGTGTCCCATTGAAATCCTGAATTCTGCAGTCTGCTTCAGTAAAACCAGTGCTAATCCCAAATTTGGGCCAGAAAAGTACCTCCACATTCCTACAGACTTCAGTTGAGCTGAATCACTTGCCTTGCGCTAAAGGGAAAGTAACCTAATTTTGACAGGGCCAAAAACCAGAAAAAAAGATTTGAGAGAAGATTTTAACAAATAATGATAGTAAGTTGGGAAAGAGATGATGAATGCGGTGCTTTGTGTCTAATTGTATGCCTGGAGTGCAGAATCTTTTTCTTCAGGAGTAAAATGCTATGATAGCTGCCAAGTATAAAATCTATCTGTGCAGAGCATCCCCCAGAAACTTCCATTTTGAGTCATCCAAGCCTTCCAAAGTAACTGTCAGGTGAAATGAATGATTAACCCTGAGGCTAAGTTCTTAGCCTGTATTAATCAAAAGAACTGTTTTGTCTTGTTTAAAGTTATGTTTGCATTATGTGGCTACACAGACACCTCCTTTAATGTTTATCTCTGCCATATTGAGTTATTAATTTAAAATTTAAACGCTTCCCTTGTTACTGCACTTTTTTCCATTACAGAATTTCACTGAAAATTCTTTTCAGTTGCACCTGGAGTTCAAACAGTTTAGGTGGAATAAGAACAAGATTAAATATTAGCTCTGCTTCTTTAATTCCAAGGTTTACATTTGTAATACTAATACACTAATGGAGTTGGCTGCTGCTTGTCACAGCAGTCTCTGCTTCAGGTCAGTAATTAATTATTCTATCTTCATTGACTTACAGGACGAAACATGACTCAAAAATCACTAGGGTACAACTAGTGCAGTGGGTAGGGTTTGAAAGATTGCATAGGAATTTGATGACTTGAAATTGCTACCTAAGAACTGTTGTGCTCCAGAATGTGCAGTGTTAAAGGTGTCAAACAGCCAGACTTTGTAAAGGAATTCAATGCCTATTACCAGACAGCTGCAGGACTCTATGCCAGAGATCGCTCCAAACCTAAGCAGGACTCCTTGGTTTCTTACACGAACAGGGCAAGGTAAGTGTTTCCAAAGGGCACTCCAAAACCTCTGCTTGCTGAGCCGAGTGCTGCCTACAACTGGTCAATAGGAAACACTAAACTAAAGCCTGATCTCTATGTAGATTAACTAGCTGGATAGACTTATATCCCAAGTCTATTCAGAGGTGAAAGTCAAAGATTAATTGATGGTTTTCTGCTAAACCTGTCCTTGAAAAGAAATTAAAAAAATAATTTCTTAACCAAGTACTGCAGCAAACAAATGTTTTGTTCACCTGTGCCTATTTGAATAGCATCAAGACACATTTTACATACCAAGAAACACAAGCTGTTAAGTATGAAACTTGCTTATCCAGTTTGTCTCTTGCATGTATGCCCAGTCCTAATTTTCCCTGCAGAGGGAGGGCTGTGTAGAAGTTGTTGTGCACATTGAAAAGATGTTGGGAGCATCATGGAGTACTTTTATGGACTTCCTTCACTGACTCAGTAACAACCCCCACCAGTTTCTTTCTTTGTGTTTTCAAATGCAAACTTTGTTTCACCTCCTTTCTGCTAAGCTTGCAAGCCTTTCAAACAATACCACTTTCAATAATTCACCAAATAATATCTAATGTCTTACAACTTTTATAGCACTTCAGGTTTGCAAGCCAGAAGAGTTTTTACAGCCTCTGAAGCTGCCACAAATGAGAGAATTCATTATACAGCAAAATACACTCTCAAACGGAGACTGTTCTTAAAAGCAAGCCTATTTTTTCTGCAATGATACCTGCAAAATAACTGGATTTTTTTAAGCCTAATGGAGTCTTTCACCTATGAAATAAGAAATGTCTGTGTTAAATCATTTTGCAGTCAGACATAGTTGTGGAGAAAGAGGTCTCACTGCCCTCTTCCACCAATGATCTAGCCAGAGGTTCATTTTTAATCAGTTATGGAGTGGCTGGACAGGCTTAGGTTACTGCAGAGCATGTTGTTCCAGGGTGACCCTGGCTTTTCCCCTAGGAAACTATTCAGTAGAGAAAGAGGTTTTATTCCCTCCCCCTGCAAACTTCTGGTTTAGGGTGAGGGAGATGCACTCATGCTCTGGAATATCAAAAGCAGAGTTTAATCACAAAAAAAATCCTCAAACAACAACAAAAACACAAAGAAATATAAATGGAAATGAAAAATAACCCTGGACTCTATGCTGTTCGATGCTCCCTCTTATCTTGTGCAGTATCAGGAAAAGTGTGATTGCATTTCTGTGCTCCAGCCGAGCTGCTTCTAGTAAACAGTGGCAGCCAGAATAAGGCACTGGGGATGCCAGTTATTTTGGACCAAGGCAGAATGACGGGCAGATGTCTTGTGACAAGGCAAATTGATAACATTTCATTATTTTCCTGTACTTTATAATAGAAACTGGAATAAGCTTTGTTTGTCTATAAAGAAAACCTAGAAAATATGGCAGCTTTATGTAGGATACTCTCTGGATTTCTTTGTTGTTGCTCTTTTGCTTGAATCCCTATCCAAAAAAATCCAGGACTTGTCCTAATCAGGAGAAATTAAGATCCCTTGTATGAAGCTGCCAGGTTCTGTCCACTTCCCAAAGTTAGGAGACGGCAGTTCACAGAGGTTATTCCTGGAAAGACTGCTAAAGACTTCTCAGTTGAAGGTGCCACCGAAGTGGGTGTTAAGCAGGTGAATGAGACAGTGTGTCACACCTACACTTGCTTCAAGCTAAAGGATGGATCCATTTAACATTTAAGAATGGGAAGGCTTATGCTCTGATGGAGGAACAGTTGTGAGCTGTCAGCCTTGGATCTAAGAAAATGCTTTTATTGCAGTAAAGATTTGCCTGACTCACAGCATTACTGTGCTGCCCACTGTACTTCTTCCATTTTGTTAATGCCCACATTCTTTTGTCTTTTCCCTCAAAACAGAAAAGGGCATCTATGACATATATAATAAGGGGTCAGTGTTTTCTCTTGGTTTTGCAGCTGCTATAAAGAAAATAATTTTGTAGTGTTGTCTTTACAATATACCTAACATACACTGATTGCTTCTGGCAAAATCACATTAGCAGTCTTACTACATTACTTTGCTGAGTTTCTCTACTTAGACATTAGTAGATTACAAATCTACTCCCATTAAGAGAGAGAGAGAAAACACAACAGTCATTTGGTTTAAAATAAAGTAGTAGATGAAAACACTTCAGGTTGTTCATAGAGACTTAATCTAGTTCACTGGAAACCTTTCCTTTCACTTCTGCTGAAGATAGTAGTAAGATTAAGCAAGCCCAATCTAAATCCACAACACTCAAAAGTCTAAATTAAGAGAACTGTTAGGTAACACATGATGAACTCAATTTACTTACTGGAGGGCTTCCTAAGCAGAGCTTTTTTCTGTCTGAAGACTAAGGGCTGTCAGTGTACTTCAAAATCTGTTGCTTTTCAAGCTCTCCCTTGCCAGGAATACATCTGGCTCATCTAACTGCAAATGTTGAGCTTTAATTGCTTGCTGGAAGGTCTACATGGCCAACCTACATCTCAGATTCCTTATTTAAAGAACTTCCTGAATATCTTTACCGAGGAGGAAAAAAAAAAAAAAACAAAAACAAAGAAAAGAAAGAAATCCTCCTTTATCTCATGTCTGTATTTTCATACTACAGCAAAAGAACAAATACAGCTGTCTTTGTTCTTCACCATTCTTCTGTATTATTCTACACTTCAGCTATTATAAAATTACATGTATGGCCAAAATTCTAAACATATAAATAAATAGGACATATCTGTTTGGTACCAATCCCAAAAAGGAGAGAAGGAATTGAAATACGGAATTGTTCCATGGGATAGGAAGTTCAAAATATTTTCTGATAGATGTGCTTAGAAATTAAGTGCTTTGTGTCAGAAAGACTGGAATATCTCCAGCACAGAACTGTGAAGGAACAGCTCCAGAGCAGAGACAATAGTACCTAAATTCAAGAAAGTGGAAGAAGAAGGTATTCAGACAACTAAGGGCCTTTAAATGCAATGTCAGCTGTAGACAGCGTTTTAGAACAGGATCCGAAGGAACAAAGTAAAAAAATACCTCAGTACTGACCTTGTTTAATATGAACAGCTAACAGCACTGGTAAATACACAAGGTGTTCTAAGGAGCTGAGTGAGACAAACTCAGGAGGCAGGGCCCACGGCCCCGTCTGAATTGCACACAAAGAAATGCATGACCCCCTGTACTGAGGGATAGGGAAGTGGCGAGATGGTAATGGTAAAAGGGCCAGGTTAGGCGCTCAAGGGCAAAGCACTATCTGTGCTGCTGAGTGGTGGCACAGCAATTAGCTGAAAGTCACAAAAATCTGAAATCCTCAGTTACATAAGTAAGCCTTTTGTTACCCTGTTAAGAAACACTATATAATCAAATTAATATTTTGATAGTAGAGATCTGAGACCCACCAAAAGCACATGCAGGGGTTATACACCCTTAGGAATGACTGAATGGCTGTGATTCAACTCTTGGGATTTAAGTTGAAAACACAGAAATGCCTATCTGCTGTACAATGGCTGCAGTATCTCCTCCCATATGAAGACAGAGTGGTAGAAAGCACATGGGGCAGCTTTTTCAGATCTTTGCTCAGTTTTTATTTAGGCGGTTGCCTGTTGCCTCTTGAACAAAAATTATTCTTAGGTGGAAACTTGGCCTACTGTTTGCAGTGCTGTTCCGCAGCCACATTCCCTTTTCCATGCTGTAGCTCTCCCTTCTCAAGCATACCCACAGTTTAGTACTCAGAAAGTTATGGATGAATTGCTTGAATTTGCCCTCGACCATATACCTTCAGAGATTTAATTCATGCATTTTAGCACAAGATGGATTACAGCAATATGCTTTTGGGTCATCTCTCAGAGGTATGTGTTGGTCAACTACAAGCAAGATGTCAAACACTTGACACATACAAAGTACCAAGAGCCTGATTTTGTCAGGTTTATGTTAAAGAATGCAGAGTACAGAATCAGCCCAATGTCACAAAAAACAGATCTATGAATTAAAAGGCACAGATATCAAATAGGTCACGTCACACTTTCCTGCTTACCCATCTTCCTTTTCACAGTCATGTCCCATAGCTAACTGAAAACTATGCCATCCACACAGTCATGGGGAAATCCTGCTCCTATCTGCATCAGTGCCAAAACTTGGCCAAAGGCAATTTGTCATTTGGAGATACTCGATTCTTGTCTCAGTTACACAAGGTAGTTCCTTTATAGTAATACAAAAGTACATGGAAGTGCGTAAAAATTATCTTTCCTATAATTCTCTCATTATAGTTCACAATGGATAAATTTTCAGTGACATGGTATGGTTTTTGTTTTCCTACCACCTTTCCCTTAAACACGTTTTCTATATGCCAATGCTAGTCTTTAAGTGATTTCTCATATAAAAACTACTCATGGAGGGTTTACAGACTGAAGAACTTGTTGTTTTCCAGTTGTTTCTGAACCTTGGGAATTGAGGATTAAACCAAAGCTGCTGTATAGTTCTGTAAATCAAGACTAGCATAAGACAGGTTATTTAATGCAGACAAAAAAAAAAAATAAAAAATTGGTGGAATATGTATGAAGTATTCCAAGTAGTTGCCTGATTGTGATGCTAATAGGAAAGAAGAGGGCTTACATTTCTCTCTCTCTCTCCCCCTCTTTGGTCTGCATGTGTCAGACTTTCAAGACCTCTTCTAAAAGCATTTCCAATTTCTAGTCATATTTAATTTACCAGTATTCAGAAACACAAGGAGGAAGGAAAGGGAGAAAAAGAAAGGTATGTTTAAGCTTCAAAAAACTCACCAGAAGGTGATGAATGCTCCATTTAACTCCAAAATGCAATACCATTTGATGTCAGATAAAAGGCTGGATTTTCATTTTCTTTGTTAATCATAAATACAATGAAGAGAGGAGAATATCTTTTTTAATTATTTCATTTCATCACAAGTATGATTTCAGTGATACAGATCATAAGAATGCATTCACTGAGGTGAATTAAAACCCTTTTACTCACATACTGCAAAGGAATCACCGGAGCAAATTGTTTTATTGAGTTCTCTTTGCCAGCTGCTCATCCCACTGAAGGTGTTGATGTGCATTTGTATCAGACACTGGTCTCCAAGTGTAGTTAGAAGTATCAAGGACAGCTGGAAAAGGAGCTTGCTAAATAAAATGTAGCAGTAATAAACAAATGAATATTCATACATCATCACAGGTGATTGTGAACAGTGTTGGACTGTTTAGAGGACACCAATAGGTGATAGATGCTAATCCTCATGCCTGTTACCCTTGTACCAGATGTTGCTTTTGGCAGTATGGAGTAGGGTGAGATTAGTGCAAGTCTATCATAAGATACTAGAACTTCCGGAATTTGGGAAATTCCATCCTCAAACACCTGCAAGAAACCACAATTCCACCCTTTTCCCCAGGGAATGATTCTGAGAAGCGGGGGAAACTTTACAGAGAGGGAAGAAAGGACAAGTCATTAACTTGAAAGATAGAGCAAGCTAAATAAATTAGTCTAATACAGCTCAAATATGTATTGCAGTCTCCATGTGTCTTTGTCCCTTTCCTGATGTACTGAACTCCACTTGCACACAGCTGGCTACTGGGAATGCAGTCCTGAGGCAGCTTGGGGCTGGTCTGCCTCAAATCTTTTGTGAAATGCTGTCTCCTCTAATTCTAGGAGTCCCTTTTCCAAAGCATTCTTTTCCTTAGTGACTACACGGATACAGGCTTACATGAATTCACTCTGCTGCAGCCCTCTGCAACAGCAGAGGACAGCTTCTTAGTGACACATCCTTCTCCTCAAGGATCCCTGTGATCTGTGCCGCACTGTCGCTTCTGTTTCCCCTCAGTGCAGAAATAACATTTGGAAGGCTAGAGTAGCATACAGAAACATCATTGTGTCCTCACTGGATGAGATATCTTCCTTACCAGAGACTATGTAATTTCCATCTCCAACTCCTAAGCTACTTTCTCAGCTTAAATCAGTTACTTGACCAGTTTCATATCATTTTTGAATATATGCCAGTTCCCAAAGCATCACTGGAGGAGTCTGGAGTTTCAGAGAAATAAGCTGCTTCATTCCAAGGGTTTGAAGCACAGGAAAGGGTTCCTTCACTTGTGTAGTTGTTTGCCTCCTAATTCTGGGCAGTAGTAGCAGTTCACATGTTAAAACAGGTGAAGAACTTTTGAGATCATTCCTCCCTGATCATTAGTGCTGAGGGGCAAAGGCCTCCTTACCTACTGCAGCTTTGGTCCACAGAGCTTGTAGGTATTGCTAAATGGTAGGCAACAGTGAGGGATTACAGGAGGATCAATGTGTGCAGAGACATCCCCAAGAAATTGTTCTGTGAGAAAATCTGCTCCTTTTGCTGTATGTTCCTTTTCTGATACGCATATAGAGAATAGCCAAAAAAGCATGCTTACAAATAAAATCCCCATGGAAAGGCTGATTAATGTTCTTTTTATTAAAGAAGGGTATTGATCATTGAATGAATAGCAAGAGTTTGCATGAGAATAAAAGTTTTTCTTCCTGTAACTTCTTCTCACTACATTTCTAATTTTAACACAGAGTTTAATCCTACTAAATCCTCACCTAAATGATTAAGTCTTTAGTTGTGCTGTTAAGTAACAGTATGTAATCAAATTAATGTTTTGATGGCAGCAATTTGAGAGCCGCTAAGGAACTACTGTCTGTAGTTTAGGGTTAGGGTTAGCTTGTTAGGAACATCTACATTTACTTTGGAAGCTGGAATGACCTGAGAACCAAAGCATCTGTCCACTGTTTCCAGCTGCTGCTCTTCAAAACTCTTAGGTTCTGCAGCCCCTGGGGTTGTGCCTTTCCCTATGCCTCAGGTTTCAGAATTTGCCTGTCTATGTGATATTCCAGCACCTCTTCTGTAGCAGGCAAGTCCACTGGCCACACTTCAGAAGCATTATGTGTTAAGTGTCTTTGTGGACAAACTACATTCACACCGGTCACATTCCTTAACTAGCCCTCAGGCTATACCACATGGCATCAGCAGGAGCCAGGAGTTCACCTGCCACTTCTGCAGGGTGCTGAGCTGCATGCATTCCCTTGGGTGACAGTGCTTCAACGAAGCACTCTCCTTAGATTTCATTTATTCTAAAAAGAAATTTTAAGTTTACTTCAACTATAACAGTTTTCTGGCCTTTTTGCTCTGTCAGGTATGTGCAAACCCAGAACACATCACATGAATATTGCTGCCATCCCCCAAACATTAATATTTTACTTAAATCACAGATTTGATAAACCCACAGAAGGCTTAGTAGAGATTTTCAAAATCAGGATGAAAGAATTCCTGAACCTACTCCTTCTTTTTATTACTGTAGGCTGGTCCTGAGCAGGTAAGGCAGGTATGAAAGGCTTCCCAGGGCCTGCTGAGCTGTCTGCTGGTGGATTTTCAGGGGCAGTGCTCAAGAGAGGACACATTGGCACAACAAAACCTGCTCCTGCAGCGACAGCAGCTCCCTGCTACCTTTTTTTTTTGCCTGTGCAGGCAGCAGGGGTGATGCGTTTCATGGATCAATCAGTATGGGCTGATGCTCTTCCACAAAACAGATTATCTCTGTATTACCAAAGAAGAAATGCAAGTGGGCTTTTTCTTTTTCCCCTTTCTAAAGCACAGATCCAGACACAGCATATAGAGGTCTTGTTCCAGTGTGTTGCACTGGAGTACAACACCACAGCTCCCTCATGCAAAGTCAGGGTGATGCACTAGGGATTGTTTAACAGGCCGATCCCTAAACACCAGGTTCATGTTACTCCTGCTTTACAAGTTTGACCAATGCTGAAGAGACATACCCTGAAATACTAAGCAAATAGAAATGGGGAGATGTGTGTGCTGTTCTCCAAAACCTCAAATTTTGAATGCCTGATTTAGCAGAAAATAATTACAAATAAGCCAAGCAGGAAAATAAATGAAATGGAGTTTTCTGCTGCTGGAGTTTGTTTTGAAGCATGTCAGGGATGCATGCTGCAAACAAACCAGGTGTTGATGGCTGGGGAAGAAAGCAGTTTGAGGGGGAGTTGATAAAAAGAAACAAACAAACCTACATCAAAACAATCCACAAGCTGTGAATATTTGATGTTAATCTACAAAAGTGTGTCAGAACCTGCTCCTGGAAACTGCCAAGGTGTTGCATTGGCTGCACCATAAGGACAGCAGAGCTGAACTGGGCCTTTCCAGAGTAAGGCAGAGTCTGGGTGGGCTAAATAGTCCTCTGGAGACATCCCTTTTCTTATACTGCCATTATATGAGCTACTCTTTGCTAGGGACATAACTGTTAGACCTCAGGTGATTGCTTGAAGCTTTCTGGGGAAGGAGCATCACAGCTCTGACCACTGGTGCCACAGTTCAGAAGCTGTGATTGTAAGAGATTTGTCCTCATTAGATTATACTCATTAAGGTAATAGCTATTGTATATAGTCCTAGGAAGGGCCCATTGCAATAGCAGGTGACGGGGCTGCCCAGGAAGGTACACTGGGGGTTGAATAGCTCAGCTGCTTATGGAGAAGTACAAAATATACTGAGGAATTTTTAGTTGAACTGTCACAAGAATGAATATGGAAAATTCTGCTGGTTTAATACAGTGGAAACTCTTCACCATTAAGCACAAGGAGGTAAACTTTTTACCTGTGCCAGCTGTGGGGTCTGTCTCCCAAAGCAGGGCCCATTGCTGACAGCAGCAAAAGTTCACTTACTGTACTTATACAGACTTGGCCTTTACTGTAATCAATTTTCAGGCAAACTATAAATAGATTTATAACATCTGTAAAACAGCATCCAAAAGGTGAAATACATTAAAAGAAAAGCTTGTAAGATACAGTCAACCTCGACTCTGAATAGCAGCATTGGCTAAAAGTTTTGTTTTATTAATATTTAGCTCTTCCCTCCCCGAAAATATTTAATTTTCTAATTACTTGTCCATTAACTGCTAGTTTCCAGACAGTTTATGCTGACATGGTTCAGGCTGTGAATTTGCCATGACTGTTACTGCTTTATTCACTCATTAGTTGCTGTGTGTGATGGCTGACCCTTATCACAAGGCATCCTTGCTGCTGTGTAATGAACCATCTCTGAGGCTCCCCTGAAGCTCTTGGGGTAGGCAGTGGGCCCTTGCCATGGGAATACTCCCCAGGAAACCTGCTTCTGGTTCCACAACATCTTTAGCAGGAAAAAGATGCTTGTGTAAATATTTACAGGGAACAAGTAAGAGGGGTAACGACTTGTGAATACAAAGTGAATTCTCTGTTTTCATCAAATAGTATATCCACAAACATTTTCATTCCACCTCTCCCATAGGGATTCCTTTAACTAAGAAAATGTGTTTCTGTATGTTATCAGAGAAGAACTAGTACAAAAACTAATAGAAAAATCATCAGGAGATTTGAAGAAGGAAAGTAAATAACTAAATTGCCTTCATAGCGGCTTCTTCCATCTCCATCCATTAATAATAAAAATAGTGATGGAAATCGCCTCTGAACATTCGGAAGATACCAACCCAACCCTGTCAGGTGGATTTCTTCTTTTGATTTTTCCAGCTCTTTTATTAAAATTTTCACCAAGAGAATAGACATCCCACCACTTCCCCTTATCTTTATATATCTTAATTAAGAAATTCACCTGATATTTATTCATTGTATTAATCAACTTTGATTTTTGTATAGATAAGGTCCAAGTTTGCTGCCTAGGCAATGGCTGCGTGGCTGGGGCTGCTCTGCAGTCAGGTGCTGATATCTCTCACTGCCACTTGGCAACACAAATCCATTCTTGAAGCTACAAAATGACTCTGCAACATGCAGTTGTGACTATTTCTGATGCAAAAGCCAGCACGCAAAACAAGCAGCAAACCAAGGGTGACTGAAGAATACAGTCTTTTATATTCCTTATTCTTTTCTCTGCAAGCTTCACTATATTCTCTATTATGTATTCATTGGGAAGGATCAAAACCTATTATTTTTCCAGTTGCTGAGTAGGAGATGCAGGGTAGCTTTTCCCAAGCTCCTGCATAAGCTTAAAGCTTCTCTGCCCATTGTTCTGCAGTGCAGGCAGGGATAGGTCTGCTTTTCCTGCATCTCCCTTGCATAGATCTCTCCATGGCAGGGGCTGCCTCACCCCGATAGACACTATGGGACATACAAGAGGGTACCAGGATAGTCCCTTGTGACCCACCAGCAGTGCTTGGCAAGGAGCATGGGTTGCCCACTGGCCTGTTGGGTGTTTTCAGGTGCTGGCTGTGCAGCAAGTCAAAACTTTTACTTCAAATGTTTAATTCCCCGTCCCGTTAACTTTTAGTCCTGAGTTCAGTTCAGCTGAACCATTAAAAAGTGAAACAGAGCTGAACAACAAATTAAGATGTGCCACAGGCAGCCAACGTGTTTGTTTTTTAACTTCCGTCTGTTGAGTGCTGGCTTCTGAGATATGCAACAAAAAAGTGCCTTTGCTTATGAACAGCTTTTTACTGTTTTTATTGAACTGCTCATAGGTGGCCTCATTGAGGAAGAGGAGGGAGAGACTACTCATTTTCCTTTTAAAGGAAGCTGACAAGGGGCTGAGCCAGAATAGTCAAGCTTAACTTCCATCTTTAAGCAGGAGAGAAAATTACAACATGAAAAGTCCTGTACCAGTGTTACACTGCTAGTCAGTATGAATACAGTCCTAACACCTAATGAATGAGCAAAGGGCATTTGTGCCTTGTTACTAGTTACGGAGTTGTAGTCTCAGTTAGAAAAAGGAGACTAGAAGTACAGTTCCTTCCCTGAAGTGTTTACAGCCAAGAGGTTTTAGCAGTGCATCAGGACAAATCCAGATGCATTAAAATTGCCAATTGACAAGCTAAAAACCACTGAAAGGGTTTCACTGATGACAGAAATACCATTTTGGCTTTATAGAATCACAGAATAGTTAGGGTTGGAAAGGACCTTAAGATCATCCAGTTCCAACCCCCCTGCCATAAGCAGGGACACTTCACACTACACCATGTCACCCAAGGCTCTGTCCAACCTGGCCTTGAACACTGCCAGGAATGGAGCACTCACAACCTCCCTGGGCAACCCATTCCAGTGTCTCATCACCCTAACAGGAAAGGATTTCTTCCTTATATCCAGTCTAAACCTTTCCTGTTTAAGTTTGAACCCGTTACCCCTTGTCCTGTCACTACGGTCCCTAATGAAGAATCCCTCCCCAGCATCCCTATAGGTCCCCTTCAGATACTGGAAGGCTGCATGTAAGGCTTAGGATTTTTTTTTCTTTCATGCAGCTCAGGAAACTAAAAGCCTCTTGACAGCAACAAATGAAGGACTCTGTAAAGGCTCCATGGGAGCTGAGGAGGGCCAGCTGGTAAATTCTCTGTGAAGAAGGTTCACTGAGATCACAGGTAGTAATTCCACCTGAGGCTGACCAGGAAAGTTTGGGGAAGGGGTGGGGAGAGTTCAAAGATGTATGAATGGTAAAATGACTTCTTGTGAAGCTGGGGGGTGTTTCTCCCAAGGAACACTGTTCACAGGACAATGTTCATTCCAAGACCACCCCTGACCCAGAGGAAGCTTTGCATTTCATAGCCAATTCTCAGCACACCGTGGCATTGGTCTTTGAAGGAGAAAGAAACTAGCAAGGGAAGTGCCACTGCATTTGTGATATGTCCTTTGTAATACAGCATTTGTGCCTGAATTTTGTCTAAAATAAGCTCCTGTGTAACTTCTTAAGTATTGAAAAGAAACAGTGCAAATGAGATTCAGCCCTCCAATACACAGTACTACTTTTAGCAAAGCCTCCTGCAAGGGTTTCATAGTGACTGATGAATAGACCTGTTAGGAAGACAGTAGGATTACCTTGCAGGCTGACTCCCCCCTTTCCAATAAAATAAAAGCAAGCTTGGGTACAGGGAGTTTGTTATGAACATTTGCATCTAGAAGCAAACACCTGCCAATGTATGAGGTCTACCGTGACCTTTCCTAGCTGATGCTTTTTAACTGAATCTTTTAAACTGTAGCTACCTTCATTTTCTCCTTTAAAAGGCTGTCATTTGTAGGTGCCTACTGTGTGCATGTGTGAGCATTTACACAAGAGCTGGAAAGCCATTCACCAGTGAGTGGATGGGTAGGCATGGTTGGGAAAGATATGACAAGACAGATGAAGAAAATACTTTTAACAAATGTGTAAAGATGAGAACCTGTGGGCAGCTGTGACGGTCTAGATACTATGGATCAAAGGTCCTGAAACAGCCAGTTCTGGTAGCTGGCAAGTGTACCAGGAAAGGGCCACCCTGTATGGATTCTGTTTCTTATGCTGCTTCCATAAGTGTTTTCCACAGCAAATTGCGGAATGAGCTGGAATGAGATGGAACAGTTAGAAATTTGTGCACTACATTCTTAAGTTCAGGAACAACATGTGCTGTCATCTTTTAGTTTCCAAGTCTAGGCTGAAAAATACAATATTTATTTATTAAAAATTTCTGTTTTGCTTTTTTATGATTCTGAAGAGCTGATTTTTATATTGAAAAGTTAAGAAAAGAAAAAAACAAAAAAAAAGGGAAGAAAACCCCAGTTCAGGGTTGTGCTTCATCTGAGGTCAAAATCACAGAAATAGGAAGTTTATTTAGTACCCAAAACACTCCTGTCTAAAGGCTTGATGCAAGTTTATTGCAAGCAAAGAAATTTTTAATGAAACATGATTTCAAATGCTTCTCTCAAACAAGATATTTCTTCATGTCAGAAAGAGACAAAGGCTAACAATATAGTAAATAGGAGGGTCTTAGTGTTTGGCTTTCCTTGGAGACTTACTCCTTGAGTACAGTTTAGCTTTGTCCTTTCATGCCTTGATATGTATTGCAGATCAACCAGAAAAGAAAAGAAAAGCAAATTTGACTGCTGTGGCACCTGGGTTGCTTCAACTCAGATACCCTTAATTTTGCACTGGTTTCTGCAAAAAATACTTTTACATCCATTACGTTAGCTGTAAATTGAATTTCAGATAGCTGGCCACAGCTTTGCCTGGCCACGGCAATACCAAGTATTTCCAGTATCTGTGGTAGGACTTGCAGTACTGCAGCTCTAGCAGAACGCGAAAGTACCAGAAAGGACGTAAGCACACCTGAGAGATGTAAATTGAGCACAATTTATAAAGAAATGCACCAGCCTGTGACAATACCAATGTAATATTAAATGCTGGAAACCATCCAGAAGTCTGCTGGGGAATTCACTCTTTTGGCGGATTTGTTTCCTAATGCAATATTAACTTTTTTCTCACTAATTTGTAATAGTTATTAATTGACCAAGCAAAAAAACCACCAAAACAACCCCAACCCGCTCCTGTAGATAGGTTGCAAGGATTTTATCTGAGGATAGCAAAACATGGAGGTATTTTTTTTACTGTTTTCAATATAACCCGCTATTATGGAAAGGGTTTTAATACTTGTATATATGTTGAATTGAGGAACATTTTGTTGCTTGGATAAGGGAAAAAATTGTTCAGAGCAACATCAGCTCTACTGGTTGTGCTGAAATATTAAAAAGTATAAATTATGTATATACAGACTGAGAGATGGAAGAGAGGAGTTCTTTAGAACATTACATATATAAATTATATACAATCCTTGATTCAAGTTTAATTTGTTAGAAAACATCCACCTGGAGTCAATTTCATTTTTTCTTTTTAACGATTTTAAAAATCAGTCTTAGCCAATGCTTAGGAAAACAATATTGGAATTCTAGCTCAACATTTTGAAAATGGGGGGTGAGGTCCCGTCAACATTGTCTCCCAGTCGCTATACCAAACCCAACAGTATAACATTTACTGAAGATGTGCCTTGAACAAAGGGAATACCAGCTTTTTATTGTGACAATAAAGACCACCAAATAATTTCTACAATATTATTCCAGTATTTGAGTTCTGAGCATGCTCTACAGGAGAGCTGCAGAGTAAAATATCACCACAGTAAAGTCTCAGCTCTTTATAGCTCTTACTGAAGTTTTTGTTTAATTATTCTGAAGTCAACCAAGCACTGTTTCAACAGCAAGATTGCTTAATGCATGCATATAAAACCAAACAAACAAGGCTACAAAAGCTTTCCTAACAGCATGGTTTGTTCTACTTAAACAGTGGTCTCTCGTGTTGCTGTCTTTATTCAGGTTTTCTGCTGAGACTGCTTTGTGACCTGGATCAAAGCTACAGTTTCATTTTGCATTGGGCAGTAGAACTTATCACACATAAGCTTGGAGCAGGGAAATAAATACCCCTTCACCTTAAGTGCTCATTTATTGTCACGCTTGATTAAAATATAAAGCTTGCCTCCCTGGCTGGAATTAGCTTTTCATTGTAAGTGACTAACGTTCAGGTCTGAAAAATAACAGCTCATTTGTTTCAATATTTGTCATATCATTCAGAAGGGGATTGCATTATGGCCAATTAGCAGTTAATTGTGATCTGTAATTCAAACATTTGCTTGCTCTTTTTAAATGCAGAAGTTGGACTGCACACTCAGTCCCTACACAGCTCACTGCCTTTCATTGAGACAGGTCTTGATACAGATTTAGGATACTGCTGCAACAGGAACTGTCAAACCTTGCATATGTTAACCTATGGAAGAGGAAGAAAGACAGTATGTAGTTGCTTAAGTGTGCAAATGTATTTGAAAAAGTGACTGGACATTTGCTTTGAATGCGTGTTCTTGGTCTGTGAAGATACCCAATGCAGAATTCAAGTTTGGGACAATGGACATCTATTCCTGAACTCTACTCGCTTGATCCAGACTCCTCAAGGTTGTGTTTATACAAGCCATTTACTCACTGCTGCTTGTTTGCTTTTCTGTCTTGAAGTGTGCGCATGGGAGGGACCAGAAACAGTCCCACTGTAGAAATATATCCAAGAAAATCAAAATTCCTACATCAAAGAAGGAGTTGATGTCTCCCTTAGCCATATGCACATCTACAGTGGCAAAGCAGTTTAATATCTGGTTATGATGAACAAAAGCCAGAGAGGCAGTCCAGACAATATTCATCCAATAGTCTGAACTGGAGAGCTAATGAGCATCCACATTCTTATAGACATATATAACTTCCTTATAGAGGAATGCCAGGCTTTCTTTGAAACAGCACACAGTGCTTAGAAAATCTTCTTATTTAGTTGATTTTCAGAGGTACTGCTCTTAGCAAGGGTATTCTGCACTGTCCATAATGGGTACAAATAAGGGTCCAGCAAATCACGAAGATGCACTCCTTCATGTCTCAAAAGCAACACAGAAAACAAGTGCATATAGGCAAATTGGGTGCAATAACACTTGACAGCCTCCTCCAGGGCAGCATGGCCAAGCACCGCTTCCAAAAGGAAGAAGGTTGTAATAATTCTCCAGACAAGGCTTTCCTGCTGAGCTCTGCATACAGCTTTGCTGTCTGCTGCTGCAGGATTTGGGAAGTCCTCAGTGCCGTTTGTCAGCAGCCATGTACAGCCGTGCAAAACCTACACGGCTCACTCACTTAAATCTAATGCTGACAGTTTACTGCTTTCCATTTAAAAACATGATTCTCCTCGATTATTGTCATTACTATGGACAGCGCTTCGTGCTGGAAGGCAAGGAGAATAACTACTCTCAAACAACTCGATTTTAACAGCTCTCCCAGCAGACTGTACTTCTGAAGACAATTTCGATAAAGAAGCTGGTAACAGGATTCAATTCTCAGAGGAATCAGTCTCCCAAATAGAAGAAAACGTGAATAATGAGAGATTGAAGTACACCCTAGTGCTGTCTTACTCATCTCCCAGCTTCTGTTCTTTTCTCTCTGTACCCTGTTTATTATTTTCAGTTTTATATGAAAAAAAAGACTTTCAGAAACGTGTCCTCAGTACCAGGCTCTTGACTATTTCAGCAAGGGCTGCTGCTAATCTACATCATAACTGGTGCTCAAACTTTATTGAGGTTCTTCTAAACAAAGGCCTGTTCCAAACTACCGAAGCGCATAGAGTTGTACAGTGCTAAAAAGAACTAATCACCTGGCAAAGAGGCCACTGAGAGGTCATCATTTTAATTACACCTTTTAAGCTGAGTTTGTCAGGAAGCTTTATGCCTAGAGCAGGGGATGCGCCCATTCACAGGTGATTTTACTGATAAACAGTGAAATGATTCATCCTAATGTACTGTGAGGACTATCAAATTACACCTGTGGAAGCATTTGTGTGGTATATCCGACCAGAGAGGCTTTCTAACAGTAGTATCTGGGGTGTTAAGATTATTTATTAGCACTGCACCTGTGATGCCTATGAAATAATAGTGTTGCTTGTCTGCAATACAGCATTTTTAAATGCATATAATCTGTAGCATCTCAAAGTGTTTTGCAATGGGTTGGTATTTTAGTGGGCTTTCCCACTGCCATCTCCCCGCCTCCTTTTAGTGGTGCCTGAAGGATCTTAAATGTTAATGGCACCAACGTAAGTTATGGGTTTTCTTCGAATTTTATTTATTAAAATAAAGAAGTTTTACAAAGTGCCCTCAAGCATAAGAGATTAAAGGATTTATCCCGAAAACATTTTTTCAACAAACAGCAAAATAAGGAAAAAAGAGCACTGGCCTTTGAAAGGAAGGAGAGCTCCAGGAGGAAGCATGGAGATGCCTGCAATGCAGAATGACTGAAAATCAGAGCAAATTGCATGGGATGAGGACAGGAGACATCCAGAGTCTCTGGACTAAAAAGATGCATACTTGACAAATGGATACAAGGACTAGCACAAGCAGAGTCCAAAGCTGGGGGCATTTAACAGAGGAGAATGATCCGTTGAAGGTCACAGGGCTCTAAAGAGGCATCAGTGAATTTTAAGGAGCTTTGGAATTGGTAACTTTCTGCACCTTCCCATGTAGCTGCGCCTACAGCAGGGAAGGTGGATGTGCCGGAGCACTAGTGCGCAGTGCCCGCTGCCTCCCTCTCCTGCTGACAGGAGCTGCTGGCGAGACAACCTTATGCTGTAAACCCCTCTTCATGCATTTTTCAGTCTTACACAGGAGGACGCGAGACTCGTTCAGTTTGTACTCAAAAGAAACATTTCTCTGCTACTGCTACTGGGAAAACTTCTGGAAAACAGAACAACCACCCCCTAAAGCCCCACCACACCAAATGCAAGAGAAGACACAACCGCCTTTCGTTGCCACTCCACTTTTGACTAAATAGCTCAACCATACAGGTGATATATTTAGTTTCAGAACGATTTGAGGGAAATAAATTAAACCATGCAACCACCAAGGCAGTGGCAAGCATGCTGTCTTTCTGTTAAGGTTGAATACGGAACAAGAGAATCATGTTTCTCGGTGCTGTCACCTAAAACATGCTATTGTTTCTAGAGGTCAGTTATCAGTTAGAACATGTTAAACTGTTACATTTTATAACTTAATAAAATGCCATTCATTAAGAGTTTCCTACTTTGCAAAACAAAAGAGCACCTGGCTTCAGCACATCATTTACCAAGCTCCAAACACACTACTCTATGCGGATAAGATTATCCTGACCCCTTTGCTTTTGTTTCTAACTGCTTATTTCACAGATAAGAGCTGGGAGATGTACATGCAATTAATTCCTTGACATGCATAAACCCACATTTCATCCCTCTTTCCAAGAACACTCTCATAACAAGAGCACAGGTGGTTCATGTTATCCTGAGGTGATTTTAGTCTGCACAGCTTTCCCTCTGCCCTATGCAGCAGAGACACCTCCTGAGCATAACAGTAGCTGTGCCTGTACCACAGAAGAAAACACACTGCAATTCCCATCACCTTCCTCCACTCCCTCACAGATCCTTTCAACGTGAAGCAAAAACACAGGGAAATGCCACCCAAGTATTACCCATTCAGCTCAGAGTGAATCACAAAGTGCTCCCCCATGACACTGAGTTAAAAACCTGACAGCCAGCTGAGTAGATTTAAAGCAAATGGGAAATTCCCCAGCAAAAAGAAGCCAACTTCACTGCACACAAGCCAGGATAACAGATCACTTCCCTTCAGATCAAAACCAGTGCAGCCGCAAGGACAAAAGCTTATTTTCCATGAAATTCCAACACTGCCTTTCCCCCCCCCCAAAAAAATATCCAAATTGCTTCAATGTTCCTGTGAGCAAGAGAGAGAAAGCCACCTACCAGAATAGCCAGGTCCTGCCCGGATTGGGGCACTCATAGATGAGAGATGGGGTCTTTGTCCTGAGCTCTGCAGCATTAGCTCCAGACACCAGCTAATGGGCATTCAGGGCTTTAACCAGACCTGAGAAGCTCATTTATGGGGGAAGAAGGCCAATTCACTCCTCTTCATGTGCTGAGACAAGAGCATGGTGTCACAACAAACTTTTCCCAACTAAAAGCCTGCTTGAACTGAAAATGCCCCTAAGATTTCTTTATATAAAAAGGCTATTTTTCATTGAAATGAGGAAGCTCCTGCACTAGAGGAGCCAGTGTGGCCCAGTGACCTGTGGACTCACAGCAGAATGGCTTCAGCATCTATGCAGACTTTAAATTGAAGCTTCCCAAGAGATTTGAGTATTTAGAAGGAATTTCTCCCAGGTGATTTCCTCTGATGTCTGAGAAGGTTTTAATTGGACCTTGCAGCTGGGATCAATTGATCCCTCACCTGGACACTGATGGGTCTCTTAGTAGAGCTACTGATGAACGTCATCATATTGAATCCCTATTTCCCTCAGCCAAAACATTTTATCAAAAGGTTTCCAGGTAGTTTCTTAAAGAAAGGCAATCTCCATAGAAAAGACTCATATTTAAAGAGAACTCGAGTCCACCCCCCTCACCCAACCCTTTCATGTTATTTCTTTAGAGTTAATTCAGTGCCTATTAGGAGGACAGTAGAGATAAAAGTTCTGAGTCATCTTTTGTCTGACTGCTCTGTGAAGCTCTGACCCTAAAATGTTTAACAAGCAAGTGGGAATTAGTAAATCTTCAAACAAACATTAGGAAACAAAGGGGAATACAAGAAATTTCTGTAAAAAAATCCATTGCTGTGAAATCATGACAACAGTGTTCAACACCTTGAGATGTGCAAAGCCCAAAAAGGATAGAATTGGTGAATGAGAGGCGATGAAGCACTATGGTGAGATGCCAGACCTTTGTAGGAGAAATTTGTCAGGGGCTTTAATTTAGTTGACTTAATTGAGGATGCATGCAGGATGAAAGGTTTTGGAATTTAGCTACTAGGTATAAAACATCATCTTCAGAATGAAAACTGACGCCCATGGAGGCAAGTAAAGAATATCATAAAGAACAGGTTAGTAAAGCAAGATAAGCACCACCATGAGTTGTGTTCTGAACTTTGATAATAGCATAATTGCAACATAAAACACCCCTTCTTACTGCAAGTCCATTTTCTCTACTTCTCTTATTCTTCTTATTTATTTTTTCCTTGTGATTTCTGTTTCAGTTTTAGCAAATTAGGAGGGAAGAGAGGGCAATGAAACTGTTGCTAAATGGCAAAACCACTTGATTTAATGCCATTTTCCTTGCAGAACAGAAGTCATCTCTTCTGGCCACGCATGGAAATAATTTAATTTAACAACATAATAAACATTTAGAAAAGCATTAATATTTGATTACTAAGTGGTGTTATTATACTAGTGCCATTTCTTTTAAAAGATATTGAATCTGGAAAAGTATAGATTAAACATCTAGAGGATTAAGTGTTAGCACTAGTTGAAAATCCATACAATGAGAGGGACGGCTTATTGGCCCTTAAATAATCCATATCCTGGATTTTAACTGCTCACAGGGAAAGCTTAACAATGATTCAGAGGGCTGCCTGACTGGTGTTAGTTCAGTTTTGGTACATAAAGAGGGATGATTAGGATATGAGAAACCAAAGCAGAATGGCAAATTAAACACAAAGTGGGAGAGCTCCAGAAAGAAATACAGAGACAGTGTTTGCTGGGGAAGCCAGCGACCTGGTGGAGAGGCATTTTTATTTATTTTTGATTTTTTATTAAAGAACCCCCTGGAACAAAGGCAGAGCAAGGAACAGAATGTGTGAGCGTGGATTTCAGCCACTGGCAGGGACAAACGGATAGAATTAGGAAGAACACTTCTTTCTCAAAAAATAATTGGGCCCAGAAACTTACTTCTTATCATGCTGTGCTCCGGAGCCGTGTTATTTACCAGACATTACTTTGTAAAAAGACCTTTAAGGGAACATGAGGAACAGTCTCACTGGAATGCAGTAGATGGAGCTGCTCAGTTGAACTCCTGCCCTGGAGGCATCAGCCATGGCTCCCAGGCCAGCATGAGGTTTCCATCCCTCTCAGACCGATATGGTCACTTTGCAGCTCTTCTGTGCCTCTTGCTTCTCTGCTGAAATGGTACTTCACAGTCTTCTCCTGATTCAGTGTAGTCCAACAAAATACTACAGGCAGAAGGAGGGTCAGGAGCTGGCATTTTAGATGCAGAGATACCACTGTCTGGAATAAGCATTTAAGTGCCTCATACTGCACAGTGAACATCTCATGTCTGCTCTCTTCTCACCAAAGAACATCAGGAGAATTTCTGATTGAGTCAAGGGCATTACACCTGAGGAAAAAGTAGAAGGCATAAGCAAAGTGATAATTACACATACGTGTATGCCAGCAGTTGCAGTGTGAGAGAATTAATACCTCTTTTGTGGGTCCTGGCTAATGATTATACCCCTGCGAAAATTATGCTTCAATTTTTCTATCTCACAATTGTTCTTTTCTTGTTACTATCGACCTTCTTTCTGGTAGCACACTCTTTCATTCCAGCTATGAAAATGCATCTATTTAGAATAAACATAGACTGGACATGAGTAACAGAGCTTTTCCTATTAAACTCTATTTAGTTTCACACTTGTCCAAATGAGAAGTGCCACAGAAAACACAAAATAGAAGGTAGGGTTGTCTTCAGTAGCGTAGTGGCAAACCTCATGCTTTCTACTATATTGCATCAAGGAAGTTCCTGACATTAAATCTTCCATCTTATTCCCTTGATGCGTATGGGCTTTTCTTTTTCCATAAAAAAAAATATATCCCTTCCACACAGCAATGTGTTAGCATAGCTCAGACCTAAAGGGCATGGAAAAAACCCAAACACCACAACAAAAACCTGGCTCTTCTCTGGGGATCCATCAAGGATAATTACCTCCCCAGCTTGGGTTCAGCTGGGGATCCTCCCCGTGCAGGAACACATTTTCCTGTAGAAAACAAACATCCTGATGGCTGCGATGCTGGTTCCTTGCAGGGTCAGGAGTGAGGTGTGGGAGCCACAGGAAAGTGATGCTCTATGTTGCTAAAGCAGCAGGCTGCTGCTCTGCATCTGCAGTCGTTGTCCCTTGGGCAGCCCCACTGTGTGCAGGCAGGAGACTGCCAGTCTGACAGTGGCAGTGAGACAAACAGGCTTATAAAAGTAGCATCCTAGTCACAAAAGTTCTGTCAATGGTGTATGTGAAGTCACGGTTATTCACTTTCTCACATTCTGTACACAATTCTTTTCCATTTTCTGGACACATTTTCAAATAAAAATTGAAGAAAAAAATATTTTCACTTTATTGTGAAGCACCTGGCATCCTTTGTTCCTCTCTCTTTAAGGGTAATGTGCTTTTTTATAATAGAGGGGGTCTTATGAGTCTCCTGAAATGATAAAATCAGATCATTTACATGTAGGAAGTGCCAGCTGGAGAGGAGAAAACATACGCTTGTGTTCAAGAAAAGTTTCACATGACATTAAAAGAAACCATCTGCTTTTTCTTTTCTCTTCTTGTTTAAGAACAGCTTGTGTTTGCAGTTCACAATTTAACACATGGTAATAACCTACAGGACTTTGTGAAGCATGGCTCTTGTTTTCCTTCTTGCATAAAAACCCATAGAAGATTGTGAAGAAGACATTTACTTCTGATCACTGTTTTTTTGTGCATGGTTATGCTTTCACAACGGCTGTAACACTGCAGTAAAATCCAACTGATGGGTATAAAATGTAATGTAAGGCATAGATGCTAATTTATACTGTACACTCACGCAGAGCTGAGCTTTTCTTTCATCACTGCATTTGCAGCCAGTTTCTGATGATGATAGGCAAGCAAATTATTCACCAGCTCATAGTGCAGATTCAGGTTTCAATAGTGTTAGGAACTTCAATTATACTACTGATAAAAATATCCCTATCAGCCCCAGAGCTGCTTTGATGAATTCCCTCCAGCCCTTTCTAAAGACCATTTCATTAACTGTCTCTTTTAGTGAGTGATTCTTTGCACACTGGCAGTAACTACAGCTAAGGTATAGATGATGATCTCACATGAGTGATGGCTGGCCCCTCCGGGGGCAGTTCAGTGTAATCTGCACATAAACTGGCCCATTCATTTCTTTGCTCATCTGCTCTGTGGCACTTCTTTCAGAGCCAGGGCAGGTAGATGATCATCACAAAATGCCAAATTTGCAGGTGGATTTTAATTTGCTTGGCTGTAAAGAACTCACTTTTGTTCCATGTTTTAACAGAGCTCTGGGGCCCAGTCTTATCTTTTCTTAAGCCCGTTCGTGATTCCTTAAGTCAACAAAGTGTTCAAAGTGCATAGGACAAGATAGGACTTCTGTGTGCCATTTATCCAGGATTTTCAACAGAATATCCTGCAGTAATATATGAATGTCTGATTTAAGGGTCATATCTTTGGCTCCCTGTGTAGCCTGGTTTGGAATCTGCCTCTTACTGGGTTTTACATTTATACATCTTTTTAGACTTTTAGCCCTTGTGACTTTCTGCCAAAAACCTGGCAGAATAAAGTACTAACAGAAGCTGGTGAACTTGAGCAATGAATTTTTCCTCTGGATTGCAAGTCTGGCTGAATCTCTGTTGAAATAATGCACTTCAGTGAGTGCATTATTGAGGGCATTTCCCCTCCCTGTGCTGTTCCATGTCTCTTTCCTACATCCCCTAGAACATCAGATGATTTGGCCTGGCATATGGATGATCCCATATGTACCATTATGACATCAGACATCTGCTACCCGTCAAGATGTCAGCTTAATTTGAAAAGAAAACAGTTATAAACACATGTACAAGCACCAGCCAGAATGCTTTGTGACCTTTGCATATTTACTTTAAGAAATTAAATGCACATCAGAGAAAATCAGAATTATGGTAAGTGTGAAAAGATGTGGTGTGAATTTGTTCCCGTAAGTGTAAATTCAGGAACATTTTGGTTTTATTCTTTTGCCTCAAAAATAAAATGACCTTCTACTTACAGCAAGAATGACCACAGAATCACAGAGCCACATGTTCACCCCATATTGCTGTGGTGGAAGAGACAGGCTTCAGTACATCTAGTACATGCAGTCTGCTCTCTGCTAGATTTGTAGTAGATCAGAATGTAGAGAATTGTGAAAAAGATGGTAACACTTCCATCTCCACTTCCCTAGAAACCAGAAGAATTCCCCACATTCACTCCAGTGAGAGGCAAAACCAGCGATGACCATCAACTGTGCATAAATTCTGATAAAAGAAAGCATATCACAACAAATATCATTTTAGGAAGGTGGGGGAAACAATAGGAAAAAATCAGGTTAGTGTAGATCACTGGGGAGGATTGTTCTGGCAGGATTAGGAATGCTGAGGAGTCTCCTGAATTACAGTTAGATATGCATAGCAATTTAGATGGTTATTTTTCCAGAAGAAAACATGGTCAGAAATTGCAGTGGTATTTAGAGTCATCAGCAACTGTCACATGTAATGGGAGGAGGAAAGGATGTTTTACAGTAGCTTTTCATTGCTGTTGAATAGGAAATAAGACCAATCAAAACACCAGTGTCATTTAAACAGAAAAACAGATGTAGAAGTAAGACTTTTTTTAACCTGAATTAGCTCAATTGGAGAAGAGAGTGAACCGGTTAGTTGTAGGCACGTCTGAATGACAGTCTCAGGAGCGTAAATGCAGTACAGGATTAACTGCTTTAAACCAAAGGTGTAAAATCTATAGCCCAGCCTCAGGGAATAAAAGGGAAGAGTTCCAGCTCTTCCCTTTTATTTCAACTCTATGGTTGAAAAAAACATATTGTAAGAAAAAAGAAAACTGCTTAAGTCAAGAAAAAGTCAAGCTGAGTTAGGCTTTGCCAAAGGATGTTAAGGAGTGAAAGGCTTTTAAGGAATATAAATAAAAGGAGAACAAGAATAAAAGTGACCTGCTATGCAATGAGAATGGGTCAAGAACAAAAGTAATCTAGATATTACACCAAAATAGTGCTTAGATTTCAGTGTAGGGAGACTAGCAGAATGGATGATGGGGATGAATGTACTGCAGTTCATTACCACAGCCTGGGAGGCAGCAAAGCCCTAAGTGTTTCATGCATTTTAGGTGGGAAAGCCCATTAATCTCCATCACAGATGTCTGAAAGGAGCAATATAGGAAGCAGCAAGTCTAATAGCAAAGCCCACCTTATCTGGATGGGCACAGGTCTGGTTACAGAAAAGGTGAATTCCTATGTGGGCAGATGCAGAAATGGACAGTGATTGCATGGACTGAGAGAGTCTCACAGGAGGAGGCCAAAATTGCTCAGTGTGTTCAGGCAAGCTGCAGGAAGGCTGTGAGGATATAAAAATGCTCTCTATATTTTGTTTCATAGGGCAAAGACAAAGGAGGGAGAAATACTATTAAGCTAATGGGACCAAATAAAGCAAAAGACAAATGTATACATACACACTGGGCATAAACTTTGGTGGACAGTTGGAAACCTTCAGCACTATCTAGAGAGTGATTCCTGGTTGGAGCATGTCAGATACAAAGTTAGGCAGAAATATGCAAGCTTTATAGTTAAATCTATGAGGTTTATGGTGCATTTCTGTAATAGCAAAAGCTTGGATTAAGTGATTTAGAAAGTCCTTAATCCCTATTCTCTGAATCCTTGCAGGGAAGAAGTCACTAAGGGTTGCCAATAAAATCTAAGTGCAATCTCAGTTGCTCTCTACAGACCCACATAAAACTCTTGGATAGGGAAATACCAAGGTGTAAAGATCACTGAATGTTCTGTATCAGTTTCTTTAGAGGCTACAGAGGCTTTAGAGGTTTCTTTAGACAGGTAACAAGAACACTTGCTTTACAAATCTGCACTTTTTAATGTGAAATTGATACAAATGAGAAGTTTCTCAATGGGAATTAGAACATCTTAATCAACTTTACATTAAAAAACCTGACAAATTGCCTCAGAATGACCTTGGATCCCCAAACTAGAAGGAAAGTACCTTCTCTCATATGATTTTGTGCTGTCCTGTGACTCCTAATATAGAACTGATGGCAAGTATGACAGGAGGCATGCCTCAGGCTGGAATATGTAGAGACAGAACATTTTTCCAGCTTTTCAATCCGGAGACACTGCAGGAATTGGACACTGCATGTCAGACTGGCTGTACAGATTCAGGTTGGCAGTTTACATCCAGTACCAAACATCATAAGCCACCTTGTTATCATGCAAGTACCATCCTACCAACCTGCCATATGAAGTGGCCAGCCAAGAGCAGCCCTGCATGGAGAGCTGATTAACCTTCCTTGTCCATGATTAATCCCAATATTTGTGTGATGGTATCTCTTTCCTTAAATTGATGAGAAAGATGACAGACGTTTGTCAAGCCTTTTCATCAGTAGTAGAAAACTCTTTTTTTCTGGCATTCCTTTCCCTTAACATGCATTTAAACCCATACTAGTTATTGGTATAAATATGCTAATAATCAGAAGTAAAATTTAGAACCTTGTTTAGAATCTGAGTTAGCTTTTTAGAAATGCTTCTGGCTTCTAAAGACTGTTAAAATCCCACCATTTCAAAACCCTCTCATTTTAAGAAGTTTGCAAATATCAAATCCATGCTAATGAATCTGACCAGATCAACTAACAGCGTAAAAGTGTTCACAAGTAGGGAAGTACCCGCCACAGCACCTAACCTTTTACATCCCAGGGATACCTGAAGATGTCTGGTGTGCCTCCCCTCCCCACCAAGCTATGAAAAGAGATAAGATCTCAGTTAATGTGTCTTAAAAAAGCTCGGATTTTAGTGGATCCGATGTAAGCTAATTTCACAGGTCTACGAAGACCCTGAAGGTTTGTCACAATAAATAACTTATTATCTGGCCAGCCAACATCCAGCTTCCCATTCCTCTGAGCAGCAGTGACAACCCTGACCTCGCCGGAATCACTCACTTCACAAATCTTGGGGTTTGGAATGGTTTGTTCTCTTTGAGTTTGAGAGGTCTGCTAATTTCTTTCCCATTTATTATGATGCACTGGAAATAACGTGAATTAATTTAACTTGGTGACCTTTTACAACTGTCAGGCTGCAGTATTTTCAGCTTTCTTGATTATCTCTGGACCCATTGAAAAGCAATAGCAAAGGAGGCTTAGTGTGGCTGACACTTTGCATTGTATCATGGATATGCTGGAGCTTGAGAGGTTACCTGATGAACTGTAGTGCCAAGAAAAGGACAGTCAACAGTAAAATGACATATTTTGATTTAGAGATGTCTCTTAGGCCCTTTCAAAGTGAACAGTCGTGACTCTGAAATACCGGGCACATAAACTTACGTTAGAAGCATACTGGATTGTATTTGTGTGAAAAAATACACATAGGAGTTAGAATATGAAAGCAGATAAAAGATACTGTTTCAGCAGATTTGTGGGTTTTTTTTCTACATAGATTCTGCTATTAAAACCAGACAAGTCAGCAATCAAAATAAAACACTGCTTTGATCAAAAGTAATAAAGGTTCAGACTCTGCAACTACAGTAAGCAGTTCCGTAAGAAAAATAAATAATCTAAGCATTCATTTTCTTGCTATTGTAATTTCTGTTGTCTCTCTGGGCATAAATGATAGTAAGAATGTCCTGATTTTTGTTTCGATAGATACATGGAATCTGACCCGATGTGTGTGTGTAAGTTAACCCATTTCATTTTGTTATTCACGGTAAAGCGCATCTGTCCAGACAGATCTGCTCAAGTTCATAAAAGCAGAATTTTCGGCAGCGTTCACTGGCAAATGGCTTCACTGCTTAACTCTGATCTGCTTAACAGAAAAAGCCTTATACAAGTCAGAGAAACTCTTCAAACTCACCAGTAACTAAGAGAAGCTCTTTAGAAACTGGAGGCATACAGCAACACCTATGAGATGACTGGCAATTCAGTGCCCCGTTGTCACCTTTAATTCTCACTGAGCATGTTGAACACAGCTAACTGTATTTGCCAGTAAACCCTACTGTTTATTTGTTCTCTTTTCTGCTCAGCTTCTGCACTGTCACGGTCACTTTGAGCTAGTCTGTCCATGCAGTTGATATCTGAATATGCTGGGTACATAAGCATTTTAAAATTGGTAAAGATATTCAGTTTTGTCTTCTCTTTCATATCATGTCTACTTCCTTACCTGCCAATTAGCTCTTCTAGTGATCTGAGCTGCACTTGCCCTGTCCTTATGCCTGCAAAGGTATTGAGCATAAACCATCCTGGTGCAGATGTATAGCTACTTCCAGTATTTAAGTCACTGTTCACAAGAAATTTTGGATAACGTTACTCATGAAGCAGAGATCCCACTACAGACCAGAACTTGAGAAGTTAGAGCCTCATTTTAAACTATTTCTTGGAAAATACACTGCAGTGACAAGTGTCAACTGACCTATTACCCTCTATGGTGCTGCTTGACTACCCCGGGCCTGACAAGTTGTTACAGAAAAGATTTGTTCTCACAGGCTGTTGGAAGATTTCTCCTATGGCTTCATTATATTACCCAGCAACTGGAGCAGTTACTTGGTTTGAAAACATACACAGACACACTGGTGCAATAATGACCTAAAGGCAAGGTTGAGCTGGAAATGGTACTTTCTTTAACATTCATAACAAAAAAGCCCCCCAAAACCAAAAGCCCACAAACCCCACCACTATATTAAAAGTTACATTTTGCTGCAGTGAGAAGGATTTTTAGATAAACTTTTCTTTCTTTTACAGCAACCAGGAACAACGGGAGAGTTAAAATGAGACCTCCTCTTCTACCTGCAAAAAGAAAACCCCAAATTTCTCAATTTTGCAAATGTGTCTTTTGGCAAAATGTCTTTCTGCAGTGTTTCAAACACACTCATAAATCCCAGTTTTGCCATCACACTCAGGCTGAGATCTGAGTGCAATTGTTTGTGGCCACGGTTACTTCCACCTGGAAAACTGCAAGCACAGAGTTTGTTCTCTCTACCAACTGGAGAGCAGATTTATCATGCATATAAATGAAACCTAGGGAAGTACCTGCATGTCACTTTTTTCATGCATTGAGAAGTTCCCATTCTCTGTACAGAAGCTTTCCTTGTCTTGGGGAAATGAGGCCAGCAACCAGCACATGACACAGTGCCTGGGACTACCCAGAATTTACAACCATCCAAACTATTTGGATGGCCTCCCTAGTAATACCCAGAGGACTAAGAAAGGTGTGATTGACAAGTCAATCAACAGGTAAGTTAAACATCACCAGTCTTAAAAACAGCCCAGTCAAACTAACAGTGTTACTGTTTTAAAACAATAAACATTAGTTCTGTCACTGCTTCACAGATTTGGAGTGCTCTGCCATGTTTGCCTGACACCTCAGAAAATCTTGAAAGGAGACACTAACACAAAACAAACCTGTGTTTTCAGCTGCTGTTGCAACTTCACATCCGTTTTCTCTGGAAACGGTGTGATTCCATCTTCCCATAGTGATGACACGCACTTCCTAATTGAATTTAGTCTTCTGCTCACCTACAGAAATAAAGAGAATTCTTGACTGTATCAGCTTGCAAAACAGAGAGAAAACGGCATGAGAGGGGAGGTTCAAGGAAGAAGTCTAAAGAGGTTTTTTTCTTGGGTGTGACATGAGGAGCAGTGTAGTTTGTTATGCCCTTTGCTTGGCATTTTCTTGCAGAATTTTCCCTTTCATCCTATGCTGCTAAGGAAAGAGAATACAAATTAAAACCCATAGCACTGACTTTTGAGGAGCAGCAAGGTGTGACCTGGAAAGCATTATGCCTGGGTTTTTTACTTTTTGTGAACACATCTCAATTTGCAGATATTCACTTCCCTGGGTTACAGGTGGCCTACTTGCAACCTCATTATTCCTATACTTAATGAGATTACTTATAATCAAGAGGAGTTCATCAGGCAAGTACCATAACACATGTAAAAATGCCGTTGCTTCTGCACCTTAGCCAAGGGAATGGGATTGCTTAGCTCTACCCATTGCCAGAAAGAGACATCAAATGGCACTTTTCAGATGGCCAAAAGTGCATCCTTGGACCCTGGTTGAAGCACAGCTGTGTGGGCAGAAGCACTGGGCTCTGTGGGCTCTGCTTGCTTTGCAGATGCCTGAAGCAAATGTTATCCTGCAGTGGTTTTTATTGCTTCTGCAGTTACCTTGGAAGTGGGCATCTGCAGCTGTTTTATCTTTACAACTGTTTCATTTCCTTTAAGTTTCTGACCTTTTGCAGACTTTCAATTCAACTCCTAATATTTAGGCAGATTAACATCAAACAAATAACCTGAGACACAGTCCAAAAAATTACTACCCATAACTCATTTTACACAATAAACCAGACTTACTAAAAAACCCCAAAACAATCCCCAAACCCCAGAAGCAATCAAAACCCAGGAATAATCGCTGAGGATGGGAAACCAGCATTATGATCCATACCATAGACTCATTATCTTGTCAAAAGTGTTAGAAGGAAGGTTGGACGAGAAGCTCACACACCTAAACCACCCAGAAAATGATGCTCTTAAAAGGATCCTGAACTATATACAGCTCACCATACTCATAAGTATTTTTATAGTGGGGGAATAAATGAAATGCTCTCCACTCCCAAAAGATACAGACACAAAAATAAGCTGGGCTTGCTCTTGCTGTGTAGAAGTTAAAAGCAATTGAAAGATCATCTTTCAATACAGCCGAGTGAAGAGTATTTTCTCTACGCTGTCCTGTGCTTAGCTGGATGGGTCACTCTGTTAATTGCTCATCTTTCAGTGGAGTGAGCTGTTATTAAGTTGAACATTGAACTGACTCAAACATGTATGAAAGGTCTTACCTCTCAAAAATGTCAGGTCTTGGACCTGTGTGTTGTGGTTTAAATGCAGCCAGTAATTTAGAACCACGCAGCCTCTTGCTCACTCCCCTTCCTTCTCCTCCCTCCTCTCCCAGAGGGATGGGGAGGAGAACTGGAAGAATATAACTCTGATGGGTTGAGATAAGCATGGTCCAGTAACTGCTACCACCAATAGTAGTAATGATAAGGGAAATAACAAGGGAAGAGAACACAACTGCTCACCATGTGCCAACCAATACCCAGCCCAACTCAAGCATCAATCTGGGCCTTCTGGGTGACTCCCCCCAGTTCTTACACTGGGCATGATTTGCTGTGTTATGGAATACCCCTTTGGCTAGTTTGGGTCAGGTGTCCTGTCGCTGCTTCCTCCTGGCTTCCTGCATCCCCCCTCACCTGCAGACCATGAGCTTGAAAAGTCCTTGATTGGAGTAAACATTACTTAGCAACAACTGAAAACATTGGTGTTATCAGCGTTGTTCTTGGGGTTAATTCTGTGACTCTAAAGGCAAAACCACAGCACTGCACCAGCTACTAAGAAGGAGAGGGAAATGACTGCGACTGCTGAACCCAGGACACTGTGAAACAACAACAAAAAAGAAATGGCATGAAAAATTTTTGCAGACAGATTTCTGACAAAAATGTTCAGGAAGCTGAAAATGTGCTACCTGCTTCTTGATTTAAAATAGCTGTGCTTGGAAGTCCCTAAGGCTGAAACAGGGATTTCAGCAAGGACCCACAAGCTCACTTCTTCCACAACTGAACACTTTGCATGGGTGATGTTTGGCCAGGACATGGGGACATTTCTTCTTGTCAGATGCTTCTTGTAATGGGGGAGTCTTTGACTGCTATTCTCCTCTGGTGATTTCTTCTGCCCCCAACAAATTGTTTCTGCCATAGCTGCTTGTGAAGAGCAAACAGAATTCTCTTCCCCACGCTGTGTTGTGTTCTGCTCCCCGAGGTTCATTGCCCTCACTATCACTTTGGCAATTCCTCTTTTCAGTTTGGAAAGCCGTCTTTTGTGTGCAAAGATATCAGGAAAGAATTCATAATCCACCTTGCCAGCTGTTAGCTGAAGAGTGTGATTGATGCACTGAACTTCCTGAAGAATCACAAGAAAGCTGTCTTCTCCCTGATGGTTTGCTACTAGAGGTCTTCTTGACCCAGGCAGTTCGCTTCTTCAAATGTAGATGCTTTTATTTACTTTAGATGCTTCATATAAGATAAAGACATCAGAACTGCATTGATTTAAGAGCATTTCAGATGGCACTTCTGCTGGGTCAGAATGCAGAAAATTCATTGCAATCAGAGTATGTTCATTTCCTTACACTAAATGAATTTTTAAAAGAAAGTGTAAATTAATTATAGATTTGAATTTTAGTTCCTGGGCACGAGGTAAACCTTTTTTGACCCACATTTTGTGTTGCCATCATACACAGAAGGCACCAGAAGAACAGTACTTCTGCTTTCAGAAAGAGATTCCCCAGCCTGTGGAATGAATTCCTGACAATTTTCTAGTGAGAAGCCAAGGAAGCCTGAGATACCTTTGGCAGATCCTTGAGTACAATTGCTGACAAGAGTTAGCAGATTTTAAACATTACATGAGCTTGTTCTGTAAGAAGAAATATCTCCCTCCTCTCAAAACCAGTGTCATTTTTAGTGATAGATTGATTTTTGGGGGATAAGTTTTCTCCATCTCATTCATTATTAGTACTCCGGGAAAGTGGTTGCACTGGGAAAAGTGGGAGACAACGAATACCTCACCTTTCAGTAACTGTAATGCCAAAAGATCTGTAGCAGATCATCACTGTAAAATACTGAGTTCAAATCCAACAATACAGTAGTAATAGAAACTGGAAATGTCTGTTCAATGGAAAGGTGCAGCAGAATACTGACCAGGGAAGAGATTTATAAGTGATTACAGAAAAATCCCTAAAGCTGTCTGCTCATTGTAGAGGCTCAGTGGAGGAAAGCAAACAAGATTCTCAGATACAGTGAGCTGCTTGAGGAATATAAATGAGTAGGGTAGCATTGCTGCACTCTGTACTGAGCAACCCCCTCCCAGAAAGCCATATCCAACAACGATCAAATGGTCACTAGGCTTTCAGAAGTGCGTGAGAAAACGGAATGGGTAATGCAGCCTGATAAAGGGCCTGAAGGAGCTAAGCTAGGTAAAGTAACGGAAAAATATGTCCCTTTCTACTTGGAAAGAAGTCAAGATGAGAGCAATGAGAGCAGATGAAATGATAAAGACAAGGGGAGGGAAGACAATGGTTCAGATGCTTCTTAAAGTGTAGTAGCTTGGATTGATCGATCTACCTAGAGGTTCACTGCCACACTGAATGCTAGAATAAAGGGAGGCAGGGAACAGCCATCACTCTCCGCAAGCTCCAGTCTGGCAATACAAGTAACAAATTAGTTAGTTTCTGTTCCTCTTACATGAGAATCTGGACTTCCTACGATTGTTCCTTTCTGTGCCTATAAATCAGACTTCATTTTCAAAGTAACTAAAAGATTTCAAAAGCTCAAAAGTTGTTCTCAGGACTAAGACAGCACAAGTTGAAAGAAAAAGATTATATTTAATTTATACATTGATAAAAGTGATGCTTAAAAAGTCCCCACTATGTAATACAATATATAGAGAAACTGATTTGAAGGGAGTCAGCTCCTACTTCAGCTGATCATCATTTATAAATTTGAAGGAATGCAGTCATAAATAAGCCAAGCCCAGACTTGACTTGCCTTGTATTGCATTTTTTATAAGACTTATGTTAGTCTTAACTTATGGTTGAGCCTTTTGAGCCCTCAGGCTGTTTCCTCAACTCAGTGTTGGAAGTATCATTGTAATTCACTTCTGATATAACATAAGGAAGGAGCTGCAAGCATATTTAGAAGCCAAATTAATGCTGGTACCCAGTGTCTGTTCATGTTGGTAGAGTCAGATCTAGGAGTTGACTCTCCAGGGGCCTCAAGGCAAAACTCTTTAAATCAGCATGACAAGCATGGCTAAGCCTAAGAATGAATAATCAGGAATAACCTTAGCCCACTTGTTATGCTTATGACCTCATTATAATTATTAGCCATGAAATGTGCAGAAAGAGCATGAAGTGAATTTTCACCATGGTTGTTTGCAAGGAGCCTTGTGTATGTTCTTCTCTTTCTCTGCTCTTACACATCCACTATTTATCCATCCATGTGTACCTGCCTGTACACACTCTCACTCAGTAGCAGGGTCAGTGAGATGAACATGTAGAGGAAATGAGGAATTCAGCTCAACTCTGAAGATCTCCGCTCCAAGGCAGGATCACCCTTGACACTCCTGGTTGACACTGAAAAACCTTATATGAAACAGCTTTAGTAGCACACTGAAAAAGAGAAAAAGGAATGGTTCAGGCCTCTGCACTATATCCTGTTCTGGGTGCTATGCAATATTGCATGCAATCCACAAAAATACATTTTTAATGCAAATAATTGTTACAGGCCAGTTTCTGTTCTCCATCACTGATGGACTAAGCTGTCCTCAGAGGCACGGACCCAGCACAGCTGTTCTCAAGCTCCTGTCTCTTTTCTGTGAAGAAAGGAAAGTTGCCAAATGAGGGAGCTCCATGTCTCTGTTCCTTGTGTGCTTTCAGCTGAATCATAAAGAGACACTGCCAAAACAAATTGATCAGGCAGAAGACTAGAAATCCCCCCTCAAAAGGGAATGCTATTGAGATGTTGGTTTGGATATAAGACATGAGTGTGTGTTCTTAGCAGATGAGTCACAAATTCCTATATGTGTCCCCCACTCCAATCCCAATTTATCCAAGAAATGGTCTTTTCATACCATCACTTTCTGCAACATGAAACCAAGCCAATTTCATCTACTGCTATGTGTCTGAACAGAATTGGGCATGTGAAATATATTGTCACCTAGGCATTCCAGATGTACCCGCACAAGCTAAAATATAAATCGGAAAGGGCTTCTTTCTATAGGGAGTCTTGATTTCAGATTTATTACACTGCTTCGTAGAGTCTGGAAGGTCAGCACATTATGTCAATTGATTTCAGGGAGAGCAGAAATGGGCCCTTTTTATTCAGAAAGTAGATTTTCCTGTAGGGTGAAAAGGAACCTTCTACAGGAGGCCAATTTAATAAAAATTAATTGGTACAACTAAATTAAAACTTACAGATATGAAGAACTCTGATACAGCTGAATCATTTAATACCAGTCAAATTCAGAGCTAATGAATTGCATATTCTCATATCTGGGCACCCTGTAGCCCAGATTCTAGACATGGTGGATTGACAGATAAATAAAAGCCTGCTGATATATATATATATATACACACACATAGAATCATAGAATAGTTAGGGTTGGAAAGGACCTTAAGATCATCCAGTTCCAACCCCCCTGCCATGGGCAGGGACACCTCACACTAAACCATGGCACCCAAGGCTTCTTTCAACCTGGCCTTGAACACTGCCAGAGATGGAGCACTCACAACTTCCTTGGGCAACCCATTCCAGTGCCTCACCACCCTAACAGGAAAGAATTTCTTCCTAGATCCAATCTAAACCTCTCCTGTTTAAGTTTGAACCCGTTACCCCTTGTCCTGTCACTACAGTCCCTAATGAAGAGCCCCTCACCAGCATCCCTATAGGCCCTTTTTAGATACTGGAAGGCTGCTATGAGGTCTCCACGCAGCCTTCTCTTCTGCAGGCTAAACAGTCCCAACTTTCTCAGCCTGTCTTTGTATGGGAGATGCTCCAGTCCATATATTTTGGCTATGGATAAGGCAACTCTTGTTGAGCTGAAGAACTGACCTAGGTCTTGCAGCATTTAGGTCAATCGTCTCTGATTAAAGAGACCAAACCAATAAACATCTTACTTTTGAAAAAGCATTACATAAACGAAGACTACTCTAGAAGACCAGCAGGTTGGAATTTTTTGCACAAAGCAAACAAAAGGATAAATCCATTGTTCACTTCTAAATTTTCAACCTCCTCTTATTTTAGATGATTTATGCCAGGCAAAGGGCAGCCTCAGAAACTATTTTGAGTAGTTGCTCCTTACTTTCCACTAAAAACGAGAAAGCTGATCTTGCAGGCTTGTACCACAGAACTGGAGTTAATCTCCTAACTAGCTGTTGCTTTGAATTCTCTGCAGAGATTTCAGATCTCTTTGTTAAATCATTTCTTCTCCTTCTCAGAGCACTGTAGTGTCTGGTTTTCTCATCTGTTTTAAGCTTGGTTTACAGGGGCAGAATCGTCTTCAGATTGTTGGTTTCTAAATTAACCAGGTCAATACCAAACACTCTTTATACTAATGCACAGCAGCAACATTTTGTACTAAACCAGACCAAAGCTCGTGAAGATGCCTCTTTAATTTGAAGGTAGAATAGGGAAGAAAAGTATTGTTGAAGTCTTGGTGAAGACTTTAAAGCTAATATAAAGCAAACAAACAGAAAAAAAACCCTCTTGTACAATTTCTTTGTTGGGTAGTTGGTAGTTTTATCATCTTAAAATACAGATAATAGAAACACTGCAAACTTATTCTTAACCATAGCGTTAGCATGGATGTTGGAAGTAGACGTTCTATGGCATCTTGTAGAGTCTAATAACACTCTTCGTTTCTTAGTTTCCTTAGGAATTAGGCATTTTTGTATGCCTGGAACTGTTGGCAGAGAATCAGCTATAGTAATTTTACTCACACTGAGTGACATGTTTGAAAGGAATTGTTTCCCAGTAATCTCTGCTAGGTCACTGCAGCCTGTTAGATGGCACCCTAAAGAAATATTTTCTGGCAATGAAGCTTTCATCTTTTATCTTTCATCTCCACATTTGTGACAACAATAGCAATCAGAATATGAAGGATTTTACTTTAAGCAATATCCTTGATTTTTCATGAATTTGCAGCTTGTCTAAAATCTGTGCTGTAAAAATTGGTTTGGGAAGAAATACAACCTAAGATAACAAAACCCCCCAAATAATAACAAAATAGCAGTTTTCTTTGAGAAAGCTTAAAGAAATAAACAACAGTTGCTCTCATGAGAGCCAAAGTATTTGCATATTACATATTTTGACATACAGAATTCCATTAGAAGTCAGAATAAAATTATACCCTCTTAGTAATTACCAAGAAGACAGAAGATTTGAAGGAAAACTCCGGGAACATAGTGAAGATCTAATGTCCAGCAGCAGAACAAAAGGCATCATCCTGCTATTTCTAATGTAAACCAAAGAAGACATGAAAAGAGAGTATCTTATGTTTAAAGAGCTTAGATGTCTGTCTTATTCTTCTCTGGACTGTGTATAACCATACACTACTTACTCTCTGCAGCCTGGCACCCCAGTCTGTCCAAGTTACAGGCTCTGCAAGTGGGGGACTACTTTGCATTAGGTGTTTGCCTCAGCCATGATATCAGAATCCTGACTGAATCTTCTAGTATGATACTTCAAATAATATGCAGAAGATACTGCAAATAATTTTTGGCTTTCTTATTTGTTACTAAATGAGCACTGGAGCCCTAGGTTTATTTTCCAGGAGTGCTGAACAGTCCAAATTAGTTCCCTTACAGTGCTCAGCAATTTCACTCAGATGCTTGAAAAATTTGAAGTCTTTTTGCATCCACAACCAACCAGCACAAAATGATGGGTCTGTGCTATCTCCTGTTTCATCATGTTTGTTTCTTAAGTTAATGCATGCAATACAGCATGGAGTATTTTGCTCATGTAAGAATATAGGGGGGAAATAACACAGTAGAGAAGAAAATGTTTAGGTTTGATACCCCTGAAGTTGCAGCAAGCTGTGGCTGTATTGTTTTCATAGAGGCATTTAGAAACAGTGTGTGCAGAAGGTGCCTGTGCGTGAGACAACTCAACTTTGAGAGTGTACATGAACAAAACTAAACAACTCAAAGGCTGGAACAAAGGGAGGATCTACAAGAAAACAGGCTGAGGGCAGCTAATGCTAATGTGATTGCTCTTATCTTTTGGCACTACTATTCAAAACTGTGTAACAAAATTACAGCAGGCTCAGTTTTGGATCTAAACTACTAGATCTAAATCCCAAATGTATTTGGGTAATTTTTGCATCATTTGGGAAAACTGATCCAAATTCTAATAGCATCTCCTGCTCTGCTCACTGACACACGTACAGCTGATGTCTGAGCCATACCTAATAGAAGCAGTATGGAAACAATACAAGACTACAGGCAAGATCAAGGAATGGAGATTAGAGTTGCTTCTGCTCTAAACTGACTGAAATAAAGAAGGATTATTTATTTTTTTCAAATCAGAGATTATAGAAATGCTAAGACACAGTTCTACAATCAGGCTGACACTGTAACTGTATTTCAAACACAGCTGTGTGAGAAGTTCAAGAGTGATAACAAGTCCTAAAAATCCATTCTGGGTCTGCTTCTTGCAAAACAGCAGCCCACCTCTTTTGCCTGCTCACGCTCTGTATGGATTCTTATATTAGCAACATCACACATTTCCTTCACACAGCTGAACAAACTCAGCAGGAAGTCAAGAGCAAAGGGATTGTAGAATCACACCCAAAATTCCCAGCATGGAGCTCAAACATCTGCATTTCGGAAATTACTGTTCTAAACTGGCTTAGAATAAATTACCCAGGTAAGGGTCACCTTAGTGAACACTGAAATGTGAAATCTCCTTTAAAAATGCTGGACAGAGAGCAAGCAGTGAAGGGTAAAGTAGTATATTTTGTAGTGCCTCACGAGAAAAATATATCTAGGGTAGGTTTCAGTTCAGCCATGGTGAATAATTTAATCATACTTGTAAATGATGTTGTAATAAAAGTCATCAGATCTGTCAGACCCTCAGCAGCTTAAGTAAAATTAGATCTACTTTACCAATGTTGAAAAAAAAAGGTGTTCATAAAGGCTTTGTCCATTCAAACCAAAACAACAAAAATAATGAATTTGGGAAGTAAGGAAGGGCTTGGAACCCCAAAAAGTTTATTTACCAGAGATAATTCTTAATAAGATCTTTGTCATTACTCACAGCTTGTTGTTTACCCATGTGGTAAATTGGAGAACCCTATGATAAATGAACACATCAATTATCGAGCACCTTTCATCACTTCATCTGTGCTCTGACTGGGAATCTATCATCATGTGGCTCACAGTCCGAATAACGTAACACCCAAACTGCAACAAAGGAAACAAGTTCGCCTGTAAAGAGGAGAACTGGCTTTGCCTGGCACATAGCAATTTACACCCTGCATACCCCAACAAGATGTTAGTGCAGTCATCCCAGTTCTTCTTCTCAGGACCTTGAGTTTTGCCTCACAAGCTCAGGTCCTCCAAACATTGTTATTCCTGGCTTTCTCTTGAACCCCTTCAGTACTGGCTGGGCAAGTGGCATCATACACTGTATGTGCGCCCAAGGTACACAGGTTTTAACTTAAATTCAAAGTATTGTGAGTTTTGTACCCTTTAAAGAGAGTTAAATCAGGATCCAGTATAAACCAACATCTTTGCATGCATGTGGGTGGGCTTGAGTGGGCAGATTTCAACAACTTCCCATTTTTCATTATAAAATTGTTCTTTTTTTTATTCATGTTCTTTTTTTTTTTTTTTTATGAACTCGTAGAGTTAGAAATACTAATGAAGATGCTAGGATTTACAGGAAAGATTACAATTATCATTAGTCACTTTATAGGTGTTAAAGTATGATTAACCTCTAAACCCCACTTCCAATATTTCTGTAATATATATAATGCCTGGTTTCTGAGCTGCTGGGATAATGGAATGGTTGAAACACATTTGTAATGATCTGCATCACTGCTGTCACTTTGGAGGGTCACGATAAACCATTGCTGACTGTGCGCACGCACAGGCACATGCCAGAAACAGTCATCACCATGGAGCTGCCTAATTGAGTTGAGCTCTTTTACCTGATTACACAGAATTTAATATGAGCACTGCAAAATTTACCGATACAATGTGATAGAGCAATGGTCTTGCTCTCCCTCAGCTAGTCTCTCGAACACTTCTTAACCTTACTGAACACAAATCAGAGGGGAAGAACTGTATCTGTTCTCTTTTAACACTTTAAATTATTGGCAAGTCCATGCACAGGTGTATTTGGACTCCACATCTGATATAATCTTCAGAATTCTAGCACCCCTCTGAATTACAATCTGTGCGTAATTTGACATGTTGATCTATCATAGCTAGCTGAACTGTCTGCTGTTGAAAAGAAATTCTCAGAAAAACACCAAAAAGAACTAGTACATACAGCTACACAGATACCTGCACATTGTAAGCATTTCATTTCAGATAATGGCCATAACATTCACTAAACATTCTTTTTTAACTTGTTTTCTGCATCTTTTAAAAAAAGACATGCCATCTGAAGATGGGAAGATTCAGATTTTATGTCTCCCACATTTGTCTGAGCTTCCCTTTCATTTTCAGCTGCTAGACAACAGTGGGATGAAAAAGGAAGTGAAACAGCTGTTCTCCAGCTCCTCTAAACCCTCTGCACATCTTCAAAAGGAATGGCTGAAAGAAAATGCAGGAAAAAAAGGAATTAAGGAATCTGTTACTTCTTTGAAACATGACATAAAAATGGTTTTGGAATACTTTGAATTTTCTGTCAAGATAATTCTTCATTTTTAACCAGCTCTTAAATGTTGCTTATTTCTCCATTATTTGATTTCTGTGCACTGATTCATTGGAAACGCTATAAGAATATTTGCAAAGACATCAAGAAATATTGAAGAGCACCCATGAGTCTGGGGGGGGAAATCACAGAATACCAGGTTGGAAGGGACCTCAAGGATCATCTGGTCCAATCTTTCTTGGCAAAGCACAGCCTAGACTAGCTGTCCCAGCACCCTGTCCAGTCACTTCATAAAAGTACCCAGTGCAATGCATTGATTACTCGGTGTAGAGGATTAATGATTGGTCAGGCTCCTGGTGACTTATTTTTACAAAGTACCTGATTATTTCTCTTTTCTCCTTTCTATATTTTTTTTAAGCTTTATAGAGAGATTTCCTTAAAAATGTCATATTACAAAAATAAAATCATAATTTAAAGATCACAGAATTCAATAAAATTTTAAGAGTACAATGAAGTGAAAGAGAAGATCACCATGGAAGTTGTCAAAATACCCTACATGTAACCAGGACTGTGAAGATTTGTAACCAGGACTGCTACACAGACAATGAAACATGCAACTGCTGAAATAGGGAAGCAACAGAGATGCAGGGAACTAGGAGGAGATAGTTTTAGATAAGCAGGCACCAAGAGAGTTTACAATAAAACACGTAGTTCTGTCCTTCATGGGCCAGAAAATGACAGTGTTCTGCTTATGATGCATAGAAATATGGTGGGTGCTCTGAGGCGTTGCAGGCAAAAGAAAGAGATTCCCTGCTCAGGCAATTTATATTTCCACTTCCCTACCTCCATTCACTCTTACTTTCTAGCAGAGGGCAACTTTGGTGGTAGCTGACACACTTCTTTGATGGCTTTCCCTTGAACTGGTGCTTGAAGTGCCAGAACACAGGCATCTGTCTGGCACAAATGTTTCCAATACCCAATGTTAATTTCCCTATATGAGTTATGATGCATTTTCAAAGCAAAATCCTTGAATCCAATAATCAATGTAGATTTGGAGGCTGTGCTAATACATGCTGGTTTATGTCTGCTGTCAAGGAAAAAAATGTGTCTGAAGCTGGTTATGCTTCAGAAAATGAAGAAAACTTAATTCAGCTCTATCAGGTGTCAGTGCTTTCATGGATTTCCCATGGTGTTAAAGCATGTTGGAGATGGGCATAACGAACCATCACTCTGCCTCTGCTTGAGCAGTACTGGAAATGATTGTGGCCTCTGTCTCTTAATTGTGTGTTATTCATAATGTCTGAAAAAGACTGAATGGGATTAACCAAGTGAAGGAATTTATGAAATTAGTATATGGATAATCCATGCATGTGTAATAAATTAAATTATGTTGTCAGTAACCAAAATCTATTTCCTGCAAATTCAAGGATAATCTAAGATTCCTATAAAAGACAACAAAACACAGGTCAAAAAAAAAGGCTGCTCTTTGCCACAACCACGATTATCTGTCTTAAAAAAGTGCGATTTAAAAGCTCTCGACTAGACAATGAATTCCTCTCCTATGTATAATGCCAGTCTGTTTAAAGAGGAGGTGTTCCAGGAGAAACAGGGTGTAGAAAATAAAATCAGGGAGTATTTCAACAAAACAAAGTCATGGTGAGGACAGATGAATCCAGATCATAGATCCACAGTGCACAGAACCAATATAAATTACCTGTCTTTATTTCATAACAAGGAAGGACATTTCCCCAAAGGTCCAGATGTGTCTGCTACAAGTTTCAAGAATGAAAATGAAATTAAATTCAGTTACTTCTGTGACAGTCAGACACTAAACTTCCCTCCCTCGATATGTATAAGTACTAAACATTTTGCACCCTCAAAGCTTTCAATATTAAGCTGATAAAGACAAAATATAACACAACTGTCCCCCTTATTTGTTAGTGGGTTTGCAATTATTTGTGGGTCTCCAAGGACACAGCCCGATAGATGATGCTTCGGGGAAACAAAATACAAGTTTTGTTGCTCTCAGAACCTTTTTGCATAATAAGGAGACTGGGCAGAGGGAGCATTATGCTCAAATACAAGTGCACAAGGTTTGCCTCTAGGCTGCTCCACAGGAAACCTAAGCCCATACCAATTACAGTGTTTGTTACTGGAAAAATGAGAGAGAGTAATTAGAACGATGCTCTTAAAATCACCGGCTCTTTGTAATATACACTTTCTAATTTAGTTTGGCAAAAGTGACTTGTAACAGTGTGAGTACATATTAAAGGAGCAGCAATTAGGAAACTAAACAGCCATGATGACAGCTTTTTAGTAAATGCTTTAGCTTTTAATTTTGAAACGGCAGGTCCCACTGCGAGCAATATTCTAGAGCTGTAATTTTGTACAATGTGACAATGTGTTCTTGGCAATTAATTAAAAAGTTCTCTCCTTTTCTTTTTTTTCCTGAGGAGACACAGGGTAATGGTCGCCTGTTTGCGGAGTTCTTCATGTGATTAACACCACTGTCTCCAAAACAGTTTGCAGCGTGTCAAGTACAAATTGAAGGCTCTGTTTGGCTTTTGTCTGCTGTCACTTTGCAGAATAGGATCTGAAGTATCCTCCTGCAGCCATGGCAAGAGGCCCTGGGCTGGGCTTAGCTGCACAGTACTGCTGAAGTCCCTGGCAAGCTCCCTCTAACTATGGCTTGAGCTCTTTGAAGCTATGACACTTCTTTCTTATTTTCCCCAGGTAACTCAACAGCATCAAAATACCCAAACCCCCCCCCCAAAATAAAAATAACAAAATAGGCAAAATCCTAACTGAATGTGGGTCTGGTGAGCTTGGCAGGGCACCAGAAGCAAGGAACAACAGAATCTGCTCTCAGCTCCATCTGCTCTTGGCATGTCCTTGGGCACATCCCTTAGTAACTAATTCGTAACACAATGTGCAAAATGCATTATTACAGTACTTGGGTGTGCAGGTCATTGGTAATCAGGGGATTTTAAACTCACTTTGGGTTTCTATGAATGGTTTGTAGGGGAAATGTGAATTTCAGTTTCACCTCAGATTTGACTTTTAACTTCAAAAATCAACGAGCAGTTGCTATAAAAGGTTTCAACTCTTTTCCTTCCTCTTTCCAAACTGTCAGTAAGGATTTTAACCATCTGTTTGACAGAAATCCATTAACACAATATCATCATATCAAAACAGCAATGCCAGAGGCATGGATACACACCAGGTCATGTTGAATAAACTCTCCTGTCCTTGTACCACAGTTCTTGCACCACTGAAGAGGCACATTCAGTACCGCTGCCTTGTCATCAGGGAGATCCAAATGCAACTTGCTGGCCTAGAGAAACAGCATGACACATGAGATGACCCTCCTTAAACTACAAAGCCTCCACTTCACAAAATAACAGGATTTCCAGAAAACAGCAATGACTTTTTCCCCCTCTGTTTCCTAGTACATTAGGAGCTTTTCCTGGCCTGAAGCCAGCATAGCACTTATGTAGATAAATTCAGGCATTTGAGTGGTTCCATTAAACTTGATGGGGATACTCAAGCTACATGAGTAGTTAGAGTCCATCCTGGATAAGGCCCATAGAGAGGAGTGGGCCACCATGACATGTTATTAAGCATATTTAGTAAGTACACTGAGTGTGAGAAGAAACACCTTAATATTAAAAAACCCCTCTAAAAGAGAATCAGGCACCACTAAGTTAAAGAAGAAATGGGAAGGGGAAACTCAGCCAGATGCAGGGATAAATCCCAGTGTTCTGATATATGGGCCAGGATGAAGCTAACTAGAGAACAGAGAAATCCATTTTAGGAACTACCAGAAACCTTATTTGCTAAAAGTAAATATCAGTCAAATACAGCCTTTATCACTCAGCTCTATCATCATACCCAACTGATGGTAAATATATTTACCTCTAAATGTTTTTTACTGCTTAACTGAGCTAAAGTGCTCCTACTCCTCTCACTTGGCTTCCTCAATAAATGTAATGGAGAAAATCTCATAATTGCTTTTTTAATCTAATCTACTAAGAGATTATTTCCCTTTCTGCTTTTAAAATTCAGATGTCCAAATGATCTGAATTGCTGGAAATGATAAAAAATGTAATTTCTCTATCGTTTTCAACAATTGCCTATAATCCCAATAAATAAAGTGTAGAATTGGAAAAATAAGATTACGACCTAGGAGACTAACCAATATATTTTTATTTCCATTTCTATTTTTTTCCTATTTTTACCATGATGTTTGGAAATGATTTATTGCAATGTTAAAAAGTGAAAGTTCAGCTTTAAATATAAAAAAGAACCAGTGCTGGAGTTTCCAGCAACAATGAAGTACATTTCATGTATGAAAAATGACAGTTCATGCTGTAGTGTTTCTCCTTACTGTCCCATCTGCTACAGTAGACTGATACGTATTCCTATAGCAAACTACCTAGGATCGCTGGAATGAGCCATTGCACCACCAATGCAAATTATCCAACACAACTGTTAAACAGTATTTGGTAACATATATTACATGTATTGTAACGAAAGGAGAAATAAAACCTTAAAAACACAAAATGAAACCTGGTAAAATGAGTAATAATAATGATGTTGTCTGATTAAATGTGCAACAATAAAAGAATCCCAAACTTAATGCAAACCTGCTTATAAATAGTATTAGTCATGTATTGGTTCTCCTGTTTCAGATTTAAGTGTTAACTGGGAAGAAAAAGATCTCTATGTGGTTGTAAGATTAAGCAGGTTTTTCACTATATATGAAAAAAAGTAAGCAATGCAATCAACAAAATATAACTGATTCCCAGAAAACTCTACTATATTACAACTACATACCAATAAAACTCACACGTGTGAAAACTTTATCTACTTTAGAAGTAAATTGAAGCTGAGTTTGACTTTTTGTTTTTAATATCTCCTCTAGGCAATGCTGGAGAAGTGTTCTGATAACATATTGCAAAACTTGTTTAGATTTCCCCAACTTGATGAACACTTAAACACACAATTCAGAAGCAGCAGTTAAATGTGGAAAAGGTAGCTGGCACTGCTTACCACCAAGAAAAGAAAAGAAAAGGAAAGGAAAGGAAAGAAGGAGGTAGAGTACTGTAGAAACTTTCTTTCCTATATCTTGATCTGTGAGTTGCATCATGTAAAAATAAATTGATTCCACTATAGAACTTCCAGAGCAAACACTGCCTTGCTGCTACTGTATTAAATTTTCTTGGAATAACTGAGAAGCAGTCTTAGCCCCATTAACTAAAACACAATACTTGACTTATTCTTTATTTAAATAGCAGATACTCATCAAAAGCCACGTATTGATCAGCAAATGCATGGATATCTGCTCTTTAAATGTTCTGCGTCTTTTCTTCTGACTCTTGATGCCTCCCACTACTACTTAGTGAAGAATGAATGACTGAAGGACTAAAATTGGATCAGTTCATGAAGGTTGTCAACCGTTTTGCATGGCTTTTATTGCTAACAGGAGAGGAACAAGAAACCCACTAAATTCTTAGGCAGGATCTCATTAGAATAAATTGTTCTTGAAGTCTTTGTTCTTAATTTCTGCTGAATAGGTTTATGATCTGAGTTTTCTCTCACTGATAGAAGCATTTATTCTAAAATCTCTCTTCAAGGTAAAACAAATCTGGTAGAAATCAGAACATTCTGAGCAATCAGAATTTGATGTTTTCTGTGATAAAACAATTGTTCACTGCAACAGTGCATTTCTAAGAGCAATTTAGAGAAACTACCTAACTCTTTCTTCATTAAGTGCAGTGGATTATGTGTAGCTGGTGCAAGAGATCCAGTTTCAGCCAGTAGCTGAGTAGGAAAAATCACAATTTGTGGATCTGAAATCGCACATGAGAGTTTGGAATTAAGGATTAGGTTCTTCTTACTGGATAGAGTAAAGAAAAATGTCCTGTTGGTCCTTGATTTTGTCCCAGGTACAAATTTATGGAGATCAAGAATCACAGCTCTGGGAACAGCTGCTTGGCATGTATCTACTCTCAGCTACAGCACAAGTGGTATGTGCTGCTTGCCTCTGAGCATGGCTTTGTATGAGTCAGGTTGGCAATTCTTCTACTTGGGTCAAAACTACAGGTGAAAAAAGCTTTAAGTAAGAGATTAAGCCAGCCATTTGAAGCAGGGAGTTTGAGCAAATGCTTACTCCTTTACGTTGCAACAATTCAGGGATGCTTACCCATCTGGTGCTGCTTTTCATTAGGGAAGGCCATTGCAAACAGCTGAGGGACACTGAATTCTTGACATCCTGCAGCTCTTTTGCAAGTGAAAATCTGGCTCTATTGAAAAGAGCTTATGTGGGAAAGCAGAAGCTGCAAATCATAAATGTTCACCTTTAAAAAAAAAGAACAAAACAATAGCAAAACCGCCTCCCAGAAACAGAAAACCATTTATTTTTCCCCTGAGAAAAGCTGGAAAAGAAGACTAGCAATAGTTTTAATCCTACTGAATCAACTTTCAGTGTATGTAATACACATACAAGCTATGCTGGCAGAACAACATCCATATAGCAAAACCCAGTGGGGCAGACTTAAACATCATTTAAATCCAGATACTGAAAAAGGCAAACACCTTTGAAAACAAATAGCACACAGTCATATAATGAATTGTGGTAATGAATTGTGGCATTTTTCTGCAAGAACAACAGAGTGAGATTGCATTGGCATTTTTTTGCTGGCATTTCCCGACTTTAGCAAAATTATTTTGCACTCTTCATAATGTTATTCAAATGTAAGGTGCAATTTTGTAGCAATGCCACAGGTATTGAAAATAAGTATTCCAGGACAAAATAAAAAGCTCAGCACATAGGAATGACACCTATATAATTCATCATTACCTTTGCAACTGCACTAAAACTCTCAGAAACCTTGTATTTGAGCTGTCTTCTACTGCAATTTAGCATCATCTCAACAGCAAGCTCTCCATGGGCCAAAAGCTTTGTCAGGCTTTCATGAAATGTTGAAAGGTTCATGCAACCTCTCATTAACCTATTTTCATGGCCTCTTTGCCTTCTCACAGAAGTCTCATAGGAAAAAGCAGCTGCAAGGAGTGTTTAAAATGTAGCAGAGACCTGTGGGACCCAAACTGTTGATTCAGAATACGTGAAAATAGCACAACTTTTTAATCAGAAAATTAGGTTAAACATGAAGCCAAGATCTTCTGTTGGCTTTTACATCTGGCATCTCCCTCGAAGGTCCAGTGATGCCACTCTCATCCATGCTTTCTTGGATGCATGGTCTCACTGTGGCCACTACCTGGAGTAAGAGAAGATAGCAGAACAGAGCACCACACAGCTCCAAGCTGCTCGTTGGAAGGATTATTCTGATGGCTTGGCCTACCACATCCCAAGATCTAAAGAAATCTATGGTTGTATGTATTTTAATATCACTAGGATGGAGGAGATTGATTTTACTTTGGACCCCTATTGTCACTTGATAGAAAGCTAGTGCCTGGGATAAAACCAGTAAACACAGTTTCAGATGTACTTCTGCTGACACAGGTGGAAGAAGCAGCATTATTTATTTTTTTCTAAGGACAAAAAGTGCCTACAGAACTTCCAAGGCACTTGGAGAGCTATACAAAATAGTAAGAAATTCAGGGAAGCTCAATCTGTATGTCCCTTTATGTACTGTAAATCAAGCACAGTTTATTGATAGGGAAGGGCTTGAAAACACAAGAACTGGAATATACCCTCTGTAATCCATGTTGCTCGAACTGTAATGCTCATAGCATGCAGGCACAGAGGTTATCACTATTCCTGAAAGAACTAGATGTATAAATGGATAACCTGAACTTCAAATATGAAAGGAATACAAAAGATACAAATCACTCAGATTAAGAACATTAATTAGTAGCTGGTTGCTAGAGGGTAGGAAAATATACTCCAAAGGAACAGGTAATTTTCCTGAGTGGAGCTGTTGAATATCTCTGTGCAATATTATCATTGGCCTATACTGAATACAAGATCTTGAATTAAATGAGTGCCTGACGGGATGCAGGATTACTCATCATCATACCTGTGCATATGCTTGACCAAGGGATACTGGAAGCTGAAAGTCAAGCATTTAACAAGGAACCCTTGGTGTGCATTCTAAATGCAGTGTAGTTAATACCATCTATTCATCCTGACTAAGCCTTCCTGATTTTGACTCTAAGCATCACTATTGCCTAGGAAAAAAGATCAGACTATCTGCTGGAAAAGCTAATCAAAGGGTGGATGCTTGCTTGCAAATAAATCTAGATGCCAGCCTTACACTGCCATGAGTCATAGAGGATACAGCTTCTTACAGTATTTGTTATTTAAGAGACTACAAGGACTAAAAAAGATTGTAAGTTTTGTTGTATTTGATATGAGAAAAATCACAAACAAATCCCGCTGAGCCTGTTTTGCAAACAAGCTGGATTTATGAGGATGAAAAGCAAGTCAGAAAAAGGTCATGCCTATTAATTTCAATCCTTGTGCAAAACCAGCATATTCTATACATGCCTAATAAGATTTGTGGCACTTGGGTAAATGCATTTGTATCCCTTTACTGCTATTAATAGTATCTGTGCTCTGCAATGCTAAGAATATTTCAAGTGGTGTCTTTTGCAATTCCATGTACTTCAGTTAAATGCAAGCATGACACTCTAAGCCTATAATTTACTATTTCCATCACATTAGCATCTTCTCACTTGGTGAAATCTTTTATACTTTCAAAGCTCTGTTGATAAGATTGAACAGTTTTGTGCTTTCTAGTATGGTTTTTTATCTTGACATCATAATAATCTGGCAATGTCTTGTGATGTTTGGCAGTGCACAATGAGAACTGAATGAGCAAGAATTGAGAAGAGCGGGACTTCCCCATCCTATTAGCACTGTTCTTTGTGGCTCATACCCTCAGCCACACGATGGAAAGGTGCTCTTCTCATCCCACTGACATCCATCTTCACATCATGTCTATATTCAGCCCTACAATGAAAAACATTTCCTTTTTGTACAGATGAAAAAAGTCTTCTTTCATCTTACAATAAAATCAAGTCCCCTGTAAGCTTCTCTGTGAATGCAAAAAGAAGAGAAAGCCCAGCACAGGAAGTCTACTATCAGCATGCTCATCTAAAAAGCATGGAAACCAGGGTTCAACTTTCATGGCAGTCACAAAGAAAGGAGAGTGTCCACTAAATGCAGAATATTTTTCCTCTGCATTTCCTCACTGGTTTTGGCAAGAAATTGGCCCTGGATCTAAGATAATTTGTTAGACAGAGATAGAGTTTCATGCTTGTGGCAGTGGGGAAGCTGTGAAAGAAGGAAGAGACAAGCATAGGGACTCCTGAACCTGTAAGGTAACAGTTTGTCAAATAACTTCAGGGCTTACCATGTTGTGATTAGTCAAGGCACCACAGCAGGGTCCTGCTGGGCAATGGAATAAAGAATGTGAGGATGTGAGAGGCATAAATAATTTATAAGGGCCATGTAGTAGCTCTGTGCCACAAGAAGCTCTTTGACTTCTATTGAATATAGCAAGGCACAGATTTGTCATCTCGCTTCCACTCACAAGTTCACTGCTGATGAGGTGAGTGTCTGACTGCTCAGCAGAAAAGCAAGAGCTTGTATTAAAGGATGGAAGACACTTGATACAGTCATGTTGGGAAGGAATTCAAAACTAAAATTAAAAGGTAATTAAGAATGGTTGTACAGCACTAATCTTTCAAGTAGGCATGGATGAGTCAATTTTCATTAGTTTTATTTAAGCTACGTGTTAAATGTTGGTGTCTACTTTGCCTGCATCAGTATTCAATAGTGAAGACAATATTAGTAAATGAAGGTGAAATGAGAGCTTACACAGTTGCTGATGGACTGTATATCAATGCTGCAGACAACATACACAATGTAATGGATGTTTAGTGGCTTGGGAACTTAATTATTGTTAGCATGAGAGGGAGGAGCTGAATGAAGCATTGGAATAAAAATTTGAATGCTAATTGCAAAACTCCCCGACATACCAGCATTAACAACAATCTTCTGGTCTATCTTAGCTCACTAAACACCAAGAACACATTCATTAATTAGGAATCTGACCCTACTAGTGGCACAATCAAAGAGCAATTTTACTTGTGTGAGTGCATCCACTAAAGTCATATCCTTCTGTGCTTGCAGAATTGAGTGCAATATACAGATCTGGATATAATACCGTAGTCTAATAAAAACATTCCCTACCAGTGTCTGGAAAGCAGCCTCTCTAGATCAAAACCAGCTTAGTTCTGCTGAAGAAAAATCTGTACACATTTGGATCCAGAACTTTTTATCTTAGTATCTCATCTCATATTGAATTATTCACAATGAGCTTGCAACTATTTACAGGTTCAGGTCTGGAGGCAGGGATAGGAATTTGTAAGATTGTGATTGATTTGAGTCTAAATTATAAATCTAAAGGGATTATGAATTAATCATTAATATGTTTGGGATTTTTTTATCTTTAGCAGTTGGTATAGGTGAAAGTGCCTGTCCCCAGAGATGGCTTACCTTTCACAATCACACAAGCTGCAACCATATTAATTCATGCTGCATAGACCTATTCAATGATGCACATATTTACACATATTTTTAAGTTCTTCTGAAGTAAATGCAAATACAGACAGGCAAGTATAATCTAATAGCTCATTTGCAAATGAATAACTCTGTTGCCCGTGTCTCATCAAGACACCCATGCTCTAAACATGGTTGTTGAGATTGATGCTGATTAGGATCTACAGAAGGGGTCAAATTTGCAAGAGGAAAACTTCTGTCATTAAAGACATTATACATGTTGCTACTGGCACAGGTGCTTTGATTTGTGCCTCTGATTTGTTTTCTAGTGATACGTTTTGTGACTGCAAGTTGTTCTCAAAGAGATCATGGCAAATCTGCACTAGGCAGAACTGAAAATGTACCCTCAGTTACATGTCATGCCCTCTGTGATGTGCACCCTCCTAGCAGCATTCCTCAGGTTTCATTAGTAATAGCATTTGACACTGCTGTGAATGCATAAATTCTAGAGCCACAGCTGTAAAGAATATTAGATGTGAAATGCAGGTACTCTTTCCAACCCCAGCCTTGGTGCAAGGATTAGTTGCCAGGAAGCATACCTCCAACCTTGGTTCTGTTAGACTGGCTACCTCACTGCTAACAAAGTTCACAGGGGAGGAACAGAACATATATTATTGTGGCATACAGATTTTGGCTGCAGGAGTGAGGTCTGATGCAGGTATTGGGGGTCATGGTACCTGCCAGCTTGGGAGTTTTAGTTAAGGCCTCTGTGTCTTGCTTTACCCAAATGAAGAATTAGCATTTGCATTAAAATGGTCTTTTTGATTAAATCAATGAACCTGTAAGACAGGATTTATCATGGCCACTCTTCTATAATAGAACTAATTCAATAGGCTGTGCTTCACTGAAAAATAATTTTTCAAGGGAAAAAAAGCCATTTTAATTATATTCATTTCTAGTTTTCTGTGGGGTATTTAATACTTCTTGGTCTCACTGCTGTGCTGAGTTTCTCCCTTCCCCACTCCCCCTTCCCCATCTCCAGTTTGTTGTTTTCTATAATTACTACTGTCAGTTTTGCTTCAGTAATGTGGAGGAACAGGGAAGAGCAAAGTAGATTACCAAAACTAAACCAGGGAATCTGATAAAACTAAAGACCTGAAATTGTTCAATTAAATTGCTTTGGCTTCTTAACTATGATTATTTTATAATACAGATTAGTCTGTTCAACTTTGTGACCAAACCAAAGAAAACTTTACCTTTCTTTTGTAAAGACATGATGAGTATTTTTTTAATCATTGTAATGTAAATGTATATACACACTCTCCTTGTAACTTCCAAAAAACTTCTTACTCCAAATTTGTACCCCATCAAATTTGACAGAGCTACCCTAAACCAGTAAAATCACTGGAATTTTGTCAAAGTAGGTAGTAGAAAGACACCAAGTTAATAGAGGCAGCACTTAAAAGAAAGTCTAATTTAATTTTTCTCTTCTCACCTCACCCCCTCCCGCCTCTAGCCAAAAACACAGGAATGAAAATTCCTAACAAGTTTTCCAGCCAGCTAGGAATATCCAAACTAACAGTAATCACCTCAGCACCTCAAATTTACTATTTGATTAGAAACGATGGCAATTTGATACACAATAATCCTGAAAATAGCTTGCCCAAAACTCCTTGAGAAAACCTGTGAGAGATGATTCTGTCAGGTAAATTAAATACCAGGAAGTAAGGGGGTGTGATTTTACCTACTACAAATCAATCACAGGTGCTGTTTAAAAGGTCATTTACATGTAGAGTGGAAATTTTTTAATGTCCCTGTTTAAAGGCACTAACTGTTACATGCAGAGGCATAAATCCACAGAACTCTTGAATACTAGAAAAATGCTCAGAGGCTTGTCTGTAAGAACCAATTACCTGCTGATTCACGAAATTTCATGAATTATTACCAAAGACTCAAAGATTGATGGGATCTACTCTCACCCATTTGAATTGGCAATAAAAAGATACAGTTTCCCTTTCCAGGAATACTTCAGAACTTGAATTTTTAAAGTGATTTTGTTCTGAGGTGAGATATGCCTGGAAAAACATGGCTTATGCACTTTAATATGGTTGAATTGCAATACTAGATCAAATGTTATTTACCATTAATAAAACGAATCCTTTTTCAGGAACAAAAGAACAACATTGTATATTATCAGGGTTCATATGTTCAATGAAAAGCAATAGAGATGGCTACTCCACTGTTTTTCAATTTAATTGTGCAATAAAAGATTGATTAGTATGTAGCACATTGTCCACAACAGTGATGTGAGAAAGCCACTTGCAGACTTATGGCCTGGATACTGAATATCCACCACCATGCATTTCTTAAAACATATATTGTCTTATGGAATGTCCTGAACTTATGACCAGTATCTTGTTGGCCTGATGAGAGTAACAAGTGATGGTAGTGAGGTCCTTCAAGGTCAGATGAGGACAAGTCATATAAACCTATGAATTTCCATCTCTAGCTGAATAAATGTTGTACATATTACTTTTAGGGCAATTGAGAGCTAGATGAGGAGCATGGAAGTGCTGTTTCTAAACTCAGAAAGGTATTTTCCTTGTATTAGAAGCTGTAACATTAAGTAATTTTGTGTCTGAGAATGGAGAAGATGTAGCGGATTGGCTCTCTAGCAGCAGTAATAGTTTTAGATGGGTCTGAGAGACAAAGATGATGATTTCAGCCAGTGCTTACCTATGTTACCAAAAAAGAGTTCCTTTATATCTCTCCTTCTGAAGGTACTGTCTCAGCTCTGCATCACTGATTCACAGTCCACAAGTGAAGATGCCATAAAATAACATGTGGATTGTGTTATGCCTGAGCCTCAGAGAACCCTTAGGGACTACTGCAGCATGAGGCAATTATAATAACCACAGCCTATGATTTCCCAAGATTTTGTAGGTCTTCAAAAGATTCACAATGTTTTGAAAAATCTTGAAAGAAAATATTCAAGTACTTGCAAGACAGTTTAATGAAGTATGAGAAACAGTGATTCAAGATGCCTATAGGAAGGACCTTACCATTTCAGACAGCTAGCTAGCTAATCTGCCTTTTTCCTTGAAGGTAAAAGACCCCATACTTTCATCTCCATGTTAAAACCATTACTAACGCTTGAAACTATTACTAAAACTTCTGGTAACTTACATAAAAGAAGATGCCTCACAATCTTTGCAGTAACTGTCATTACTCATTAATGTCTACATGCTATGCCAAGGACTTTGATACTTTTCTTCCTATGAACTCATTTAAAACCCCAAATAGTTTCCTGAGATCAGCTAAATGTCCTTTCTACAGCAACTGCTTTTCTTTATTAAAATTCAAGCCCACCTCATTTAGTGTCTGAATTAGACCCCACCTTTACATTCCTCACTGTGATCTAGAGTTTCCATTCCATAATTTTGCTTTTATTTTTTGTAACCCACCTTCCTTTAGCAGCATCCTGGTTTTCCTTTCAATTCATTTCCTTGCTATTTCCAGCAGATAACTTTTTTTCCTCTTTTTTAAAAAGTCTTATCAACTAAAGCCTCTTTCTCGTTTGGAGGGCCAGAGACATTGCCTTGCTCTATGTGTGTGGAATTCTGGCTGACATTAATGAGAATCCCATTGCAGGTCTCAGAGTCAGAGATGCTCCCGAGGGCCAAAACCCTTAGTCACTTGTCAAATGCTGAGCTTAAATTGCAGACTTAGTAAAGGAGAAAAAAACAGTAGAGAACTTGGTTAAAATTATAAGACAAACCATATGCTTATGCCAATATATTTATTGAGAAAAAGAAAGCATGAATGAAGGCAAAATCAGCAGTCATGAACTCAAAACAGCTTCCTCGTCGTGAGGGCAAAAAGTGTATTTTCTCTTTTCCTAACATAAAGTAAAAATTTTGATAGACTAGGAAACTTGTACTTAAACCTCAGTGATCTTTAAATTGACTTTAGCATTGAAAATTTCAGCTACCCAGGATGAAGTGGGCCTTTGACAAGGCACTTGAATAGTAAAAAAAATGACAGAAGTAGCCAGTCTAAGATATGACATGTTTCTGAGAAGCAACTCTTGAAGCCATTTTCAGTCTAGTAAGGAAGATTTCCTCTCCTGGTTCACCGATGGCTCTATTGTTCAGGCTTTTGGGGGTCCATATGGGGCTCAACTAGGACAGCAGAAAAAGTCCAGAGGAAGAGTATGGCAACATACATAAAGATAGGGGAAGTGCTACAAAAATCCTGCAGTGAACTCCAGTGTATCCAGAAAGCTCTGGGTATGCTGCAAATCAGTAGATTCCATAGCAATGACATACAAGAAGTACCTGGAGGGCACAGCAAGGGTGCCTGGGGCAGCAGGAGGTGCAGGGGTTTATTTAAATTCCTTGGTCCTAGTCTATGAAGAGGCCAAATTGGAAAGTTGCAAGGTCATTAATTAGGTAAAGAATCAGATGTTTACTTTCACCATCCAGCTAACAAAAGCAGCAGGTGATATATCAGGAACCTCACAACAATCTTTCCTTATTAAAGAATGGTTTGACAGAAGAAAATAAATCAAGAGGTTCTCTGTAATCCAAGCATCACCTCTCACAAAGCTATCCTTCACTAAACATTCTGTATCTTAGTGTTTATATAAAGAAGAATCAAACTTTCTTCTCTGGTTGTCCTCTATTAATAGCATGCAAAGTAATCAAAATACACAAAGACATGCTGTCCTCTTAGTGCCTTAAAAGCACCATTTAGTGCATACATTTATACCTTCTTACTTCACAGGACAAAGAGTCTCTGTCATGTCTGAATTCAGAAATAGTATCAAGCTTCTTTTCCATGGAATTATAGTATTTTGGACTGTTAGCATTATTGTCAGCATAAAGCCTTATAATAAAGGCTGCTTAACCACCTATTTCAACAGATACAAAGATACTGTAAATCAGACGACAAGATGTGAGATTGAAACTCACTCAACACTTGATCCTACCATTTCTTGTGCTTGGCAAAGCATATATTCTATCTGTTCCTCTCCAGTAGAAAAATTGGAAAGATGTTGAACAATGTGAAGCCATTTAGTTTGATCTGAACACTTTAGAAACATAGTGGGGCCAGAGTAACTGAACTCCAACCATGAAACAAGAAAGCACTGATATACTTTCAGTTAATGTAAAAATTGGAAAGAGTGACTGATAGATATGTTCTTTATTGAAATGTTCTTTGGATTTTGTGATAGGCATATGAATTAAGAAATGCCTTTCAAATTTCATCAAAACTACTATAACCCCAATTTTATTTTGTTCCACTTTTATGTCTCTAATTACTTTGCACAGATGCTTTAAACAGATGAATACAGAAACTAAACCTGAAAGGTAGGCTACCTGCTTCACAGGAATTTTCTGCTGTATTCCAGTCTGCTGCTGTAGCCTTTCTCTTTCCTTTCTAAGCAATGACACTGTGTATTGGGAGGAAGAAGGTGAGCTTTTTTTTGGCATTCAGCATTATGAACAACTCACATTCAGATTTCTTTGAATTAAATCTTTCTCCTCTTTTAAATGAAAGCTGCTTCTTTCCTAAGAAATACGTAGAAAGGAAAATATGAAATTAGATTTTAGTCCTTTTTATTTTTAATTCCTATCTGCAGGTGAAAAAGTAACATGAAATGCAACATTTCAGAAACAGCACCAAAAGGACTGATGAATGATCTTTTAATTTTCTACTCCTTTATTCTCTGTATGCTGAAATGTCTCCATATATGTAATTTTCTTCTGTCTTGGACACAAGAATCACTGGTCAACCATTTGCCTTCAGTAAGTTATGCAGATCCTAACCTAATCAAATTCTGTTTGCACCCAAGGAAAAAAAAAAACATCCTTTGCTTATTTCAATGGAAGGATTCATGTCAACTTTCCCCAAAAGAACTGGTAGCCAATGCTTAGTGGAAAATGTTAATTTAGTCTGTGTTACGGTAGGGGCAGAAAAACTGACAACATGAATGGACACAGCAAAGACAAGGAAATTAGAGTCTTGTACTGACACACTTCTATGCAGTTTGCAGCACTGAAAGCAAAAGCGAACAGTATGGTGTATTTACATGTTCTGAATTTCAAAGACTGAGGAAGGGCCGAGAACAGAACAAGTTTCTCTGTGTTCCATGAACCCTTCCTGGAAAGAACGGGTGTAGCAGAAAAGATGTCAGAAAACTTATGTTCTGTCATTTGGGTGAAGAAATCTTTCCACTGCATCTAAAGCCAATGTCTGTGTCATACGCTGGCAAAAAGACTGAACCCTTAATGGAAACTGAAAGTATTAAGCATTTCTGTTCAAAGGAAATATTGCTCCTGCTGAGCATATCCTGCTTCCTCCCCTTTTTTGTATTTTTCATTTAGAAAGATTGAGTTGAAGTCTGAGTTCTTCAGAGTCTAATAGAAGTTTTAGCCACCTTCAAGCTAGAGAAGACACAATTACTGGGAGCATAAGATCACAACCAATTATAGTTTGATCATTGATGCTGCAACTGTGATGGAAAATTTTGCCCAAATATACAATCACAGAGTAAAAGAGTTCTGAAACCATTCAATTGTGTCTGAAATAGAGGTGCAAGTTTACAGAGGCATTGGAAAGCTGGAGAAGGTGATAGGAAAATGAGCTAGCTAGGAAGTTTCTTTGGAGCTCTGCAGTATATTATTTACATGATTTTATTCTTGTGCATACTCAGCAAAATATAAGATTGAGCCAAAATGAAATAAGTCTCTGCTGCAAATTCAGTGCAAACTTTATTTCTGAAAGATGCAGCTTTTACCTGTGAAGAATTTTAGCCCTGTTTCATATGAGCTCCGTTATTACTGGACCTCTCCCAGAGACTGAATGGTTCCTTCAAGCAGGGGGAACAGGCAATTTTGTTGATGTTTAGAGTAAACTTCAGCTTCGTAGAGATGCTCAAGTATCCTTGAGGAGGAATGAAGGCTTTTTATACCTTTTTACCCAACAACCAAAGCCCTCTAATGGCAAAATCAGTTTTGACATACTTGTCTGTTTTAACTTTTCTGAGACTAAGCAATGCAGAGTGTATCTAAAGGGATGTTTATTCTCAGCACACATGGATTGATACAAGAAATAGTGCTAAATTACCTGTGACATTTTCCACTGACATTCCAAAACTAGAAGTTCTGACAGACAAGCTGAGATTCTCACTGGTATCTTTAGGAACTGCCTCAGACTGACTGTTCCCCTCTTCTGCAAGACATTTTAGTTGCATAGAAGTTTATCAGCGCAACGGTCATGCCCACAGGCATGCTACCTTCTGATTCACTTTATGCCTAATTACATCTGCTGACCACATGAATTTGAAAAAGTAGCCCAATAAATGACCATTCCTTGGTATTAGAACCCTCTTACTAATATTTTACTATAAAAAAAAAAAAGAAAAAAGGCTGAATTTTTCATCTCTTTTAAAAAATGGCCAAAGGTGCCCGTTGGTTCGGGTACTCACCACTCAAAAGAAACAACTTCTTCATTTTGCCTTCTGTCAGTCAGGCAGTAGATCTCATGGGAACTCCAATGACTTCTCACAAGGCCAAAAGCTGAAGATTCTTTGTATTTAAAGGAACGCTATATTATTACATTTACAAAAATAAAACAAAAATCAGGGAAACAATGATTTTTCCTGGAAAGCAATTCAAGAGTGAGTTATACCGTCTATATGATTCTAGACAGAAACCCCAGAAATTAAACACTAAAAATACATTTCAGGGATTCAATTCAAACAAGGTTATAAGCACATATTAAATGTTAGACATTTAAGCATCGATCTTAAATTAAAAAGGTGTGATACAGGAAGAGATTGTAGGATCACTGTTACTTGGAAATAAATTAGGATTCTTACTAAAGCGCATAATCTATCTTCTGGAGAAAATCCTTCAGCTTGTTTACAAAGGACCACAGAAAAAGTTTGGAAGTATGTAGTTATGCTGATCAGTTAGAGCTGAAACACCAAACAAAGGGTATGTCAGACTCTGAGTGTTTGGCAAGGTAGGTACCAGACCTACAGGGAAATATGAGAATACCCCAGCAAAAAAAAAGAAAGGAAGGAAAACCCATGAGAGCTGAAATTCTCCCGAAACGTGGAAGCTATGGAAGGCTTAAATAACACAGCTTTTAAAGAAAAAGAGACCGAGGGTTTTCTTTCTTCTTTTCCCTGACAATAGTACTGATGTTTTTAAATAGTTTTAAGTTGGGCAAAGGCTAGCCATGAACTGTAGCATGGAAATATGAGGGATAGTGATGGAAAATGAAATAGAAGGGATATAAGGAAGGTAAACCACAGAAAAACTTGTATAAAAGCAAAGTATTTTTGCCACTCCAAAAGGTAATCTATCATAAACACATCTGCAACCAAACTTCCTACCCTTCCTTCCCCTGTCTTTGCAATAAGGGGGTTACTTTTTTCAGTTCCAAGTGAATGGATTGCATTTTATGCCAGTTTATGCCTTGAATTCAAACATCTCAGGAATCTGGACAAGCATTCTCCCATCACTTGGTAAAACTCAACTGCAGTCATAATCAAAAAAAGATATTAAAAAAAATCAAGAACAAAGCCTGCCTTTTCCCTGAGTGTGACCTCATGAGCTAACATCATGGCTGAGATTCAAGTAAGCAGGTCTGTGAGAGACTGAACGGTGTATTTATTTCCAATAATTAGAGATAAGTCCAATTAGATATAAGTCTGCACAACTCCATATCGGGAATACAAAGCCTGGTGGAATTCAACACCAAGTAGTAACATATTTCGTGGAATTTGGGTTGTCGCCTGTTGACATGTTGTATTGCAGGAAATGAAACCCAGAAAACCCCCAAATATTAGTTACAGGTGCTCAAGACGGAACAAAGTTAGTCATGAGGCTGTGGCTCCATGGGTCGGCCTGTGCCTACCGTTACATCAATTTTCATTGCAATTACTTTCCCCCAACAGTGAATTCAAAGAATTAATTATGAGAAAATACCTTCTTTGAGAGCTTTTTTAATCTACCAGCTTGCTCCCCAGTGCAACTCCAGAGTGACTGACTTGCAAGGCAGGTCATTGAGAAAAGCAAAACAATGCTTCTCAGTGCCTTTGAAGAAGCACTGATATTTCATCCAAGTTAGTATGGACTGAAAGGATAGAGAAATCTTAGAGGACTTCAGCGAATACTAAGTTGGAGAAGAAAGTGCCTAAAAATACTACAGCTTGACAAAAGAATAGTTTTTCTTTAGTTAGAAAAATGTCCTTAAACTAGAACATATCTCAGCATGCAGCAAGGTGAAGATGTGCATTGCTGAATAGCTTGACCATACATTCACAGAACAAAAGAGTTCCTGAGCTGTATTACGTTATGCAATAGCAAGTGCTTCGTCAGGGCATGGCAGTATTGATTCAGGATGTCTGAGAATAAAGTCTGAGGAACCCAAAGAAATGATGGCTGGAAAATTCATTAAAACTATAAAGAAAACCTTCATATAGAGAAATAAAAAGGGAATGTTCAACTTCAGAGCAATATGGATACTAATCAGAACAGAGAGCATCTGTTAAGTTATAGAAGCAACATTTTTTTATCTTTGTATGCAGAAATTATTTGTCATCCCAGCATTATGACTCTCTACAAGAAACCATGATGGGGAAAAATATAAATGATCTTTTTTTATGCAATAGAATAACTAGAAAAAGAATTCTGATCAATTCAGACCAACCATAATATTGGTCCATATGCAGCACACATCTCCTTAATGGAACAAAATGGAAAAAAAAAATCCCAACACCAGTGTCGGATTTAACAAAATGAGTTTAGGTAATCAAAACAAAGTTATATGGTAATCTAAACTGAGTTATACGACAATGTAGGCAGCCACCAATAACAGATAAAAAAGTATAAACGGTGAAATTACAGGAAACTTTCCAATGTATGTTAGCAGCCACAACAGGGTGTGTGATAAGCTATATTTGGTTATGCTTCATAAATGCAGTATCTCAACAATTTTGCTCAAGATGATGTGTTGAACTTTGGAGAAACTCACAGTGTCTATTGAACTTTCAGGAAATGGCTTCAAATTAAATATTGAGCTCTGCTGAAATTTGCTGATTCCAAATGTGAATTGCTCTTTTACTTTCTGATAATTAAATTTATCATTTTAACCCTGAATCCATATGACTAGGCAATTTCTTTTCATGCACAAGCAGATGGTATTTTAGTTGCAGATAAATGTGGCTTCTCTTCAGACCATTTTATTTGTAAATACAAAACCTGTTCTCCAGAGTTTAGGCCATCTTTATCTTTGATTTGGACATGGTGAAAGTGGACAGAAGTTTATGTTTAAAAAGCCTGTTGGTCTCTGGTTTTGCACATCCACATGTGCCAGACAAGTTCCATACTGCAGTCCTTGAAAAGCCCCACTGCACTGCTAAATGCTGCTGGAAGCGTGTTCACTCCTCTTTCAAACCTCAGAGCTCTCATGGCCCTTGCTTGTGCCACTGCAGGAGCCACAGCATCCTCCCAAGTCCTTCTGCATCCTCCTAGGTCCTGCAGTGGCACCTCATGGTGCCTGACTTCCACGGCTGATTGGGATCTGCACAAAGCCTGATGTGCACAACTGTTTCTTTTGTAACCTAGATCAAGGGGACTTCTTAGCCTCCTGGCAAGAGCAGCTGGAGAAAGGAACTTGAATTTTCACATCTCCTTTCCAGCCTCTTAATTTCTCTGTTCCACTTCTCTGAACAGTTTACAGTTTGACTGATATTCATTAAAAGTAATCAACCCCTAAATAAAAATAATATATAATATTATATATATGAATAGATATATTTTATATATATGTGGATGAATACACAACTATAAATGTAGATAAACTTTTCAGATGCCACTTTTAAAATTCTTCCTGGTTTTGGAAAGAAAGACTGAGAAAACACAAAGAACTTTCATTTCACTTTTTGATGGCTTTATCCCATTGGAACTTTTTTTCTGCAAGGTAGTTATATTATTTTTTTTAGAACACAGGCTAAGTAGCATTTATCTTCCACATCCCTACTGAAATACAAGCTATACAAAACCATCTATCTGCTTAGTGAAAGCAACAGTGTCACTAGTTTCTTTGTTTTTTAAAACTCATTCCATCTCTCATTTTTAGTTTGTCTATGAAAGAAAGCTACCAAGGAGAAATACTGTGCTGTACTGTAGGACAATTTTACACTGCACATTTACACAATGTCATTTTTCATCAGTTAATTGGAGACAGTTATGTCTCAGTGTTAAGATGGGTTCATATTGATGGTAAAAATAATGACAGCATAACAGAACTGTATGACAAACTGCATTATGTTCCAATTAACAAGCCTAACTCTGCTGCTATTATGAAGGAAATGAGATGGATCCATATAGAAATTATCCACTTTGTTTTGGGGAAGTTGTTGTAAAGATGTCTTTTGTGCCCTCAGAAGTAGTAACTTAGCCCTAGAAACACCTGTAATGAGGCCTCACAGGGACCACTTTCTTCATATCTTCTTATTATCATATTTCAGAAGACCTCAGACATCCCAGGCTCTTTCTACCATTCAAACCTAGTTAGTCTGAACGGGAGATGGAGAGCAGAGCATCTCCTGCAGGGACTTATTGCCAGACACTCCTTCACTAATGAAATCAGGATTTATAAGAGCAGCAGTCTCTGTCCATCTTAAATCTTGGACTGAATAAATTGGGAAGGCAAAACATAGCTACCAATGGGTTGAGAAAGCACTGCTGATGCCAAGAGTGATAAACAGTCTGGTTCAGTGTGGGCAGTAATTTATAAAATCAACTGAGGAGAAAGTAAGACATTTCTGTACAAAGGGAGCCATCAGTCTTTTCCTCCAAAAAGTACCTATTTTGCGCGTGGGGTTTTTTTGTTCCAGCTTAAAGAGCCGATAAACATAGAATTGGAAGCAATGGAACAAATCTCAGCAAGGCAGCTGAGTGGGTGTTCAAGGTTATAAATGAAACTGAAAAGCTCAGATACGGTATTTATATCACGTCACTGAAGTGAATCACAAAATCACTGTCTGGACTTGATTGCTTTAGTAATCAACAATGTACTTCTCAAAATACCCAGACACATACACAAATCTGTTCTGAAAAATAACCACGATCAGAATTGCATACACTGATTTGAGCTGAAGGAGATCTAATCCATGAATTCCTTGATGATGCTCTGTTTCTTCTGGGAGAAAGCAGTTTCAAGCAGCATTGAAAACAGAACTAAATCGGTACAAGCAACACAGCAAACAGACTTTTCCTCAAGCAATTTACAGTAAGCAACAGAGATAACAGGAAGGTAGTGAACCAAGTTCTCATCCTTGCTCCCAATTAAATCAATAGTTTCTACTTTTTTTACCAAGAATGAAGCATCATGACCACACTAGTTGTTGAATGATAAATAGAATATTGACTGAGGGACACTGAACAATGAGTCTAACCAAAGCTATAAGGACAGCTGGAAATAGGCTGCATAAAGTAAGCAGAGAAGCATTTTATCATTTGGCTTCACAGCTGATTTCCATTCCCTTTGCTTGCTTTTGTTGGTACTAGATATTGACAGGGGAAACTCCTGTATTTATACTTACTGAATCTGCTTCCACTTCTGTCATCTGATCCCTCCTTCATCCTACAGTTAAAGGTCTCCTATGTTTTCTTTACAGCTTTGTGATCTGGATGATAAAGTGTGCAGTCACGCAGAGATTCACTGGGACATCATGATGTAACATGGATCAAAAGAAGCTTTCCAAGAAAAATTTGGAAAAAAAAAAGGTCAAAATAATTCCTGTAACAATGCAGGGATTCTCCAGGATTTCACTACAAAGCACAAGTGGCTTAAAAGCCAGGGAAGCAAGACAGGAAAAAAGGGAGAACAGAATGTTCTTTGTAAGTACAACAGTACAGAAAGGCCATTTTTCTTCACTGAAACAACATAAACACAAAGTTTTTATACTTGTTTTTTTCAATATTCTGATGTAACTTTGCTGTTGTGTTTTTCTGGGAACTGTAACATCTGGGCTAACTTGTGATACAAGTTCAAATTATTCTGTGCTTAAAGGCTGCAGATAATGCAAAAAGGTCCAGTATAAACTTGTCGATGTGTTCTGTGTGAAAATCACACACCTTAGTCTTTCCTTTTTTTCTACTTCTATTCTTTGCTTCCTGCTTTCTTAACTGAAGCATGTATAGCTATAAATATACATGTTAAAGGATAATTAATATCATTGCTTAAAAGAATCCTAATCACCAAACTGGAAAAACACATGGTTGTTTCTTTTCCTTTTTGTAATGAAGGCAACCCCAGTGAGCAAGAACTCAACATCTGAATGTTTTTAAGTTCATACTAAATATATATATATATACAAACATCAATTTGTGCCTTAGTGTATTATGATAAAAAAAATATATTGCGCTATTATTCCTTTTTATTGTGTGCTGTCACTGTAAATGTGGTTGAGATGTGCTTATGTAGCCATCTGACTTCTGTTCTTTGCTGCTAAGTTTGATTTTACCTGTATTGCCCTCTGTATTCCTACCCTGTTGTGATCCTCAGCCACTCTGTCCCAGGAGGAACAGCAGGAGAGTCTTTTAGAGGGCTAATAGAGTCCCAGCTTTCCCAGTCTTACTCCTGCAACTGGCTTTACTCCTACAACTGGCTTTACTCCTACTGCAGTGCCACTACCACTGACTTCTCATTTCAGGACATGTACAGCATGCCGTAAAGGGGAGCTCCATACCTACCCATTCTTCCCCACTTTCTTGAGTGTAGCAGAAATAGCCTGTACTCAGCAGCTGAGCTAGCAAACAGTGGGGTGGGAATGGCAGAACCTTACCCATCTGTTAGAGAGGAGGAAAAGCATCAAGTTGTCCCTATTTCAAGGCAACCCTTTGGGAAAACCACTCTTGTTGTTTCCATTTCCCACAGAAATAATCTTACCCTCAGCAATGCATTTTAAAACCTATTTACTGGAGTATTGCAGCTGAGTAGCTCAAGCAGCACATTGGCAGGAGCTCTTGCTGGAGTCTTTTGTCTCTCCCCGCATGGCTGGAATTCATTATGGAGAGGCCATAAATTGGTGGAAATCTTCACGCTGAGATGCCTCAGAAACATCCCAGGCCATTCAGGCCCTTCACTGCAACTCTTCACACTGAAAAGCTTTCACAGCTCTGGTGGCACTGATGGACAGTTAACGTGTGAGGGCTGAGCAGCTGCAAACAGGCACCTTATAGTGGAAACTGGATTAATAGGCTCGGTGGGTCAGCTGTGAGGCCTGGATTAACTGGCTAATTATCAGCCTGACAGTGAACTGTCTGTGCTGGAGACTGCCAGGGGAATGGGAGACAGATTTCATCCAATGGGATAATGCTGTGTTCAGGTCCAGAGGGAAAATGGAGGCCCCTTGTGGCCCCCTCTGGCTCCCCGCCTCCCATGCTGCTCCTCTGCCCCTGCCCATCAGAATGAGCTCTCTACAGCTATCTCATGCCTTTCTGTTTAATTAGAGGATCACCTAATACTACTTCCATTAAGTAGAGCTTAATATGTGAGGCTTTATGGAAGATCTTCAGGCTGTATTTAGTAGAAATCGGTTTTCAGAGAGGGACAGCAAACTTTTTCTGCAGTCACTTGGGAAGCAAAGGATCTGCCTGTCCCCAGAGGATGGGGACAATGTCTCAGCTCCTGCAGCAGAAGTCCCTTAGAGTGAAAACCATAACCACAGACAATTAATTTCTGTTAATTCTCTCCTCTTTTTTTCTAAGCATTAATTAACTACATTAGAGGTGCTTCTTGCCTGGATTTGATCCCTCAGTTCTTTCTAGAAAAATAGTGCAGATATTTCTATTGCTACCTACATGTGCATACTGTTTAAGTGCCCGATATTACTGTGCAAACAAACAGTATCCTAAAAGATGTCTCTCTTCCCATATAAATCTATATGCCTCTTCTATTCCTGTTTGAAGAGTTGAAGATCAGTTTATAGACTAAAATTTATATAAGTTAACTGGTATTATAACTTTGTAATTTTTGCCATTTTCTGTCTTGCTTTCCAGAACAAAACCCCACACAAACCAACACTAACTTTCCTACCAAAAGGCTTTTCCTATCTGTCATTGATAGGATGATCGGATCAACAGGGTGATAACATTGATCTAACATTTTAGTGAAATCAGGTCTTTGTGCAAGTTCTGTGCTTCTGTAGTCCTTGCTAAATGCCTTTACAGGTTGGTGAGATAAATCTCATGATCCTAAACTTCTTAATTGTGCCTTCATTCAAACAACCACCTTTGGTATCAAAGAGAGTTTGCCTAAGCTTGGAGTTTATCCAGGAGAGTAAACAGTGCATAAGCTTCAGAGTAAGTGCTGAACTTTCTCTAACATTTTGTTAGCTGATATTCATAGAATCATAGTATGATGTGGGTTGGAAGGGGCCTTAAAACTCATCCAGTTCCAGCTCCCTGCTATGGGCAGGGACACCTTCCACTAGACCAGGTTGCTCCAAGCCCAAAGAAACTTTTTTCTCTTCATTAGAGAGTGAATCATTGCTTAAATAATGCTCTACTGGAAACACACAATCAGAGTTTCTAAGAAGTACAGCTATCTCTGTGATAGCTATAAAGTTTTGCACACTTTGTTCTGTATTGCAGGAGCAGTACAATATCATATTGGAGATGAGGCTTCCAACGTATTGCATTCCATCTACTGTATACTCGTGAGTAATTGCAGTCGTCTTTCATTAACTTAACCTGCAAAACTAGATCTTTCTACTAAATAAAATCATGGAAACTCCCATCTCCTCTTGGAAGGAAAAAAAGCAGAGCTGTGGAAAGTAGACACTTTATGAAGAGCATATCCATAGAAGAATGCAGAATAGCCCAATCACCCCATCCTAAAACATTTTTACTTCAGGAAAATAGAAGAATTTGAGTATTTTTTTCATACTATAATGTTTGTGCTCTGTATACATCTCTAAATTCTCTCTCTCTCCCTAGAGCTGTTTCGTGGATATAAAGATATTTTTTTCTGCCTGGCTTTCATAATTTTTAAACCAGAATTTGTTCTGTCACTCAAAATGGGCCATTTCTCTACCTGTCAGAAGAAGCAGACCTTCACCCAAACAATTTGTTGCCCTTGTTGTTAACAGAAGGGACCACAGTCTAGATTACCAAATTAAACACAGCCTTGCAGATGTTGAAGCATCTGAGTGCTGTGGAGCAATTCATTCCCACTGTCTCCTCCTCTTCTCCTCTGTTTTCAATAAAGGCCTCCAATTCTCCACCCCTCAAAATTAGAGACAAATACAAATAACAGCTGCTGCTTCTGGTGCTCTGAATAATTCATGGCAGCTCAGTTCCAGTTTTGCAATGTTATTTGCATCATGCAATACATAGAGGCAGCTCCACTGGAGGATTCCTTGATTTTTGAGATACGGAATAGAAAGACATTTTTGGAAAATAAATGTCCTTAATTTTTATTTCTTTCTTATGCGCACCCTTTGAACTCATGCTGAGGTAGATGGCCAGGAAACATTCCCTGGAAAGGGTTCAGCTAACAGAGGATTTGTAATGCATATTTGAAAACATTAAAAAACCCCCAGCACACTGATTTACTGCTTATTTGAAAGTCCCTAGATTGAAAGCCTGGAGATGGTAACCTTGCACTTCAGCAAGGGGCTGGGACAGCCTGTCTGGGCTCTGATTTCTCTGTCCAGTTTTGAAGCTGATGAAAAAAGCACCAAAATTACAGACAGCTGAAAAATTTTCAATTAGCTATTTTTAGCTACCATGATAGTGTATGAGTAACTGTTCATAAAACTGTGACAGTTTTGACAAACCCTCCATGTTTCAATATTGTCAAACTGAAACTACCGTGATTCTGGTAAAAAGAACTTTCACAACGTTTTTAAAAGTAGGTTTAGAAAAAGGGAAAAATACCTCTAAAATACAATGCACAGAAATTTTACATAACTTCTCAAAGATAGCGAGTCTTCAATTGTCATATTGACCCTGGATGACATTTCTTTTTTCCTCCGAGAGCAAAAAACTTTCTCATGTAATGGAGAAGCAATTCCCTACAGTGATATAAATACTGAAAATACCAATGCAGTGAGACACTTCAGAAATATACAGGAGCTGATAAAATTGGAATAAGTAACATTTACGGCATGAAAACTGCTTGTTCTTGCAAACAGCTGTCCTTAGGGAAGCCCTACAGAAAGGGAAGGGTGTAGTTACTTTAATAAATTATTTGAATGAGAGTTGAAAGGAAACATATCATTTATTTGGTTTTTTTTTTTTTATTTTTTTAGATGGAAGTGGTCTCAGTTCTAAATACCATGTACAGCAGAAACAATCTAACCAGCTTTAAGTCATTCTTAGTTTTCCTGTCAGGCACTACATTCAAACTCGGAGCAATGCTAGTCTCTGAGAGGTGTGTGTCACAGAGATGGGAGTTACTCACAGAACAGATTAGGAGGTCTTTTACCCAAGGCATCCTCTCTTTCACTTACAGGAACGAAAACAAGAAATAACTGATGATGTCATCATCCCTGTCTTGCTGAGAACCACCACAAATGATCCTCTAGTTCCATTCCCAAATATTTTGTGAAGAAAACCTAGACTGAACCAATGAACTAATGAATGCATAAGACTGCACCAGCATCCACAGGTATCATAAGAGACATTGGGTGCTTGCCTGCTAATGGAGATACCTCATGCAGGTTCCCCTGCACAGAATTTCTTCTGTCAACAGTACAAGCCTGCTGAAAAAAAGGTGGTAGAAATAATTTTGATCAATGTCTTTATTTATTTATTTTCAACTGATATTTGCTGCATCCCACTACAGAAGGCAGAGTGCTTGTGCTTTAGCCTATGTCCTTGCACACGTGTTGCTGAGAGGCTTGTTTCTAAGACAAGCAGATCTAGCTTTACCAAGTAATAAAACAGTGTTTTCATGTTCTCTGCTTTTCACAGCAGAATGGCCTTTAAATTCATTATCTTGTAAAATACAGGGCAGCATCTAACTAGATAAGAGTCCTTGCAGGTCTGCCCCCCCAGTTCAATTCTGTAGATGCTAGTGTGGTGTCCCACAAGAGGTACAAAAGTGTCCAACCAGCAGAGAACCTTGAGGGTTCAGTCTGCACCACCCAGTGGGGCCATTTTGGGTCAAGGCTGGTCCTGGACATTTGCTCTTAATGTCAGCTTACAGCCTCGACAAAAAAAGAGACAACATTCAGACATGGGAAACTTCATGGGTTGCTGCAGAAGAAGGTCCAGATTGTGTCTTCAGGCAGATACCAATTGGTGCAGTGATGGGGCAGTGGCTACTCTCAGCAATTCTCTCCAGGAGTACGAACAGGGACACCCCAGATGTGGTCCCCTGAGTCCCACCTGCCAGGTGCTGAAATCTGGCCTGCCCTGGACCAGTGCTCAGATAGGAAGGCTCAGACTTGCTAAACCAAAAGTATCTTTATGGTTTTCATGCCTGAAAGACGACTACAGAGAGTTTCCAGCCAGAAGTACTTTAGGGTATGGAGGAGCCATCAGAACAGATGATCACAAAGGGATTGGGAAGATAAAATGATTTTATGACATGTACCAAAAGCATCACATGTTGGCTTGCAGCTGCATGCTTCTGCACTCATCAGGAGACAGTGGGGACAAATCACTTAAGGAAACATGGCATTTCTCATCTTTGATGTTAGTATCAAAATCTATACTTGCTCCAGTCCTGCTTTCTGCACACCACCACTCTGACTTCAGAGCCAATGTTGTATTTCTTCTTCTTTTAACCTGGCATCTGGTGTATCAGATAGCAACCAACTCCAGCATAAATAAAATTTCAAATTAAAAATAATGAGCAGCATGTGTGTAACTCATTTTGTTTTTTAGCTAATTGTCCCTAATTTATGCAGCTGAAGTGCCTTGCAGTTCCCTATGATTAAAGGCTACCGTGTTTAACTTGTCAGGGAATTCATTTGATATCAGTATAAAAGAGCTATAAAGCATGCCTATGACTGCTGTTTGAATAATATTAATGTATTTCTCCTTAAATTGTTCAATAAAGAGTGAAATACACCTGATCTGTAGCTTCTATGATGACAGTTTTAAAGCTTTAATATGAATGAAAAATTAATCATATTGGAATGTATTTTTCCTAAAATATATGTGTACACATGTAAAACGATTACGCCAATGGATTTTATACAGAGAACCACTAATTTATTCAAAATGGAAATCTGGGTCTTCAAAATTAGCAGAAAATACAGGAAATAATTTCAGCCAAAACAAAGTTAGTGCAAAATATGGTAGAGAGAAATCCAAATGAGCATAATTTTCCAGGGATTCCTCGTTCATTAACATAAATCCTTGATTCAGAATTTACTTGAAGCAGATACTCAACCTTAAGCATGTGCTTAGGCTCCTTTCTTGCCATATGTTTTTTACTGAATCTATGGACTTAATGAACCCCACACTGTGGTGTGCAAGGCTAACACAATCAGGAAAAGATTCAAATCAAGATGTTCTATTTTAAGCTCAGGTCCCTAACCACAACTAGTAAGTACCAATTACATGCCTGTATCTTTTCTTCTGTCTCCTTCCTTTTTTAAACTTTTGGCTAATCCCAAGTAAATCTGACCACATGAAGGTCCTGAAGTTGCAGTCAGGCAAGTTTCATGGCTCTTCAACGTTTCTTTTGCTCAGAGAAGCCATTTTCTAAACTAATTGGAATAAGGCTCTTAATATCATGGTGTGGGGAATGAGAAAAAACCCTCAACCTAACCCTACTGCTTAGCTCAGCTAAAGCAGCTCCCCAGATCCAGAGCCAAGAACCTGGCCCTTCGGTCTATCTTGGCTTTCTAGTTTCGAGTAATGGAAGTTACATCATGCCTGGAGGGAAATGAGACACATCAGTCCCAGGTGAAACCCCCAGGACATCTGGGTCCTTGGCTGGTCACAGGAAAGCAGAAGGAGCAGGAGCTGCAGAGCTGTCCCCCCATCAGCAGCTCCCTGGCTGCTCCTGGGTCTCAGTGCTTTTGCACAGGACACTGAGTCTGTTCCTCCTTTCTTTTACCTTCATGCTAAGTTACCTCTGTCCAAAATGGGAGGATTCAGTGTGTTTCACGGGGCTATGTACAGAGTACAAAACTCACAAGGCTCACAGCTTTACAGGCAGTAGCCCCTGGCTGAGATGGGCGCAATGCCAGAGAGAAATACAAGGGATCCATGCTTACAAAACACTTTCCGTTTCATAAGGAAAATCTCCCTAATGCTTTCGCTACAAAGTCTTCTCTCTTCCCTTGGAGGGGTGAGAATGCCACCTAATTTACAAGGGTTTGTCACATCTACATCCGTGTAACTTGCCTGTCCAAAAAGATCTTGTATCACTCATCAGACCCTGCTGACAATCACAGTGAGTATGGGTTAGGCATGTCCTTTAATGATCCCACAGTGATAAGCTCATTGCCATTTGTTTTGTAGGTCAGTAAGGAAGAGCATGATCCCCCTTCCTTGTCTCTGAGCAGATAAAATGACCCAAACTGTCTGCAAGTGCAGAAGTCAGATGAACTGAAATCATCATGTCATACAAACAACCTGAACATGACATTTTGTTGTGTGTTTGTGAGTCACCAATTAGCCATCAGAGAAAGGAAGTTGGACATGATTTCCCGTATTTGACACACTGAATGCCTCACATCAGTGAGGGCTGGCATTTTCTGCAGTGTTTCTGGAATTCATATATTAACTTCCATTCCCAATTTCCCCTTACCCCAAACTGCTCCGGTCAAATACATGTAAGCTCTCATATTGTGTATAAACCCTAATTTTTAAATGTTATTTTTCCTGCTGAAATATCTCCTTTCTTTATTTGCTTATGTTATCTGTATAATCTTTTGTCTGTATGATGCTTATTTTGTCTGCATAATGCAAAGACATATAAAATAGAATAATTCTCCCACCAAAAATAGTGCTAAGAGAAGAAAGAAGAATACCAAATGTATTTCCTTTGGTTTTAAACACTGAAGATGTTTGCTGTGTTTAAGTTTGAAATGTATTTAAGAAAATAAACTGTTCTAACTCTGATAGCTAACTGCCTCATTGAGAAAACTACTGCTTAAGTCATTTCTTTCCTCATAAGAGGAGGATGAACTAGCTCAAAATTATTTTATATTAATCAAGAAAACAAGTAATTACATAAATTGCTTCTCAAAATCCTAGGTGTGAAAAAGGCTGCTGTCATGCATGATCACAGCAAATATTAATGTCCCCATTTGCTGGTTAACCTGTTTCTTAGGAACACTTATTTATAATTGAAAAAAATGAAATGCAATCTAATTTAATAATGCCACCTATTAAGAAAACAGAAGCAGCTATAAAGAGAGAAACCCCACTGGCTATAATTAGACTCATTGAAGGAGCTTCAGCTGTATCTATTCACAGTTAAGCCACATGCAAGAAAACAACTGGAAAAATTCAGAACAAGTTAGGTGTGTGACCAGTGTAATATGTTAAGATATAATGAGCTTGAAAGGTGAAGTTCATGAAGCTGAACAGAGAATTCAGGGAAAAGACTTTAAAACTCCTACTTTTCTTGAGAAATACATTATTCTGTGCATAGACCCATGAAAACCCAGAGGGGTACTTTTGTCTTGTACTCATCAATATGAAAAAGCCTATCAGAATATTGCCTGCAGCTACTCGTTTGTTACGGTGCTGGTCTGGGACTGCCTGGTTCTTACTTTTTTCTTTAGTGGGAGGGTAGGGAAGCCACTTTGTGCCCCCAAGGGCAGATCCACCCCTGGCAGCACAAGGGCCCACGCTTGAAACTCACCCCAGCACTCACCTTCCAACCCACATCAGTGATGCTTGTGGGGGACCCTGCACACCCTTCTTTGGCTCATGTATCATCCCTGTGAAGAAGTAAAGCACCGGGAGCTCATTGATTTCATTCTGTCTCAACTTGGTCTCCTATCAAACGCACTTCACATTATATCAGAGAAAAGTCGTTAAGATTAGGCATTTAGGCAGAAAATTAGAAATAGTAGGCTACAAGTACATGCAGTATAAAACCTTAATTCCAAATAGTGCTAAGCTAAAATCAGACTCCTTGCTACATGCATTAAATTATCAGAGCAAAAGATTCAGACTTCCAAACGAAACAGTTACACTGATCTCTGCTCTGAAACTAAAGCCAGTCTCTGAGACCTGGCTGTTCTCCCATGAAGAGCTGGCACTCAGCACATGGTGCACGTTCAGTCACTGTTTATTTGTGAGATTGAAATTCATAGCTCCTGTTTCTCAAAGACAGCACAACTACAAACCTCTGTGGGATGAAATCCTGCCCCAGAAGTTCTGCTTCAACGCTTGTTTATACAAAGTAGAAGGAAGGGACCATCCTATTCTGGGAAATGTCAGCTCCTTTAGTGCCTTATACAGGCAGGCTTAACTACTGCAAAAGTTTGATGGAGACCCCTCAGGAAAATATCATGAGGCTTTACTGAACAGGTTATTGAATGTACAAACAGGAGACATAGTTTAAACTTTCTCACCTTCACTCAGAACAGAGAAGCACAAACATGTGAGTACCCTGGAGAAGGTCTTGTTGACTTAAACAAGATAAAAAGAAAGAATGGGATACAGCGTGTCCCCCGGAACCACAGTATTTTCCATTCCTAGTGCCTGCAAGTCTAACAGCTGAAGTTCATGGTGGTACAGTTTGCATTTCAAGTGACTTTAGTTTTGGTACATTTCTAAATCATTCTCTCTACTCTGAAAGGAAAATCAGACAATTCTTTCAGTAGGTGTACATTAGTAACAGAGCACCTGGTCCCTCTTAAACAGAAGAACCACAAACACAGCGATGTAATGCCATGAAACTAACCAAAACAACATTATACCACAGATCTGAACTCTGGGGAATTGATATTGCCTGTTCTATCTGTAAATCTGTGCATTAATCCCACTCACAACTAGGCTTTTGGAAGTGAAATTACATGTTAGAATGTAACAATAGCAAAACCACCTTCATGGTTTATTAAACAAAGATATGTTCTGCTCACAGATCAACTATAAACAAAACCCCATCAAAATTTCACCATTATACAATGAGGCAACAAGTTGCTTGTTTTCTCTTTTGGGTTGCTTTTTAGTGGTTTTGTTTTGGAATGTTTGTTAATTTAATTTTATTTTATTTTTTATGTCTTTCAATGCTTATAGTAAAGTTGTTTCTCTAGTACTAAAAACTAGAGGGCTGCATAATTTCAATGTCAGAAAATACAGTTGCGTCCTGTCCCTTCCTGTTTGCAGTCTACAGAAACTTCAGGCTCTCATACTAGGATCACAGAGCAATTGAAGCTACAGCCACAGCTTCCCTGATTTGGTGAAGATCTATGTTGATAGAGCCCGGCCTGTGCTCAAATCTCGTTTTGGAGTCTAAATATTCAGAGAATATTTACTGGGTTTTCCAGAGAAAAGTTGTCATCTTACCTCTAAAACTACTCTCTGTGAAAAACGACAGCTGACAAAATCATAATAGCAAAATCCTAGAGAAGATAATAGCAAATGTCTTAGATGTCTTGCTGGGATTTTTTCCCTTTGTTTACTTTTTGTTGTTTGGTTGGTTTTTAATAATGTAAATGAGGAGGAAGAGAAAATGAAGTATTAATATATGTTTTCTAGTATGGAATAAGGCTCAGAATAAGGAGTATTCACACTATGATGTTGTGGTTGAACTAGAAACATCAATAACAAAGGAACACATCAAGACAATTACTAAAATAAAGCATTCTAATGTAAATAAAAAAATGCACTTAAACCTCTTAGATTAAAAGACTGAGAAATTTTCTTAACAGCTATTTTAAATTCTAGTTAAATATTGGAAAACTGATCAAAAGTTCTTGGGATTTTCTTGATAAAATCATATGGTTATAGTTGCAGTACTTACTGGATATAGTATTTTAACTTGGACTGCATCAATGAAGAATGACTAAATACAATTAACGCCAACTCACATAATTTCTTGACTTTTATAGACAAGAGAAATGTCAAATAAAATGAAGGGGGATATTAATAGTACTCGTGTTTGTACATGTTGATATTTTCAGTAGCTTGGAATACTTTGTTCTGTTCTGATATCCACAACGGAGGAGAGCATGGGTGCTAGAAAGATTTCAATTAAGGCCACAGAACTGATCAGGAAGTTAAATAAATTAGTTCTGTCATTTATAGTATTAAAAGCTGAACTTAGGAGAAAGACAAGACAAGATGTGATACAATCACTGATATACGCTAACTCATGGAAATAAATGTGAGAGTGGAGATCTTTTAGCTCTGCTGACAAAGGTTTAAGTAGCTCTGTGAAGAGCAAAGACAGTTTTAATCTAGAGAGCGGGTATATTTTTATAAAGCATCCTCAAAGGCAATTCTGAAGTATTTTGTTGGAGGAAGTGGTGGGCTGACTAATCTTTGAAAACGATATGAATAATAATATTAAATATTTAGAAAACAGAAGCTTAGAGCAGCCAAACTCACTCAGTTCTTTGAAGACAGCACAACATCTTGACAGGAAAAAGAGTTTTCAGGGAGATGTTTAATTCTGACTTCTAACTGAAGCCTTCTGACTTTTCATTTTAAAATTGCAAGTGCTTTTCTTTGAATTAATAATTTTTTCAAAGAAAAATAACACATTAACAACCATTTCATGTTGCACAGACTTTTTCACCTACTGTAGCATAACACTTTCCCAGGTTCTTTTGGCAGAAATAAATAAGTGGATTAAAAAAATCAAGTAAGTTCACCCCTTCTCCACTTTACCCCATTCTCTGGCGCACTCAAGTATCCAAGAACATGACATGTGTTATGATAATCTTAAAAATGTCATTCTATCCATTTATTACAAAAAGTGCTAGAGGTAAGGTAAAGATGAATGATTTGCTAGTCTTTTGTGGCCTTTGAATTTCTGAGTCACCCTACCTTTGTAGTCCTTGGGGAGGATCAAATAGTCTTAATGATCCCTAACATACTTGCTATAGCTGTAGTTCTGCAATAAAACACATCATAACAAAATCACCTGATCCAGTATTAATGAAAGTTATCCAGGGAAAATCTCAGTTGTCAGCTTGTAAAGTTGGGCATACTGGGGGGTTAACTGAGGTATTTTTCATGCTTCTACCTTTCATGCTTCATGCTTAAAATAAGATAACCCAGCTCACCTTTAATCTTCTGAAGTGCAAGATACTCCAAACTACTAATGAAGTAATTATAACCTGAGGTACTTAGTATACCGCAAAAATTATTAGCAATTTTCAGGACCAAGCCCTGGTGTAACTGATACAATTAACACTTTGCTAAGCAAGATGTTATTTAGCTGAGAAACCCACACAGTGGCTTGGTTGGTAGATTGGTGTTTTTTTTCTTTCACTGGACTGAATGCCTGTAAACTTTGCTAGTTCCAAGCTCAGAGACTGAAGATTTTGGTTCATCCCTATAATAAAATTAAGGTGACAAAGGTGTCAGTCATTGCAAGTAGCACTTGCATGGCTGGTTGGTATTTTTGTGGGGGGTTGTTTATTTTGTGAAAGCCTTCTCCAAAAGGAACTAATCCCTATACAAATACATCTCTTTATGTGACAAGTACCAGCTCCTGTAAGTTTTGACTCATTTCAGCTGCTGAGCCAGAGGTGCAACTCTATCTCACTTCTATTTTGTAACCTTCCAAAAAAAAGCTCCAAATCACCTCCATGAAAGTAAGAAGTGAAAGTTTAGCTGCAGGCTCTACTGGTCTATCAAATCTTTATTGTTTCTTCTACAATTCCTTTCAAACTGTTCTGCACATCTGCGGTACATAATCTAATTGACTTTTCATTATGAGGTTCTACCACAGCACATCACCTGTGCTATGCAGACGTATTCAGATTAAAAAAAGCTGAACTAAACCTAGTGTTCTCAGAGACACCATATAGTAAAGATTTTGTTTATAAGCTTTAAGCTCCATGTAAATTAAAGAGGGATTATATCCAGGAGTCTTAAAATCCTGAATTCTAATGAAGGCCAGCCATACTTCATGGGAAAATTAAGACATCAAAAGTTGCCATTTCAGAAGCAGATTTGTAAACATTTTTGATGGTTCCATTAAAAATTGCATAAAACAGCATGTAAAACGAGCAAGGAAATATTTACAAAACCATCCAATATATTGTGTTTACATGAGCATTAATTCATGTGAAACAGAGCCCTTACAAATGCAGCATATCCAGGCAGCCTCTCTGTCATAAACATTTCAAATATTAACTCAGTCTGTTAATTTCGTTATGCTAAAAGTCTGGCAATCAAAGCACATGCCACATTACTACAGTGAAAGTTAAAATAACATGGGGTTTGTGCATTTTAATATTTCCTTCTAGAAAGCATCTAATGCTTGCAATAATTCAACAAAATTCTCCTAGGTCTCATTTACTTCTTGACTTCCCATCCCATTTTTGGTTTCACGTTGATAGAGATGAATTTGCAAAATGACACTGAAGCCATGTGTGTGGAATCAAGTGAGATGTACGGAAAAGCAAACTAGGAAGGCGAACTCCAGAAACTCCATATCACTGTCCCTTAACATCACAGGATAGTGAGTTTCCTGTCTATAGGAAAAGGGCAAAAGCTTCCCATTGAAACAGTCCAGCTGATTTCCTTACAGTTATTTAAACGCTGTGCCAGAACCACTTTTTCAGGTGACCTGTGTCTGGCAGAGAACCAGGAAACTGGAGGGAGCTGTCTGCTCCCAAACTGCTTTAAGTAGCACCTCCACGAGGTGGAAAATTTAGCAGCCAGAGGTTGCCAGAATTTATAAAACCCTTATGGAGCTCCTTTTGCCAGTTTTCTGCTGCTTTGCCAGAGAAAGCTCTAGGATGGATATAAAAGCTCTTGCATGAATCAGTTTATTTTCTTTTATCTTCATTAAAGATGCTTATAAAGAGCAAGCAGTAAAAAACCACAAATGATTAGGATGAATGATGCTTTCCTATCCCTTCCAAGTGGCATAAATACAGTGCCTTGACAGGAGAAAGCTGGGAAATCTCTACGAGGTGACTTTTGGTCCTTTTTGGTAGATGCTAAGCTGCCCCCCAAAAGAGACTTTTTAGCAGAAGAGTACAGGCACTATTGTAAACAGTAGTTTCAGGCATGAGCTGGTGCAATAGCTCTCCAGCATCATTTTCAGTGTGTGCTTGGCTCAGATTTCTCTCCAGATCATTAGCAGGTGAAAATGTTCCTTTTATATACACAGGGCAAGGGCAATCCTGCTGAGGAAGCCTGATAAAATCCTGATTTCAGCAAATTCAGTGAACATTTTGTCATTGGCTTCACCAAGACATTTCTAACCTGAGCTGGGTATGGGACACATCTCAGATTCCTGTTTTTCTCAGCAGCACTCATTTATTATACACAGTTGACTTTAGTCTTAATAAAAGTGATTTCAGAAGGCCTATTCATCAGAAAAATGTATAAAAGCTTCCAGAATCAGGCTTAAATCCTGAGAATATGGTAACGCAAAATATAAAATACTTTGACTGAACCTGCAGTAATACAAATGCTGTTATATTTCTGGTTGGAAATGAGCTGAAATCCAAAATGAAATACTGCTCCTCTGGGAGGACACACAAAAATAAAAATCTTAGCCTTCATTGTTAGTTTCAAGCTGCCCATTCCTTTTCATACTCTGAAAAAGAGAACACTTGGAATTGTGAACACCCCAGTTAGGAGGACTTCTCCTGGTCAAACATGCCAGAAATCCTTTGAAGATACAGTTTCTAAAAGGTTTACATCAGCCAATTTGTATTGTCCGTTTGGCTTGCAAGTTCAGATAAACCACAGCTGAGTTTATGATGATTCAGGCTGAACCCCACTTTGAAAACAAAAGAACCCCAAAGTCTCAATTAAGCAACAAGTACATCACATAAGCAGAATTACTTTATCTCTGAAAACATATGCTGTTTCCTTGCTATAAGTGAGTGTCTGTTCTTCAGTCCTTGCAACAGCCTAACTGCCATAGACTAAATGTGCCCTGTGCAAATGATGAAATAGGAGCATTTACTGGGTACAGACACATACCTTTGTTACTGAGCACAGTGTGATTGCCTCTGGAGAGCTTTAGCTTTACTTTGAGGTTTACTTGTTTGTCTTTAATTCAAAACTATTAATCCTCAGAAGTGATTTGTAATTCAGCTATGCCATTATAACTCAGATCCTAGGTTTTATTGCTCTGTATGATCTTTCATTAGAGAAATAACTAAATCAGGATTATTTGATAAGGCACAGACATTCATCATTTTGGCTTCTCAGAGTGCTGTCTTCACAGCCTATCTGAGAAGCCAAGATGAGGGGAAATGTGCTGCCCACGGGAGCCTCGTGATCGTTTATCACAGCTGGAGCCTTCGATGTCTGCTGGCAGCAGGTGCCTCCAGACAGGTATATTGAACTGATAGCCTTCATTCCTATCAGCTGGCTGTCCTCTGGGAGCTTGGAAGTGATACTGGACTAATCTGTGTAACCCCTGAGTGTGAAACAGGAAAAAAAATTAAGAGTGTAACAGAGCTGTACTGTGTTATCTTCTCTCATTACTCCATTTAAGTGATTGCAATCAGATATAGCCAGGGCTAGAAGCTCCTGGAGCTCACCCCCTCCATGCAATTCGTTCTCTTAACTGCACACAAGTGTGTGTGTGGGGTGGTATTTCAAGGGGACTCTACTGACCTGATTCACTTTATTTAATATTACCTCCTTCCCCCCAGCTGAGCACCACAGTTACCACAGTCTTCCCTCCACTGTTGCTGCTGTGATTCCCCTGGCAGATTTCTGAGCTGGATGCCAAGGCAATGTTGTGCCCAGAAACTCTCAGAGCTGCAAACAAACTGACAGCTTTCCTCACAGTTTCAGTGCTTCCCATCAAGGGAAGGCAGCAGCACAAAAGCTGTTCAGATTCTTCTTCAGCTGACAACCAGCTCTGCAGTTATATCTGGAGATCCATATGTGTATGCATATATACAGAGCCTGCCAGGTCTGTATATATGAGCAGACTTAATTTTTGAGGACAGCTATTATGCAGTTTCTAAAACAAAGCTTTGTAATATGGCAGTGCTACTAACAACAAATAGAAAAAGGATATTCTTTCTGTCAGAGTTCAAACTGGCAGATGTTGCCAAAACCTAAAACGCTCATGGCACTAAAGTCTGTTTCCCAAATGGGACCACTGCAGATTTCAGAGGTAAGGACCCATCTGTATACAAAATTTACCCTAAAAAGGAGTATTTTACTTCAGCTGCTGTGATCTTCACTCACCTTCCTTTTACCAGAAACCTATTGGCATTTTTTGTTTTTCAGCCCCACAAACAAGGGGATTTTGACCTTTGCTGTGACACAATAACTTTACATTTCCATGTGCTTGCTCCAGTTGCATGTGCACAGAATCTCCCCTTTGACACTTGTCTGAACATCACACAAAAATGTAAAGAATAACCTTTTTTCGTGGCAGGCAAGGGTATAAATGAGAATCTTCAATAATCAAAGCTAAAGAACAAAACCTGAACACTAGCATTGTTTTTACTGCTGAACCATCAAATAGCAACTTTTAAAGGCACAGGAGTGAATAACAGCAAGGCCTTTATTGCCTGAGTAAAGTTATTACTTGCTTAATATTTTGCTCTTTATTATTTAACCTCGCTTAAATAATAGTTTGGCTTTACACATTTGCTCTTTTGTGCTGGCAAAAGAAAACAGATAAGGCAATGAAACACTGCTTTATGTTAGCAATAAAGAAAAAGTATATTTGTTTGCATGGTCATAACCCATACGTACATTAAAGCTGCCCTGCAAATACTTAAAGAGATGTCTAAATTTAAATGCCTGGGTAGTTCTGCTTTTATTTTACAGTTGAAAACTGAAAGCTTACTGTTACTAATGTCAGGAGAATGTCCCTTTGGCACAAGTATGCAAAATAGAGTCCTAAATAAGCCTTAAATTCTGCATAAATTAAAAAAAAAAATCTTAAAAAGTAAAAAAAGGGCAGAAAACTGTTTTCAAATCAGTACATTTTTTTCTCTCTTCCCTAGTTTCATTTAGCACTAACAGAGGATTGCCTTGATTTTCTTCTGCTGAGTGCAAACACTTTCACATACTTGAGGAAATCATGTTATTTGCTCAGACCACTTAGATCTGTGAGTCCTGGCATAAAGAATTTACCTTTGATTTAGTACTTAGCACCACATGCAATAGTTACAGCAATCTCTGGACAAAGAAGGAAAGTCTATTTTGGACTTCACATACCTCCACCCACCCACCCACCCACCATTCTTGCTCACGTCCTACATTGAGATCTAGGTACTTTTCAGTATACACACCCTGCCCTGCATCCCTGCAGGCACTGGAGCAGCAGATTGGGCTCAGCCTTGTGTCTTTTATCTTACTGATTAGGGCTTCTGTTTCTATAAAGGGTCACATCACAGGCACAGAACAGTTTGTGGATTCTCTACCCATCAGCTGCACTGGAAAAGAAATGGGCTTCTCTGCTTTCCTTCTTCCCCATCACATCATCAACAGCTAATATCCCTGTGCTGCCATCTCCTGAAGACAAGACATGGTGACTGCACTAAGCACCAGGCCAAGCTCTGTCTTTGCCAGGATTTGTTGCATGGATCCAAGTTCTGCAAAGCTAAATTCAATAATAAACATGTATAAAGAATAGCCGTGTTCTGCTATCTGCTCTCACAGCTCTGGTCACATCAGCTTCATGCATTCATCAAGGAGAACATATTTCCTTCCCTCTCTACAGAGAGAAAAATAAATAAAGTACATGAAGCTTTTCGTTAACTATTTCAGTAAGATTTTTCTCAAGAGGCAGACTCTTTGCTAAAGAAAAAAGAATAAAAGGGAAATAAAAAAAAAAAAAAAAA
>NDXB01020903.1:18666-29695 GCA_002631895.1 Agapornis roseicollis | reverse complement strand
CCTCCCAACAACCACAAAAAAAAAAAAAAAAAAAAAAAAAAAAAAAAAAAAAAAAAAAAAAAAAAAAAAAAAAAAAAAAAAAAAAAAAAAAAAAAAAAAAAAAAAACAAAAACAAAAAACACAGCAGTCCAGAAAAATCAACATTGGCTTAAAACTTCTAAAAGAGAAATGTGAAGGCCCCAAACACCTTCCTTTCTTTGCGCTGTTTTTGTAATATACTGATAGAGAGCACATACATCATCTGGTTTGTCTGTTTCATACATACTTTTTTTTCTTGCCTTATGAAAATTTTGAGATTATTACTCTTCACCCTATAAGAAAGAAATATAGAAAACTTGCCCTCATTAGGGCACATGTCATTTTATCTAATGGTCCAATCATTCTACTGGTGTTGAAGCCTGATGTCCTAGTCACTCTTTTTTTTTTTCCTATTAGTCTCTCTCTATTGTCTAATTTTCCCAGTGCAACTTGTTATTCTCACTGACTCTTGTTAATAGAGAAGCTAGATGGTACTAATGATAAAACCTGTCTAATTCCCTTTTCGTCTCTTTGGGAAAATGATATTTTCTTTCTGTGAGGCTTGCACTTTTCCTTCCCTCACACCTACACATAGAAATACAGATTTATCATCTGTGATAAAATTGTCCAGCTTCTGTTCTTCTATAAATCCACAGCTCACACCCACATAGAGCAAATTGCTAAATCCCACAGTTCTTAACTGGGCCACACTCCCAGCTACTAAAGCCAACCGGAATTTTCCCAGACGAAAATTTGCCCAAGTATTTTTTGTTAATTCAGGGAAGCTATCACCTTTCTGAAATGGATTGCTTTCTGTTGTGACAGTAAGTTTGGAAGCTGTGGGGCAGGGATGAAGCTCTGTGTAAAACAGTTACAATATCTAGCTATCATGCTGATTTCCTCAGTGGTAATTCATTGCTATCATCTGTTTCCTGGGATCATTTGCAGACACCAGCTGTAAATAGGAATTTTACATTTAGCCATAAGTAACAAATGCACTTGAATACCACATTTCTCACAGCTTTCTTGGGCATCCATCATAACACTTTTTGAGGAACAAAAGAAAAANTGTAATGTCACCAGTAAAACCAAATCTTTCCAGGCAAATGATTGCTGTTGATGAGAAACAAATCCTTACCGAAGCATCCATTTATTCCCACTAGAAAATTTAAATGGAAATGTGGAAGTGAAATTGTCAGCTTTGAGAAAAAAAAAAAAAAAAAAAAAAAAAAAGAAAGAAAACAATATCCAATTAGCCTCTTGCTATGCAATTCTTTCAAACATTTTATCTTGCAGAAATTTCCATCTTCCACCACTTCTCCACCCTTTTTTCTTTTATGCAATCAGAGAGAGATTCTCTACACTCATAACTCCGTTTACTGTTATTTCACCTTAGGCTGACTGTTTTCAAATAAAATTTGCCAGGTGAAGACTGGCACCAGAACCACATGACACAGTTATCACAGTGCTGCTCATAGCTTTTCAAAATATCCAATTACCCTAATGTGTAACAGCCCATAGAGGTTTATTTTGACGACCACTATAGCTGCCAGGGAACAACTGGTCAGGAACCATTGATGTCTGTAGATCTTTACCAGCTCTGGCATGGACAGGGTATCTGACTCCTTTTTTGGGACGGGGGACATACACTAATGAGCTGTATAGACCCTGAGTCCACAGAGTCCTGTTTTCAAGCATTAAAGAGACTGGAAGAGAACTTCATGTTTCGCTGACATGCTCCCAGGTGCCAAAAAGTAAAATCTTTTTGCATCTGAATCATGTTCTCTTCATCTCCTGGCAAAGAGGCTTTGACTCTAATCAGTATATTTTTCTGTATTGACTACGATGGCCACAAACTATTTAAACTCCAGTCTCACTCCAGTGATACAGATATGAAACAAATGAAGGCACCGCCTCTTGCCTGGGTGCCAACTGTCTAGTAAGACTTTTCCTGCAATGCTGTTCTCACAGGGCATCCACGCTATGTCCATGCAGAGTCTCTCAAGACTTTGTGTCTACCAATGATGAAATTATTATAATCCATACTATGCAGATAAGGCGAGGATATATATGCCAACTGACGTGTTTTGATAACCCTACATTTTTCTTAAGGTGCTTTACCTGTTTTAAGCAAGCTACAATGCTTAAGCAAATCATTAAGAAGGTTTTGAATTAAGGAGGAGGAATGCAGACAGGAGCAAAATCTGAGATCTGGAAAAGTATGGTCTGAGAAAAATTGAAGGAACTGGGGTTGTCTGGACTACAGAAGAGAACACCAAGGTAAGATATCATATAGGAAATATAGCTGCTGAACATGAAAGAATAAACTCTACTATAGGTAGGACAAAAAGTAATATCTCTGAAGTAGGACAAGGGAAATTTTAGTCAGGAAAGTACAACAAATTCACAATATGGAGAGTGAAGCACTGGTTAATACTAGTGAAAGCTGTTGAGGTATCTCCAAGAACAGACAAGACAAAACAATGGTTGTGAATGAATGATGGATGGGTGATGCAGCCTGTCTGTCTGCCCAACTTCCTCACTCCCCCTAGCTCAGCTTTTATGATATCCACAATTCTGTTATGAAAGAAGAGACAGATGAGAGAAGGCAAATAAAAAGGTCATTAGAGCACATATAATGTAATCTGACACTAAACTATCAGGCATTAAATTACAGAATGGTTTAGGTTGGAAGAGACCTTAAAGATCATTTAATTCCAAGCCCCTGCCACAGGGGCACCTTTCACTAGACCACATTTCTCAAAGCCCTGTACAACCTGGCCTTGAACACTTCCAGGTATGGGGCAGCCCCAACTTCTCTGGACACCCTGCTCCAGTGTCTCACCACCCTCATGGTAAATGTCTTCTCCTTTATATCTAATGTAACTCTATCCTCTTTCATTCTAAAGCTATTATCCCTTGTCCTATCACTACTTGCTCTTATAAAATGTCCCTCTACTGCTTTCTTGTCAGCCCCTTGAAGGCTGTTAAAAAGTCTCCCTGGAGCCTTCTCCATGTTGAACAAGCACAACTGTCTCAGCCTGTGGTCTTAGGATGGTGCTCTGATCATCTTCATGGCTTCCTCTGGACACACTCCAACAGTTCCATGTCTTCCTTATGTTGGGGATACCAGAGCTGGACACAGTATTCCAAGGGGGATCTCACAAGAGTGAAGTGCAGGGGGAGAATCTCCTCCCACAACATGTTGGCCACACTCCTTTTGATGCAGCGAGCATACTTTTGGCTTTCTGGGTTGCAAGCACATATTGCTGTCATGTTGAGCTTCGCACCAGTCAGCATCTCCAAGTCCTTCTCCTCAGGGCTGTTCTTAATTTAGTCACTGCCTAGCCTGTATCTGGGCTTGGGATTGCCCCAACCCACATGCAGGACCTTGCACTTGGCCTTGTTGAACTTCATGAGGTTTGTGTGAGGCCACCTCGAGTCTGTCCAGGTCCCTCTGGATGGCATCACTTCCCTCCAGTGTGTTGACTGCACCACGCAATTCAATATCATCAGCAAACTTGCAGAGGGTGCACTCAATCTCACTGTCCATGTTGCAAATGCACAGATGCAAACATGCTGCAGAACTATTGTAATACTGTTAAATTTTCTGTGTTATAATTTGGCTGAAAATGACAGTTTTGTATTATATGCATGAGTACAGTTCCTCTACTCCTCCTCCAGGAGCATGTAATGAGTTGTATTATTATCTTTGCCTTCTGATTAAGCCATGTAGTACACTAATGTTGGTAACTGAAAAATGAAACTACCAATAAAAGAAAAATCCAAATATAAATATGATTTTAGTGTCTAACCCAGTCTTTTTATTATCTTGTCTCTCAGTCTTCTTGACAGTTACCATTCTGCCCATCTAGTGTACTTCAGACAGACAAGGATCTGCTTTGTCCTGGCCTGATTGTTCACTGATAAACTAATGAGTTCATAACAGGCTCACTAGAAAGATAAAACAAACTGGGCAAAAAGCAGAATGTTCACAAGCTTGCTACTTCAACTACAAGACTTTTCTGAGGTATTTACATGTTTACAAATGCAGAGAGCTGCCATTGTCCACTAGGTACCCTAGCAGACTATATATCCAAGTCACATCCTTTGATGTATTTTTGGAGCTTAAATACCTTTTTTTAAATTGTACCCTACATGTTTCATATTATTCCTACCCAAATATATCTATCTAAGCATATATTATGACCTAGGTTCCCCTGACCTCTGCAGTGGTGATTTAATGAATCTCAGGACTTGCCTATTTTGGCAATTATTCAAGGTTAACACCTTAGAGTACATTCACCCTCAAACAGCAGGTGCTGCAGTAATGTATTCTAGCACTGCCTTTTAATTTAACTCAAGTGATTTTCAGAACTGCATTCCCAAACTAAATGAAACACAGATTATTCCCTGTGCTTGCCCTGAGCACTGATTAAGAGAAAACACATTGTGTTTTATGTATAGAACATATTTTCCTCATTCCTATGTTTAACTTCAGTCAGGCTAATCTTAATTATTTCCTCCTGAGGCAAAAATGAAACACTGACCTCTACTGCTCAGCTGCAGAAGAGAATGATGGGTACAGAAACATCCCAAATCTGTGCTCTTTGAGCTAATGTTTAGTGACACTGCCAGCAAGAACATCTTCAAAGAGTTGTGGCTGCACCCAAACAACAAAGGGGTCAAAGTTCTAAGCCCTTACGCCTCATGCATTTTTAGAGTCACAGGAATTGCTCTGAAGGCTGACTTGTAAGTACTTGTATAGACTGTCTCTGGAGACCATAAGATCATTTTGCAGTGCAAGAACTAACAATTTAGCATTTACTATGTAAGAATTTTTTAATAAAATACACTACCATTAACAATACCCATCTTCCTTCTGAAAAACATGCAGGCAAAACAGGTATTTCATTTTAAGTTTCTTAAGTTAAAGAAGCTATTTTTACAAGCATGTTCTTCAGTTTTCCATAACATTATGCAGCACTATCTATCAGAGAGACAAGTAGCAAAATCAGACTGGCTGCCTGCATTTTTGGCTCAGCATCTAGTAATTCAAGTTACATTTCCAATTTGAAAAAAATCTGGGGCTAAATACATGCATATGGCCATGGTTAAGTATGGACATATTTACAATTATGTGGAACTCTGAAGTCCAAAGCCTATTATTCCAATGCGTCCTTAGCAGCAAAACAGGGATTCAGTTAAGTATTAGAGGAAAAAACCTAGTGGGGAAGGGAGGGACAGAAGGAGGAAGCCTCCAATTTTTTGTCAGCTACCAGGCAGCTGGACTATATGATTGTTGCAGGTCCCTTCCAACTGACATAATCTGTTTTGTTCTAGCACTGGCATTCAGAGTGAATGATTTTAAACAGAACATTTCTGTGGAAAGTTGACATTTTACTTTTTAAAGGCCAGATGCCCTCACCACTTTCTAATGAAGACTCTGAATTTGAGGCAAAAAAAAAAAAATCCAGATTTCTTACTCCTTTTTAATGGAAAATACTGTCCTCAGTGCACTCCCTGAAGTCATTTACAGAGTCCTGGATGGTTTTGTCCCTTCTTTTAAAATCAGAGTGGTCCTGAAATATTCTCAGTTCTTACCAATGCAGAATTCTGAGTTACTGAAGTCTGAGACCCAAGAAGCTTATTTTGTGCTTGGAAATAAGCAAGCTAAATCAGAACAATGTTCGCCTCCTACAAAACTTAAAATAACAAATTTAGGGTTGATTTCAGACAGCTGTGGCAACAGTACAAGAAGGAAAGAGAAGAAGCAGCATGTCTAGTTAAAAGGATAAAAAAAAGCAAAAATAAAGGAGGGGTTCAAGACTGGATTGTGAAGAAAACTGATTATGAAAAGGAGAGAGATACTACCCCAACTCTGCTCAGTGTTGACATGCTTGAGGAGCCTCTTGGCCCTGATTCTCAGCTGAAATGCAATCTTTTTTGCTGACCTTAGAAATGAATGAAATATGAGCCACTCTATTCCAACAGGACTACCTAAAGGCACTGATGCAGGTTTAGCTTCACAGAGATTTAAAGGACTAAAATACAAGATTAAAAAAAAAGAGAGAGAGATTGATTTTAAAATATATCTAGTATTGTGAAAGAGCTTTGGTACCTCAATGATCTTTTTACTGCCGTCTGTAAGAGAACACATGTGGGGCATTTTCAATTATTTTAATTACGTGTCAGAGTTATTGAAGCATTGAACCCAGTCAGACATTCCACAACATTATCTTTAATCACCAGAATTTTCTTATCTGTGTTCCAAGTAAAACTATTTTCAGTTGTTTCATTGGATAAAAGGAGAATGAAATACTGCTTTTAGATGGAATTTTAAAAGATAAAAAGCTTAATTTTCTCACTCATCATAATAAAATAATTATCACACTGGTATTATTTACCTTTGTAAAACTTTAAATAAATCCAACCCACCTTTCTGGCATAACACTAGGACTAAAGTTCCTGTAGTTTCTTCAATGCCTTACATGAGATATTGGAGTTCAAAAATTTAAGCACCAAAGAAAACAGTTACACTACCTCTGTTACCAATCCAGACTACCCTCAGTTGCGATGGAGATAGATATATAAAAAAATAGAACTGGCAATATGAATTTCCTTTTCTCTTTCTCTTTGAAAACCATCAGAAGTGGGGAATAAAAAATGAAAAATCAGCATAGGTCCACTGTAGCCATATTTTGGTCATTGAAATACCAATATACAATTACCAGACAGTGAATTGTTTCTCTCTGATTTCTGGGTGCTACTCTAATGGCATCCAAAGCATACGCACCTAATAGGACTTGTATATTGTGAAATTCGAGGACAATAAAATTACCTCATCTGCAAGTAACTACAGGGACTAAAAAGAAATCCTGAATTGAAACTGCCCTACACATCCCCTTTCAAACTTGTACAAAGGAAAAAACTGATAGAGCAGAACAAGCAAACCGAGGGCATTGTACATTTTGGTATAGGGATCAATACACTCCTGCTAGCTAGCAACGGGAATAAAATTGCATCTACTGAAATAGTAGAAGGAGGGCAGGTGATGTTTGCACTGTATCTCTATCTGGAAAACTCAGTCAGGAGATGGCAGTGCTTATTCTACAGCAGCTGGTCCATGGGACTTTGTCCTCGCCTCCATCAAGGTATGTCATTTAAGCAAGTAAGGCAGAAAATTGAATGGATGTATGAGAATTACAGGAATCACATATTTTACTACAGGTTCAGATTTAAGCCTATGGAGGACAATCAGTGTAACACCACTTTATATTCTCTATATGCAAGAGGTCCCTGTCCAGTAAGATATTTTGCATGCCACAAGAAAAGTTTATTTAGGACTTCACATAGAGGTCTATGTAGGACCTCTGTCAAGAACTCATATCACTTCTACATCCTTCGAAGTCCAAGCACCTTCCAGGACCTAACCAAAAGGCAACAACCCCTTGAAGGAAGCAGAACTTACCCTGAGCATAGATGACTTCTCCAGTTTCTTCTCTTCTCACCAGTTGGGAAGCTTGCTTTCTCTAGAACTTCATTCAAGTTTTACTGTGGAAACACCAAGCAGACAAATAAGGCAGCAATCTGACATATAGCTGCACAAAAGTATCATCAAATGGTGAGGTCTACCCCTCCAATAACTGGGATCCAAAATTATACTTCATTATGTATTCCTAAAGCACTCTCCAATATTTGTGCTAAAATGACCACAAAATATATTTCTGTTCCAAAATAGATTTTATCTTATGTTTTGCTCAATACTGCCATTACAGCTATTCCAGTTTACAAGGGAAAAAAAATTAAAAATGTCTATGGCTTCCTGCAAGGATCAGCTGAACTACAGGTCCCTGTTTTCATCAGCCTGTCAGCATCAGCAACCTGCAGCCCACCACAAAACTCCTGCAGTTGCTGCATACAATTTTCATGATCCCTTATGTCTAGCAGCATGCTGCCTTTCTAGGCATACATAGGTGTTCTCTTCTTTTTTCCAGCTGTCTGACTTGTTCCCAGTCCAGTGAATTGGACTTGTTGCCCAACCAGAGTTGAGAAACTGGGAAAATGTCACTGTCCTGATGACTGGAGAGCTATCCTATACCCAGAGAGAAACACTGCATCCAATGAGCCATGTGTTGCTGTTGATCTAAGTGCTCTGGATGTGAGTGATCTCCCACTTTCACATTACTGCACCTATGCTTCACAAAAAAATGAAATATTAGCAAGAGTAATCAGTGCTGCAGACAGTATCAGTGTCATTTCTCATCAATATTTCTTTTTACTAACAAATGAGGTTTTTTTTGTTCTAATGACTTTTAAAGCATAATCAGTGAGTACATTACCACCATGTTGAAGACATTCCACTTACATAACTTGCTGGTGATTTTACAAGATTTTACAAGTAGCTCATGTATCCTTAAATAGAATAAGATTTTCAACAAAAAATGTTGCCTGAAACTCTGTCTTCTGTGGGCAATACTAACTTGCACAATTCTGAATAACACCAGGAATATAGGCATTTGACAGCCACAATTAAAGAAAAAGTTTATTGCAAACACAGCTTGGTTATTGGCTTGATACGGTTATGCCAGTGTGGAAGGTGGCCATCAGAAGCCAATATGATATACCATCCTTCATTTCAACTATTAGGAAAGCTATGTTCTGCACTCTCCCAAATGCACTTCTGTTGTCCAAAAGCAATGCTAAGAATACATTTTTATGCAAGAAAGGAATATAGCTCAGGACAAGAAAGCAGGGAGCTTGACATTTGCACAGCTGTATAGGACTGAAATTCCTATAGAAAAAAAAAAAAGAAAGGAAAGCTGTCAAGAAGCAGCACCTAGTAGGGGAGCACATATCAAACCTGTTAATTCTACTGAATGCATTGCTTAACCAGTTCACTGCCACCCTACAAAGCAGAGCACAGCACAGGGAAAGAAGAGACCTCCACATGCTCCTCAAGTCTCATCAATGTTTTCTCCTCAACAAATTATTATTAAAATTTCTAGTTCTCCCAGCAGCAGCATCCTCGTTTCATTTATAGAGCAGCAACTCCTACCCACCCACAATGAATTGCCAAAATAAAAAAGGACTGGGTGATGCAGCTGGAAACAAGAAATAAGAAACCAGTGGCATGAACAGAAACTCAAGTCCAGTGTGGTTTAGAACATGACTGCAAGAAAAAGCTAGTGCTAGGCATCTAGTTAATACTGTCAGGCTGCATTTTGATTTTGGAATGTCGTAAGCAGAGTGCATTTGCCAAGACATCTTGTAGATAGGTTAAATCCTGTAAATTTTAGAGAAAAAAAAAAAAAGAAAGAGCAGAGAAAGTGTGCTGTACAGAAGAGAATTCAAGTCGAACTCAGCTGGAACACAGTTCCATATCATTTGGTTTGCGTGAAAACACCAAAGGGAATGAAAAAATCTAGTTGTGTGTATTTATCTACAAGCCTCTCTTTCATCACAAAACCACCTAAGACAGTATGTTTAAAGCAACATATTGGAGTAATCACAAAGTAATGATTTTAAAAAAACTTGTGTTTGCAAAAGCTTTGGTCATTGTTTTCACAATTATCAAACATGACTATGGTAATCTGAATTCTCCTGGATGCTATCAACAGAAAATAAGTGCAGCTGAAGTTTGTGTTTCAGGCTGTTTGAGCTGACACCTCTTGATCACATCCATTTTCTAATTGATGAAAAGTGATAAGCAGTCTAGGAAGGGAAAAAACCCCAACAATCAAAACAAAACCAAACATCAAACCTCCAAAAGCCTTGAACTAGAGTACATGCACATTCACTTGGGGGCTGAGAAAGCACATTAAAAAAGAAAGTAATAACAAAAAAACAGGTAATGGAGAATTATCAAGGGAAATAATTACATCAATAAATGAGTAGTGAACAACTGATTGACAGCACAGGAAAGATTCACCAGAGAGATGTAACATAAGAAACCTGCCTCCAAAGTAAATATACATCAGCGCTGTGTGATATAAAGTCTGTGTAAAATCTTTCATGAGAGGCTATTAATCATGTAAAGAAAATGCAAGCTAGTTTGAAAAATGAAGGTTTGCACATATTTAGCTTGGATCTAATCAAGTGTAACACTTAACTATGGACTTCAAAGTAGTAATACACTTTGGGCTTTCTATTCCACAGGTGAAAACAATTATTGAGCATGAACCTCCTTCTCTGCGTTTGTGGTTACAATATGTGCAAGCCATACAGCAGTAACACTCACAATTAGTGTCTTCAATTCAAAATTAGAAATCAATGTGTAAGACCAGTAATAAGCCAGAGCAAAGACTCATCTGCTTCAGCACCCAATTTCTGACACTGACCATGAGCAGCTACATAAAAAAAAAAGGACTCTCCCAGCCATATGAAGTCTTCCATGGTTTGGATTAAGTGAAATGAGATTTTTTCCACAACAAGAAACAAAACCTATAATGACATAGGAAGGAGATATTTCAAACTGTCCATATTATTTCAACATAAAAGGACATGGAACTGTTGGAACAAGTCCAGAGGAGGGCCACAGCGATGATCAGGGGACTGATCTTCACATATGAAGACAAGCTCGGAAAGTTGGGGCTGTTCAGCCTGGGGAAGAGAAGGCTGCATGGAGACCTCAGAGTAGCCTTCCAGTATCTGAAGGGGGACTATAGGGATGCTGGGGAGGGACTCTTCATTAGGGACTGTAGTGACAGGACAAGGGGTAACAGGCTCAAACTTAAACAGGAGAGGTTTAGATTGGATATAAGGAAGAAATTCTTTCCTGTTAGTGTGTGGTGAGGCACTGGAATGGGTTGGCCAGAGAGGTTGTGAATGCTCCATCCCTGGGGGTTTTCGAGGCCAGGTTGGATGAAGCCTTGGGTGGCACGGTTTAGTGTGAGGTGTCCCTGCCCATGGCAGGGTGGTTGGAACTAGATGATCTTAAGGTCCTTTCCAACCCTAACTATTCTATGATTTTCTGTTTGCAGACAGCTGATAGTAAACCCTGGGGGGAAAA
>NDXB01020901.1:120493-140435 GCA_002631895.1 Agapornis roseicollis | reverse complement strand
TTCTGGAGAAAATTAAGCTGGAATATGTTCTCATGTTTTAATTTACTATCTTTCCTTTCTGTTTTGCATACTATAGGTGAATGATATAAAACAACTCAAGGAAACCCAAGATTATGATCAATGCTGAAAACTTCCTGAAAAAGAAGAAAGGACTGCTAGGTTACCAACTTCATTCTCCTCTTCAGTTCTTTTGGCTTTTCATTATACCTTCTGTTTTCCCTCAACAACTCTGGAGACTTTTGCAATTGCAGATAGTTCTGATGTTTTGTGTAGCTCTTTATTTCCACATAGTAGATAGAGAAACAGATCAAATGGAACAAGAGTTAGTCCCTTTCCCCCATGTTTCTAAATGATCTGTACCTGCTACCAAAACCATGTTCCTAAGCTGACCAGAAAGTCTGAAATTGCACTGGATTTGTAAAATCAGAAGCATATTTTCAGACGCAATACTCCATAGTCCTGGTTTCAGCTAGCATGGAGTTAATTTTCTTCCTCATAACTAGTAGACTGCTGTGTTTTGGATTTACTATGAGAATAACATTGATAACATACTGATGTTTTTAACTGTTGCTAAGTAGTGTTTATACTAAGTCAAGGAGTTTTCAGCTTCTCATGTCCTGCCAGTGAGAAGGCTGGAGGAGCACAGGAAGGAAAGAGGCAACACAGCCAAGACAGCTGACCTGAACAAAAGGATATTCCATACCATAGAACATAGTATTCAATATATAAACTAGGGGGAGCTGGCTAGGGTGAGGGGCCGATTGCTGCCCAGGGACTGGCTGGGCATCAGTCTGTGGGTGGTGAACAATTCCATTGTGAATCACCTTTTTTCTTGAGTTTTATTTCTCTTTTTTTCTTTTTTATATTCAGTCTTTCAGTATAAGATTGATAAATACTGGAGGGATCCTCCTGAGGTATCCATATGACTAATGGTTTGATTCATGCAATGTTTTACTCACTGCTTCTTAATCCATTCACGTTTATCAATTCAATGAAATATGTGCAATAAATTTCAGTCAGATATATCCCATGATACTTGAAAATATTGGGCAAGTCTATTATTGCAACTTTTAATTTAGCATGAATTCATGTCCCACATAATTCCCTTCTATAAGAGTACAATAAATGTGTGTTGCATCACATTTGTTTTATATAATCTGCAACATTAATTTAAACAACAGATAAAATGGAATCCCTAGTGGGCCTTCTGTTGTGGTCTATCATGGCCTCCCCTGAGATCATGACCCCTGCTTTGCAAAGCACTGCAGTGCTTCCAGACATGTATGTCTTCCAGAACGATGATGCTCACCAGCATATAGTCAAACCAGCTCACAGGATGACAGAAATGTAAGAAAGTACTGTTTTGTTTCACAGGGAAAGAACTTTAAAGTTTTTGATTGAGTTCACACAGTCTGTGGCAGTACCCAGACTTCTTGGGCCCGCTGCACTACTTCATTTTTGTTTGTTTACTTTCTTTTTCCCCTCTGACACTTTGAACACTCAAGGAACAAAAGAAAAAAATAGTCTACTGCCAAATAATCCTGTGGCTGTTAAAGCAGTGGTGCAACAACTAATAGTTTCTGAGGATCTGCCCTCTTTCACAACAGTGTGGAGCAGGTAAATTGCAATTTTTTAGTTCCACTTGCATCAAGATTTGAAATAAATCAGCCTCTAAAAAAATTACACACAATTAAAAGACTGTTTTATGTTTTCTCTTTTACCATGTGTAATTACCTTGTGTATCAAAGACTCTTACAAGTACTCATTGCTTGCACATTTAATGGTTTAGTTGGATTTTATCTGGGCAAAATCTGATTCTGTATACAATTTTAGCAGCTAACAGCCTAAAGACTCATAAAGTGCCTGACCATATGTTCACTTGCTTTTCAACATTTACTAAAAAATTTAAAGTATGCATTAAAGAAATGTATTTACACTCCTAAGCAAATGTTGCTTCTGTGCTGCGAACAGTCCATGAAAATACTGAAGCTTTTTCTAAAAAAATGACATTTTCATTTCAGTAGAGAAACCACAGTGGAACAGTGAAGGATTTTGGTGAAAATATACTCTGTATTTGCACCTTTTATCCTGAAGGATATTGCCAATAGCTTTTTGTTCTATCATCCAGGTTTATATTTCTCACTACTAAAGTTTATTTGAATAACTTCAGTGGAAGATATGGTGAATAAAGGAAGGAAATATTTACCTGAAACTTCATATGTAAAATGATCAATAAAAACCCCATGTCATTTCCTTGCACTTCTTGACCATTTGCTGTATGGAAACTTTGTGTGTTTAGTTGGATGACAGAGGAGGAAACAAAAACCTAAAGCCACTACTCTCTGATCACTGTTGTTATTGCTAATCTTAATGTCTGTAGACACCTGAAAATAAAGAGTGATTCTTTAAAATATTTTGTATATAATATTTTATATTATATATATTTACACAAATACGTTTTCTCTTGGATTTGCAGTTAGAGTTTTTTGTCAGTGTGTCTCATTTTGTAGGTCTTATTCTCTTCTTTTTGACCTTACATTTCCATACTATGGCCTATTATTTGATTTTGGGATTTGTGATGACTTTTAGCACAAAGTTTTGATATTAGATTTTTAGCAGTAGGACTTTATTCTTTTAAGTTACAATCCCCTTTGTTAGTTTTGAATATTTTCAGTGGCTGAGTAATTTTTAGGAATGGTAAAGTTCGTGAGGATTCAAACCTGTATTTTTTCATTAAAACACAGGAAAGATGGTATATAGAAAAAGACCAACTGAGAAAAGACAGCCTACTATCAGTGAACTCTTTTTGATAAATAACAAATTATTACTCAAATAAATTCATTAGAAACTCTCGATGTTTAGGTATTCATAGTGTATATTTGAAGTTAACTAAGGAATGACAGCATGACCAATGATTTCCTTAGATATAAGCACACCTAAAGTGAAATCCAATACATTTTTTATTGCAATGTGATATCTCATTAACTTTACATTTCAGAATTTAACAGGGCAAAATTTGCCCAATTTCACTGAATACTGCATAGTTTACCTTCACTGAAGGCATTAAAATACACATCCATAATAACCAAAAAATCATTTAAATACCCAGTGTGTTGAATAATTAGCATGAAATACAGCTGATATGCTTGAAATTTCCTAGTATATTCTCAAACCTCTGATACTTCACACACAGCTGCTGGCTGACAGCTGCTACTACCATCAATCGTAGCTTTCAGAGAAATACCTACACCAAATGTAGCCCCCAGGCAAAATAACAAAGATGACCTTTAAACTTTATTTGCTTTTTTCCTATCTCTTTCCTGATGGCTATTCTTGGAGGGTTCATGCCAGGCTAAGGTGTTGGTCTCACCTGTAAGTAATCCAGCCACATGAAACTGTGTGTGTTCTTTTTGGAGCACAAGGCACTATTTTCCTGTGTTCTGCTGAAATAACTAACTTGACCCAGACCAGATAATTAAACAACCAATTTTTTTTTTTTTTAAGAGGATGCAAAAATGTGGTCTGTTGGGCTTTTTATTTTGCTTTGCTCTTCCTTGGCTACCTATTGGGTATTCACTATAGTTTCTCAGTTACTGTGTCAATTAGTATGAAAAACTCTTACTAGTCTATGTCATAGACTAACCTCAGTCAAAATTGGACTTCAGCATATCTTGGACATTAAAATAGTAAGAGAACAAGATACATTTTTCTTCTTTAAAAGCAGAAAAATATCTGAACATGACTTCTAGAGAAAACGAAAATTGACCATGGCTATATAGAGAGAGGTTCATGAGCTTTGCTGCAATCCTAACCAGTGCTATAGAATCCAAACACAGGGGAAATGTCTGTGAAAAATTTATGAATTTATTGTGAATATATTTCTTTTATTTGGACATAATTAAGAAGCAAGAAGGCATGACTACACTCGTGCCCCCCTACTAAATGCCCCGTGGGAAGAACACAGTGAAGTGCACCCACACTCTCCACTGGAGTCCATTGAATTTTCGTTTTTATACCCATGTTCACTTTACTCATGTTTGCTGCAATCACAGTTCTGTTCCTGATTTTATGTTATGATTCTCTTGTGCTCTTAAAAGAAAGTCAAAAGGGTTAAAATTTTTTGTCTATTTTAGATTTATTTTTTCTGCTTCTGAAAGCACACATGTAGCTGCAAGGATCAAGGGTGTTTATTGCATTAACTATGTCAGAATAACAGACACACCAAGGATGCTTCAAGCCATTGCTTTACAATTCTTTCTAATCATGTATTACTGTGTAAGATATGAAAGCAGTCAAGGAGCCTCTTCCTTTCTCAGCTTCACAATTCTCTTGTACTGCTGCAGCACCTAACTAGATTAGTAGATGTTTGTAAGGAGATGCAATTTAAATAAACTCAGGGTAATGGATAGGTACCACCTTGTGGTTATCTTTGACCCTTGGTTTTGTGAATCTGCTGTTTATTTCCTCCCTCTCCTGAGATGTGAGATTTTACGTGTTCTGTAAAATCTAAGCTTTGGTCATTGTTCATAGGTTACCCTGTTCTAGTTTCTCCAGACAATAGGCTGAGCCTAGCTTCCTTTACTACTGTTTCATTTTTAGTATCATCAGTAAATTTTGATAATGTTTGAAATTCTATCTGTCAGCAAGATAGATATATTCAGCAGACTTCATCTCCTGTATAGTTATCCAAATAGCCAGATTTACACTTTATGAATAAATTAGAGCATTCTCCTTGAAGATTAAATGTACCACTGAAAATTCCTTGTGGTAACCACTTCCCAGATAATGTGAGAGTTCTTGGGTTTTGATGTTCCCTGCTCCAAGGACTTCATGGAAATGTTCTTTAAATGACCAGTTAAACAATAAATAATAAATATAAATAATAATATAATAATTATCTATAATATATAATAATTTATTTAACTTTGAGGCAGAATTGTGTGATTTTCTCTCATGGAAGATACTATGTCAGAAGCAGGCGTAGCAAAACACTTAAAAGATGATAAATGTCAATTTTGGGGGATCTCCCCCTTTTAGTCATGAGGACTGCTGAACAGTCTTCATGGGAGTGATTAGTATGTTTCCTCCAGGTCTTGCATGATGTTCAGCAGGCTTGTGCTGACTGGAAGTAGGAAGGCCACAATGACAGGCCATCATGACCACATGGTCCCCCACCACTTTGTGGCAGGTATGGCTCAAGGAGAGCCAAACCCATGAGGAAGATGGAAGCTTCATATAAAGAGCCAAGAAGCAAGCTAATAACTGCAACAGAGACAACCAGGCATCTCGCACTTAAGCTGGCTCCTGACCTCTTTGTCAGTGCAGATATGTAATAGTGCCTGGAGCAAGGTGTTCCCAGGCCATATTAAGATTTGGAAACCATTGGACAGCATCTGTTCAAACACAGCCCCCCAGCCCACTTTGGTTTTGCAAAATCTGTCACTTAATCCTCTTTCCCTGAACCAGTTCCAGCTCCTGTACTTTATATCTGAGAGGCATGTGCTTCATTCCTCTCTCTCTCTTTAGATGACGAAACCACAGAGGCAACAGTGACTCAGATAGTATTGCTGGAGTGGTACAAATGTCCCACATGACATCCTTGTCTCTAAATTGGAGAGACATCAATTTGATAGGTGGGGCACTCGGTGGATAAAGAACTGGCTGGATGGCCACACGCAAAAAGTTGTGGTCAATGGCTCAGTGTCCGGCTGGAAACCAGTGATAAGTGGTGTCCCTCAGGGATTGGTGTTCGGACCAGTCTTGTTTAGCATCATTGTTGCTGACATGGACAGTGGGATTGAGTGCACCCTCAGCAAGTTTGCCGATGACACCAAGCTGTGTGGTTCGGTGGATACGCTGGAGGGAAGGAATGCCATCCAGAGGGACCTTGACACGCTTGTGAGGTGGGCTGATGCCAACCTCATGAAGTTTAACCATGAAAAGTGCAAGGTCCTACACCTGGGTTGGAGGAATCCCAGGCACAGCTACAGGTTGGGCAAAGAGGAGATTCAGCCCCGCGGAGAAGGACTTGGGGGTGTTGGTTGATGAGAACATGAACATGAGCCAACTGCAGTGTGCGCTTGCAGCCCAGAAAGCAACCATATCCTGGGCTGCATCAAAAGAAGCGTGACCATCAGGTTGAAGGAGGTGATCCTGCCCCTCTACTCTGCTCTCGTGAGACCTCACTTGGAGTATTGTGTGCAGTTCTGGTGTTCTTCAATATAAAAATGACATGGAGCTGTTGGAACAAGTCCAGAGGAGGGCCTCAAGAATGATCAGGGGACTGGAGAATCTCCTGTATGAAGACAGGCTGAGAAAGTTGGGACTGTTCATCCTGGAGAAGAGAAGGCTGCGTGGAGACCTCATAGCAGCCTTCCAGTATCTGAAGGGGGTCTATCGGGATGCTGGGGAGTGACTCTTCGTTAGGGACTGTAGTGATAGGACAAGGGTTCAAACTTAAACAAGGGGATGTTTAGATTGGATATAAGGAAGAAATTCTTTTCTGTTAGGGTGGTGAAGCAGTGGAACAGGTTACCCAAATAAGTGGTAAATTCTCTATCCCTGGCGGTGTTCAAGGCCAGGTTGGACAGAGCCTTGCTTGACATGGTTTAGTGGGAGGTGTCCCTGCCCATGGCAAGGGGGTTGTAACTAGATGGTCCTTTCCAACCCTAACTATTCTATGACTCTATGATTCTAAATGTTCATTTATATTTTTTATTCAAGATTCAATATTATGATTGAAGTCATATCTTCTAAGTAAATCTGGTATTTGAACTTCTCTAATATATTTGTTTACTGACTTACCCATCCCAGTATCCACCCTGGAGAAGGACAGATTTTATTTTTAATTCTCAGAATCTTTATGAACCCAGAGACCGTGAGAGAACAAGAGGGGAAAACTTCATCGCTCTTATTAGATGGTAGACTGTCCATTTGGCATTCTGCCTGGAAAGTTACAAACTCAATTAAATGCACATATGGTCCGTAGCAGCCAGAATCAGTCTTTGCCAGCACCCATCCCTCTTACAGTGTTTCCAAACTGTACCCATGCTAGATAGCGATTTCCACATAGGTGAGTTTTTCTGTTTCTCCAGCAGCATCAGCTCAGCATATTGTCTTCTCTGCCCTGGAAGAATAGAGGGAAGAATGCCAAGATGAACGTCAGTTTGAACTCTACAGGGGTGATTTTGCTATCAAGGCGATTTTGTTGAGGAAGGCAGGTATAGAGATCCCTAGATTTAATGAGCAGAGCTGGTAGAATTAACAAATCTTTTCAATACTCCCTGAAGCAGCTGCTCTATTTTGAAATAATGAGCATATGGTTTCATTATATTTCATTGATTTGATCCCCTTCAGCTAAAGAAATAATTCAGGGGAATGCAAACAACTTACAGAATTTCTGCATATTCCTCCCTCCTTTTATTCCTGGCTAAACAGAAATCTGACTAGCATGTATTAGGAAGAGCCAGAGGCAGCATTCAAATTCCTTAATAGGGGTTGTCCAAGGGGCAATGGGGCCTCTGACAATAACGAAGACTTGTGTGTGCCTTAAAGTTACATTGCTTGGGGTTTCCTTTAGTTCTGTGAAAGAAACTGTTTTAAAGAAACAAGCTCAAGCTGGACTAGCCCTTCTTATATGCAGTATTCTTTATTTAAAATTTCTCTTCAGAGGCAGGGAAGGGGCAAGGAGAAAGGTGAAAAAGCATCAAACCAGCTTAATCTAACACATTGAGAATTTATAGAAAATAGAAAGTTAGTTACAGGATAATTTCAAATTCTCTACAAGACCAAACCTTTTAAGACAAAGCAAAATACGTTTTACATTTTTAGTTGCTAGAGTCATTTCTCTGCCCAGCTATCTAGAGGGAAAGCTGTAGTCAGTATTTTATGCACCGTGCATCCTGCTGCTGACATTAGAAAACCGAATTCTGACGTGAAAGTGAAGTAAAATTCACTTGCTCTGCTTTCTATAAGATCTTTCTTGAAACTGATTTCTGGCATCTGCAAGCTCACAAGCAGCCTTTTCAGACAAGCTAAAATAAACAAGGAAAACTTAGATATGTGTTCATTATGTACCTGGATAGTCTTTGTAGCTGTAGGGTCTGTATGGCAGGAGCCGTTGCTGGAAAAGCTGATGGCTGACATAAAGACGATATATTCTGCTCTGTCAACTGTGGGGAAGATGTACATTCTGCTTCTGGTTACTCATCTCCCTTCCTTATTCATTTCCACTTCAGTATTATGCAATGTATATATATTAGTATGTCTGTATGTGTCTATGTTATTTATATATATACATTTGTGCAGGTATAAATGTACATATGTACAGTATGTATTATAGCTTTTGTGAACAGCAAATCACATAGTAACAGTTGACAAGATTGTGGGGTTTTACCTGAAAAAGCATTACAATAGAGCTGAAAGTATTCAATTTTCCTTTTTTATTTTTATTTTAATAAAATCTGATTTTAAGAATCTCCTTGAGATTTATAGGCATTTTTCTTAGAAGAAAAGAAATCCATCTGTTTTGTGATGCTATAAAGGATGTAATTTTCATCTGCTGCAAATGCCGAGTGTTGCATCATATAATTATTGATACTGCAAAACCAAAGCATAAGGATTCACTTCCAGGGCCTCACTGCATTTGAACCAGTAAGCTCTAGTTGTAGATGCAGGCCTACATACTACAAGACCAAAAGGGAACCCATGGTGGCATTTTTTCATATATAAGTTCTTACCCTAAGAAACATTTAATTCTTATATACTTCTCTTTCTTTCCAGCAGAAATAAAGTGGTCTGTGTTTTGATGGATTGCAAATTGATGCTAGGATCAGTCAAAGCTGTCTTTTTCACTCTTAGTGCAAGCAAAATAAACTTGAGCATCAAAAAAGTGAAACAACAGCGTCACAAAATACCAGTCTTCAGAAGGAGAATTAACCTCTTCTGCCCTTAAAATGTATCAGAAATGTTACATTTGCTATCAAACTAAATTGAAAAAAATATTTCAGCCTCTGTGGCCCTGCAGAGATTGTGGCACAGCGATGTCTGCTCTTTCTTTCTGACATGCAAGTGACAGGGAGATAGATGAATGCAGCACCTCTCTTTTTGTGACATAATCCATACACTATTAATTTTTGTTGTTGTTGCTCTAAAACTGTGAAACAGATGTCGTTCTGAACTGAAAATCACCATTTTGATATGAGCAGACACAGCCCCTGAGCTACCCAGTCAACTAATTAATGCTGTATAATTTAATAAAGTATGGCAATTACTCAGTTTTCCCCATCTTGTTCCCCTCCCTGCTAATGATAACATTATCGAGCTTAGGCAGGGGGTAGTGAGTGCATGTGTGTGTGTAAGGAGATAATCTACAGATGAAGCAGGAAATAGTTCAATCCAGGAACAGGCTTCTAAAATTTTCTGATTTCTTATTTAGGGAGGAACTGCAGAACAGCAAATTGCTAAACAGAATAACAGAGACAACAGAGCCATTAAAAATGGTAGAAGAAAAGTAGGGGGAAAAAGTTAACCTTCCATGCATTTCTTTGTCAAATGTTGATTTACATTTCATTTTTTATTCAAATCTTGGTTAGGAGGCAAGTGCACTTGTGGACAAAAAGGGAAAGCTTCCTCCATGGGCTTTTTCTTCTCTCCCTTGCTATGCCTGACTGGGCAGTGGATGATGTCAATTATAGCAGGATCAATTTCAGAAGTAGAGATAGTTCCTTTAGGTATTCTTCAGTAGTCCCACCATATGGTGTAAGTTTTTTCTCATTCACAGGAAGGTGTCAAAAGGTGCTGCAAGCAGCAATACATTCATCCAAACTTCTGAAAGCAGCCAGGCACATGAATTCTTTTTTGCATAAAACATCTCAGAGGAGTCCTAGCACACCTGTATATCCTCTGTCCAGCTAACAGATTATTTAATTCATTACAATCTGGTCACATAAATTCTGTGTTTTTACTCTTTTCATTATGTCAGTGCTCAAAGAAGTCTGAGAACTAAAAAAAGATAAATGTATTTTTTTTGTAAGTAAAAAGATGGTAAGCACTAGCAAACTCTATAATAAATACACTGCTGGCAATATTTTATAAGAAGAAAATGGAAAGTTTTTTCTGAGTTAACAAGTTTCACCTGTTTAAAATACACATTCACTGCCTTATCATCCTAGAATCTAAACTGCTTCATTGCACTTTTTAATGTCTGAATTTTTAACTTTGTTTGGAGCCTAAATATCTTATTGAGGAAAATCTGTTAAATAAGAATAATTAATTGAATTTATTTATTACTTATTTGTAGAGCTTTTCAAACAATACTTTCTATTCATAAATTTTATATTACTGCTTAAGTAGCAAATATAAATTTAAGAAATTATGCATGAAACTTTATATTTTCTTTAATTTTCCATAGATATAAAAATACATCAGGCCACAAAATAGGCTGAAATTTAGATGAAGCTCATTCAAATTGGGAATCTCATGCAGACTAACCTCTCACATTCAGCCTAATTCTGAATGCACTTCACAAGGAGGAACAAGAACACTATAATGGATACTTCAGTGGGCAAAGAAATAGTATCTTGCTTTATTTGCAGCAGGTTTTTGGAGGCTTCATCTCCTGGGACTCCTATTTATATTCCTATTGGGCCCACTCTTCCCTCTAAGCACTAGGCTGTCATAAAAGTACTGTCAGAAATGAAAATTCTTCTTCTGTATGTCTTACTTATCTGGATACGGTTGGCAGGTTGGTCTGAGGTGGATCGGATGTAAAACCTAATTTTTCTTTTCCTTCCTCATCCTAGAAATTGAGACACAGTGAATGCTCCAGATTTTCTGTTCCATACAGGAACATACATATTGATTCTGTAACTAGTAAGTGCTGTCTGTGGTCTAAGGTGAGTTGGAGTCAACTGGCAGTCATTACGAACATGATGGTGAAATGAAAAGCATTAGACTTGAAGGAAGAGTTTCTAAATGCATTTAGAAGCATGAACATGAGAAATATAAGTGTATATCATCTCACACTTCAGAAAGAACCTAAAACAAGAGAAGGTTAAAGCTTCTGATAACAGAATCACAACTGTTTAAGACACAATACAAAGTTCTCAAAAGTACTCGAGTTTCACTAAGTTTAATTTTCATTATCACTGGGTGGTCATGAAAAACCTAATAGCTGAAATGTGCATATAATAATGGTTTCAAACATAAGGAAGTCTGAAAGAGGAGTCTGAAACCAGCCAAATAATCCTGGCTGTAGAAGACAAAGAGCTCTTTACAAAGGAGGAAAGCCAATTTCCAATGACTTAGCTAACGGAAGTTAAGAATAATCATGTAGGAAAAGATGAGAATTCCTTTAAATCTTGTTAAGAACTATATTCATGAAGTGTTGATTTGTCTCTCCTGTCAGCAAGCAGGGCTTAGACCATGAATTTCTTTTCATTACAAGAGACACTATGGCCTGTTTAGCAATGTACCCTGAAGTACAAACACCTGCTTAGTAGCATTCAAATATACGCAAGCAGAGACTCTCAGCAGAGAAGCCTGCCTGAGATGCCTCACAAACAGAATGTAACTGGAAGTACAGTAGTCCTGCCTCACAGTGCCATCAATTTAGGAAAAAAAAATCCTTTTTAGTTTACTTTTACCTTGTCATAACTGTACTAGAGCACATTTTGATTATACTAGCTCTGAGCAAAGCAGGCTTGAGGCTTTAATAAGCCAAATTGCAACATTTTGGCATATATTAATTAAACATTATGTGTATCTGCCACGTTGTATATCGATAACACCAGAAACTAAAAATTGCATTCAAAAAAGACTTTTGTGTTTCAAGTCAAGTTCATTTTGTATAAAATAAAATATTCATTTTAAAATATAAAAACTCCTTGTCAAAAATGTTTGAAAGGTGTTTTGACCCACTGAAACAGTCAAATGAAGACAATCAAGTTATTTTGCTATGAAAATGTGAAAACAGAATGTTCTGAAAGTATCAGAACTTTTTTCCTTCTTGTTTCTTCTTCATAAGGAATGCATCAGGGAAGTAAATATATTCAATGACAGCCAAAAATTTACTATCAAGTTGTTACTGATGAGCTGTATTATGAAGATTCATTGGCTTTATTTTTGTCTGCCAGTATGAAACATAAAATAGAGAAATGCAACTGCATTACTAAGCTATATTGATTAACTTAGACTTCTAATCTTTAACTGCAAAGACTATAGATGTTCCTTTGTGAGAGAATCCACAGTTATATGCAAACACCTGACCTAGTGCCTCCAACTGATTTCCAGGATAAAAAAAAAGTCCTCTCTAAATTTCCACTAGCATCATTTGTGGGTTTCATTGTTACAGTGTTCCTTTCCCACAGGCTTACTGACCTAAACCTTCACTGAAAAAGGGGTATTTTCCACTACCAATATGTGTCAGTAATTAAAGAATATTTCTTAATTTTTTTCCTTTCTTTTAAAAAAATACTGTCTCTCACTTGTGTTTTTTTGGTTAATTTGTACTTTAAAATAATAAATGCAAATTTTAAAAAAGATTGGACTGCAAAACAGTACAAAATAAATCAATACAACAGCAACAATAGTGTCGAAAAATAAAAGTGACGTTTATGCAACTAGAATCTTTTAGGGTATAGTCTCTGTTGGGAAAGACATTTATTAATAGAAATAAATATCAGTGTCTTGACCCAGGAAGCTTTACAGGCAGATGAAATGCCTGTAGACTGAAGTAGAGCTTTGCTAAGCTCTGAATTCTAAAGCCAGAAATCTTTCACCACTTTTATTGCAAATGAATCTCGTAAATTACCTTATAAAATTGCAGACATAAACCACAATTTACAAGTTGTTTCATGGCAACAAATTAATATGTAATACGTTGATAGTCATTTGATAGCTCTGAATGAGCAATAAAAAAATGCTTCAATGAAACAAAGCATCACTATTTTATATTATGAGTATGAATAGTTAAAAGCCTCTTCTAACAAGGCAAGAATGTATTAAAGTAATAAAGAGTGTTCTCTCTCAAATATTCATGAAGTATGTCTTGGGCAGCTTATCTCTATTCAGTCCACAGCAACCAACATTTCATGGCTAAATCTTTGTAAGACTTATAAGATGGCATACCTTTTGCAGAAGATGTGTATTTATCTTGTTTGTTGAAGGTTTTAGCTTACTTTTAATACGGAAATGTTACAGAAGGAAATAATTCACTCTAATACTAAGACTTCTTTTGATAGCACTTAATGGTTATGAATATTATTACTTATGGATAACACAGCAGGAAAATACATAGAATCTGGCCATAATAACTAGCAGAAGATGACAGACTTTCTAATTCTGCTGCTCAGTTTCTTTCTTCATATCAATGGCCATTATAATTCCTATCAACTCCTATGTTCTGATTTACCTCCAACTGTTAAATATACTCCGTGCTGTATTCTTGAATTACCAGTTAGCCTTTTCTTGACACAAAGCTACTTATTATGGATATTATGGCACTGTTATAATATGAGGGATTTTATTAAAAAAAATAAGCAGCAATATTACACTCTTGGGAGCTCAGGTGCTGTGTGATTCAGTGAACAGATGCTTTCAGAAGTGCCATGATACATTTTGGAAGAATTTTATTGTGATCTTAAAATTCCATAGTGGTTTTTTTGTGCATAAATATCTCCAGTGTTTTCTACCCTTAGAGGCAGATGAGTGGCAGTTCTTCAGTTCTTAAACTAGAAGATGACACGTGCTATTTAATCTCATTTACTCAAAGAAAACATAGAACAGGAAAAAAAAGTCACTATAGACTTCAAACACTTGCCAGTGACAAATTACTTCAGATCCCCTTTGGAACTATTAATAGCCACTGCTGCAATTTCAGCTCTTCCTAAGTGAGGGGAAACATTTTAAATGAACTAGTGCAGTGGGTGGCGAGAAACTCCTTGACGCATCTCATGCATTTCTCATCATTATTTTATGCAATTATTTGCAAAGAAATAGTGAAAGAGCAAAGACCCCTTTTCAATTCCTTAAACTCCACCTGACTACACTTTAATTTCCTTGTCAGTTCTTCTATGTAATGCACGTTACTATTTTTCTGCAGTTTCTAGCCTCTGATCTGGAAATTAAAATTTTTAATAACAGTTCACAGCACAAAGTCATCCTGAGCATTGCTGTTGTGTGGAGGGGGAAATTGTGCCTTGCCTCCCAAGATGACTCAGAACTGCTTTAAGATAGGAGATGAGTCTTAGATGGCTGCATAAAAGTTGTTTCACAGAACTCAAGAAGATCTGTCCAATCTTCGTCACTTTGTCTCTCATTTTGTTACTTCGAAGTTTAGTTTTTACTTGAGGAAACAAAACTGCAAAAGAAGCCAGAATGATTACCAGCAAAATGAAAGTGACATTAAGACTGATACTTTCTGTCAGTCAACAGATATTGTTCTATAGGGTAAGGATATTTCCCTATAAATTTCCTGCTGATAGCTTGTTTATTAAAAATACTAATTTTCTGTTTGGTCCATACAGCATATTGGAACACTCAAAGTAAAGAATATTTTCAGCAAGGACCATAGTAACAGGCAAAACTTCTGAAAGAAGAATAGTCATGCCCTTGCTTAAAACCTTGCCAGTTAGACATATGAGGCAGCTGCTATTACTGTGGTATTTCAGAGTTCTTCTTGAGGCAAAAACTGCTGCAAAGTGCAGTGGTAACTTTATTTAGTTAAGGACAGAATTGGACAATGTGCCATTGCAGCCAACAAAAATTTTAACTAAATGCTGAGAAAGCATCAAGCCGGTTTCCTGGCATATTCAGAAAGGTCATGGAAAGTCACTTCCACAGGTGCTGCGTTTGTGAGAAATAACTGCTAGAAAAGAGTGGAAGTGATTAATCATGTGTGTTGTAAATGAATGTGACTTTAGCAGAATTCATGTGAGTGTTTCAGGAACAGAACCAGTGAGGCTGGTATCATGGCAAAAACCAGCCACCTTGAAGCACAGTTACACCTTGTAAAGCCTTACTAGAATATCATGTCTGACAGTAAACAAAATACCCGTGACCAAAACTGTCAGCCAAATCAACTGCTCTCCTTACTGCAAGATGAGCTGCATTTGCTAGGCATGTGTCAGAAGAGATTTATTATGTCATCTTATATACCTTGTGGTATTCAAGATGTGTGCACAAAGACAACAGATATAGTAAAGTATCTGTTATCCACCTTAAGTCTTCTGGAACAGCAGCTGGCAGACAACTGAGATGCTTTAGGGGACAGAAAAATACAAGAACCTGTGTTTAAGCCAAAGAATCCCACCCAAAATGTCTCAGTGTTTAAATGTGTTTTTTTCCTGCCCTCTGAGCAATAAGCCTCCTATGTCCAGGATTCCCCAGTACTTTGTGGCTCAGTTTCTAGTTCTTCTCGTGCTCAGTTTGAATTCAGAAGAGATAGTTGTTCCCAAAAGCCCCTCAACTGCCATTCTAACATTACCGTTTTAATTTAGAGTGGTCTGAAAGCTGGACAAAGCAAAGTTAATTTTCTCACTTAGCCTGCAAGAGCTTGCATTCACCCTTTTTCACATGCTATATAGGACTGAGGAAGATGAAGTCAAGCAGCAAGTTTAGTTTTCAGGTCCTATATTTGAAAGTCTGGATCTGGCCCCTGAAACAAAGGAAAGACACTTTCAGCTGCTGAGTGTCTATACCCAGTTTCTTTTCTGGACACTTAGCAAATATGTTCATTTTAATATATTTTATATTTGCACCATTTTCTGTGATTGTAGACTCATATCCTAAATCTTGAGAACAGAATCAAAAGATTCAAGAAAACTAGAAAATATGAGAGAGGTTATATTACAATAACAATGCCCACTGAGATACACTTAGGGAACCTGCTTCATACGTCTTGGTGGAAGTACACCCCTTGGGAACAAAGGAAGTAGAGCTACGAAGACACTGAGAAGCAGACATAGAAACAGCATAATGCAAGGGCTTCAACTATGTCTTCTGAAATGTAAATCTTCAAGGTTAGATAAACAACATGGGTTCTCTTCATATCTGCTGGAGCAAAAGCTATTCCTCCAAACAGTAATTCACTACAATACACCTATCTGAGACGTTTGTTGTATGGGGTGTTAGTCACTTGTTAGAGCTGCCCATCACTGCTGACTGGAGAACCTGACTGAAGGGATTAGGAAAATGCACCAATTTTAGGAGGCAAAATGTTAAAAAATTTTAAAAAAGAAAGAAAAAGAAAAGGCATTCACTACAGGGACTGTATCTGCTGCATTTCATATTTAGGCAGTGGCTTTTTTGAATATGGGTAGTTTTTCAATAGGATAAGATGCTTAGTAGGTTAAAAGCAGCCAGACTTTCCATGCACTGCTGAAGAATATCTACTAGCAGCAGGAAAATGAGATGAAAGGGGTGGGATGAAAGGCTATAGGTGGAGAAAAAAAAAAAATTAACATACCTGAGCTACTTTCAAACCATGATATTTTTTCTTACAAGGCACCTACAATGCATTACATAGTACAATTATTTCCATTATTCTGTGATTGTGAAGGTTTACCTGACAGTCGGTGCTCATTTAAAATTGTAAAAAAGTGGGATTTCTGTAGTGACTGATGTATTTTGTATTGATGTACATGAAGTGGGAAAATCCTGTAAAAAATAATATCAGAATCTGGTTTAGAATATCAAAAATGCTGCACCAGTTGTCTAACTTAATTTAGATTTTTTTTAATGTCTGAATTTCTTGGTGGAATAATGACTGTGGAGACACATCAAGATTGTCCCTTTTAGTAAAGGACCTGAAAGACAGAAATAAATGAAAGTAACATTATTCATGCACACCCTTCCTGCACAACAGTGTTGTGATCAGACAGATGTTTTTGGCTTGCCATGCCTTTACTACTAAGTAATAGCTATAAGTCCATTTCCTAGACATCTGCAAGAAAAGACAAAAAATTATGACAACCATATATGACTGGGAAACTATCACTTTGTGCTTAATAAGTTCCATTTCAAAAATACACAAATTACATCCTGAAACTATATTCAGTTCTAATCAAGTTGAAGATCTAATCACTGTGGAGACACTAAAAGTCCTGCAAGATTTGGTCTTGTGCGTGCAATATGTATGTGATATCAGGTCTTGTTTAAACCTGAGCAAATCCCAGAGTACATGAAGTTTGTTCAAGCCCCAGAAAATAGAGATGGAATAAGTCTTCGAAAAGCAAAAGGTTGTTTTGAAGAGAAAATGAATAATCAGTAGTGGTAGGTTAGGTTTTGATTGGTTATTGGGAAAAAAACAGTCTATGCTATGAAAACTAAAATAGGTTGCCCAGGTAGGAGCATAGTAAACATCTATGGGGAGTACAGGGAATGTCTGTAGAGGGTTTTCTCTTGTCTTGTTTTTAAAGAATAGGTTATGAAGTGTTCTCTCAAGAATGGTTTGACAACAGTTGTTTCTGTTGTGGGCAAGCAGTTGATCTAGATTGACTTTTCAAGGACTTGCTGATTTCTATGCTTTCCAATATTATGAAATCCAAATGACTTGTTAGCACAGAACTGCAAAACTGTGTTACCTGTGTGGCAGGTGGCGGTTAACATATATACAGTCATTTCCATGTTGAGGTTGAGTAGATTACACGTCACTTAGTGAGAGCACAGAGGTATAAGTGTATGCTTATATACAGAGAAACTGAAACTCTTACAATTTGTAAGGAAATGCTACTATTATCCAAAATCTCTGTGCATTTCTATTAATAGTCTATATATTCTATCTTGAGGCTGAGGGAAGACCTGCTTGGCTCCTGTCATGTTGCAGATATACTTGCTAACCTTTCTGCCTTGCAATTCCCCATTTCTGACCTACGGCTACTGATACCACTGGAAGGGAGTGAGCAAACAGCTGTGTGGTGTTTAGCAGCCTGCCAAGTAAACCACAATAAAGGAAGACCAAGTGGAAATCATAGTTGCTTGCAGACCATTCTGGGTCTACCTTGCTAGGATTTTACCCCATAACTGTACAGCTTCTTCTTGCATTTTGTGTTCATCCTGTTTTGTCTAGTGTATGAAATTTTACATGTGAAATTGTATAACATGATTATTATTGGAGGATAAAAATAAGAGAGAAAATCGACTTTATATGGAATTAGTTTGGAAATAACCATGACAACATTTTCTTCAGAAATAGTGTCTATAACAAACTTCATTATAATCTAATGAAAAATAAATTGTATTTATTAACATGGCTGTATTTTTTTTGTCAGTCTGTTACAGCTTTGTTTCCTTAAATCTACCAAAAATCACATGTAGGCCTGACAGCAAAAGCTAGTTTATGTGCTTCCTAATCTGAGACACAATGTCATTTATTTTAATTACCTTGATTACTTTGTATCCCTTGCCAGTAAGTCTATAACTTTATTCAGATGGTTCTTCAGTAAAGCCCAATAAGCACTCATAGTATGGTTATGCATGGATATTTTCTCAGGAGTTGGCTTGATTTCAAAAAGCATTAAATGATATTGTGAATGAGAGTTCTGAAAGCTTTCCCAAAGCTGGTACAGCTGATAATTTCTCACATTATGAGAAATTGTACTTCATCAGCTACTGCCTTGTTTCACACACTGAAATGCTGGTGTTTTCAGTTCTGTCCCTCTCACTAAGAATCAACAGCAAGTGGAGTATCAAGCAAAGAAAATGGGGTGTCAGCAAGGAGACACTGGCAACACAAAAAGGTACTACTACCAAATGTGCAAATGTGCAGTTGTTAGCGTTAGAGATGTAATGAAGCCTGAAGGCTGACTGGATTGCTGTGCTGTGCACCAGAGAAATTAGGAGGTAATGCTTCAGGGATGAGTAGGCCTACTCTGTAACAGAAGTTTCTTCACATTTGCTAATAACACTTAATTTTCCTAAAAGAGCAAGAACGTGTTGGTGAGGGGGACTTCAATTTCTTTTTTTTAAATCCTCATTTATATAGCTTGAAGATAAACCCAAGAAGTCCTGTGTTAAATTGTAAGCACAGGTTCATAGATTTTATGAGCTTTTCTCAAACTGAAAATCTTTTTTCATTCTCTCACTTTCTTATAAATAAAGGTTATACCAAACTCTTCTTGAGATGGCGATCAGCTGTATGCTTTGTGACACCGTTTTGTAACTTGACATGTTTCATCGAATCATGGAATCATACAATCATTAGGGTTGGAAAGGACCACTTGAACATCTCACAGGGTTTTTGGGAATAGTTCAGAGTAATTCTGTCTGATTTTGAATATCTTCTAGGATTTACCAGACTGTAAGAAAGCAAGAAATAGCCCCTCTTGCTGAATAGTTCTCTTTCTCATGTACTAAAGAGACTGGAGTACACCAGACTGAACACATTAATCATCTGGAAATGTAGGAAACAGAGCTTAACCCAGCAGTAGGAATTATGAGATCCGGGTCACATAACCTTTGACAAATTGTGTTCCTGTAGACAAAACAGAGACTTAACTGCTGTTTTCAGGGTGGCAAAATAGAAATGAGAGCATATAGCTGATCTATTACTTGCTTTCCAAATCTTATTTTCACAAATGCTAATCAGTTGAAAATATTTGAATTTTCTTTTTTGGAAAATCCAGGCCCTTTCCTTTATTATATATAATATAATATAATATAATATAATATAATATAATATAATATATAATATAAAATATTAAGGGGTCAGGCTGGGGTAAGGATACTGTAAATGACTGTGGCAGGATTAGCAATAGGGGCTTGTTTGCACTTCTGAACACCTCCCTTCTTCAGAGCCCAGTTTACCTAGGAATCCCTGCAGACAACAGGTCCTGTCATCCAGGATAGATGTGAGGAGGAAAGGACTGGACTGAGGCACCAGTACTAGACCTTGGGCATGGCCACAGCACAGGGGAGTTGTCTGTGTATAAAAAAAAAAAAAAAA
>NDXB01020901.1:103526-120440 GCA_002631895.1 Agapornis roseicollis | reverse complement strand
ATGGCAACAGAACAGGGGAGTTGTTTGGGTAAAAAAAAAAAAAAAAAAAACAAAGAAATGCAGTGGAGATGACATATGTGTGTGAGGCTCTTATTGTTATCCTTAAAGTTGGAGAATGAAGCATTATGCTTCAAACCAAGCCAGTTCAGGGATTATTTTGTTTTGGTAATTTGGTTGTTTGACTTTTTTACTGCTCCATAGTAAGTTGTGATGACAACTCCTATTGGCAGCCTTCATAGAAGTCCTAAGTAATAACCTGTTTATTCAAAAAACAAAAGTCATTATGATACTATAAGACCTCAGCAATAGTTTGGTTTTGCTTTGAAGTACAGACTTGGGCAAAAGGACTAACTTACCAAAATAGTTCTCATATCCCTTTCAGACTATAAATACTTCCACACTGACAATGAGGTAGGCAGATGATCAACAGGGTTGGCACCTTTTAAATAGAATAACTAATGCTCTTTATGTTGCAGTGATGTTGCAGCCTTATTGGAATTGCAAAGAAGATGAAGAAGGGCAGGAGAGGTGAACAAAGTCATAAAGGATTTAAAATGATATCTTTGTAGAATATGCAAACTCCTCTTTACTGTATTGCATTTGTTAGGCCTGGCTGAATTACTTGAGGTGAATAATTTATGCCAATACTTTTGGATTTTTTTGCATCAAAGGGATTATTTCTAGGTCCTCATGAAACTGAATAACTGATAAATATTATGTTCAACTTATGTCATATTTATAAATTATAACAAATAACACCAAATTATTTGCAACTACATCTTCATGTGATTTGGACCAATAAACAGTGGAGAAAAACATCTACGAAATAATAAAATCACAGAAGGCAGAAACAAAAAAATCCCTTTTAAAACATAATTTTAACTTTAGAAAGCATCTATAAATAAATTAGCACTATCTTTAAGTACCCTTTAGGGAATGTAAAAGACAAGGTAAACATAGTGAAGGTTTCCTTGGAAATCCCTGTCTTCAAAGTTAGCTAGAAAATAAAATTTTCTCCTGATTGTGCAGATTGTATAGTAAAGAATATACAGGCAGAATTTAGAGCTGCATTTCAAATGGTCCACAAGGGAGACAGCTTCTGGGGCTTTTAAACCAATATGATTACACTGAAGTCATTGATAAAGGAGCAAGGATTATCCCTCCATGGGTGATTTGAATCCCAGAAGGCAAGACAGAAACAAAGCACATGTACCCAGATGGCCCTTATCTCTTTCCTTCAAACGTGCAAGCCGCATGAATTACAGTCCCACCACAATTTGTCTTCTGCATTAATCGTGCAGAATTAATGTTCTGCTTAACATCAGTTCCTCTGGGTTATCCTGAAAGAAGGGAATGGGAAATCACAAAGGTCCACAATTTGGAGAGCTTTTAACTTGCAACTTCACTTATTTGCAGGCAAGGCTTTCCTGCAGCCTACACAAGCTGAAATGAATTAAAGCGTCCTAACTCTAATTGCTCACTTTGCAACTTTGATTCTGTGGGTGGATGTGAATTCAGAATCCTTGGTGGTGCTATATGGATAACTAAACACCTGGATCTGCTCTTATTTTATGGAAATGTCATTATCTTAAGAAATTAGTTACCATAATGAGAGAACAGACAAATTTTGCTCTTCAGCAATTATTGTGACTTGCTAGTGATATGAATTGTAAAAGTGGGTACTTCAAAAATAGAAGAGATGTCCCTGAGTAAATCCAGAATATTGATTTGTTAAGTGAAACGACACCATTTTATAAAACTACTCTTTCTTATTGTTTTGATTCCTCTTTGGAATAGATGGAACTGTTGAGTTTTTTTGATTCTTTCATTGATAACATGATCAGAGTTTTAGAGTTGACAGAACAACTGTAATCATTTGGAACTGTCAGAATTTTTATTTATTATTCACATATTTTTATTTGTATCTGTTTATTTGTACCTATGTGGATTGTACTGTTGTGGCTTAAGCCCAGCTTTCACATTGTCTGCTCACTCACTTTCCCCTTTCCTCCCCACCTCCCCACTCCCAGAGGGATGGGGAGGAGAATCCAAAGAATGTAAATTCCATGGGTTGAGATAAGAGCAGTCCAGTAACTAAGGTACAACACAAACCACTACTGCTGCCACCAATAATAATAATGATAAGGGAAATAACAAGGGAAGAGAATACAACTGCTCACCACCCGCCAACTGATACCCAGCCTGACCCGAGCAGTGATCTAGCCCTTCCAGGTAACTGCCCCGAGTTTATATAGTGGGCATGACGTGCTGTGGTATGGAATACCTCTTTGTCTAGTTTGGGCCAAGTGTCCTGTCTCTGTTTCCTCCTGGTTTCCCCTCCTCCCTGGCAGAGCATGAGACTCACAAAGTCCTTGGTCAGAGTAAACATTATTGAAAAACAACTAAGAACTTTGGTGTTATCAGCACTGTTCCCAGACTGAAAGTCAAAAGCACAGCACTGCACCAGCTACTAAGAAGGAGAAAAATGACTGCTACTGCTGAACCCAGGACAGATACCTAGCAGATGATTAATATAATTTTAATTAGGTTTTAATGAAAAGGTAATAAAAACTGCTTAGATGTAGGAAAGCGTTAAAATAGCTTATAATTCAGTGCATTCCTCCTATGAGAGATATGACCCCTGTCTCCCCAGTTAAATTAATATTCTATAACAGACATAGGGTTAAAAAACAAACCAAACCAAAACCAAAACCAAAACCAAAAAAAAAAAAACCCAAAACATATCTATTACTTGTTTTGGAAAAAAGATAATTTTGAGTAGGATTATATTTTATAATTAACTCAGAAACATTCAGAGAACAATGGCTTTGAAAGTGTTGTCTGAGCCTTTTAATAAAGATATTATCTAAAATAAAGTGTTGTATTCTGTTATTAGATTGCTTAGTTGTTAAAATTTTTACATGAAGGCTGCATTAATTTTGCTTTGCTCTTCATCTAGATAGTTTACTAGAGAAGAATATGCTGCACACATGGAGAAACAGGAAATATATTCTTTAAATAATTTCAGTAAACTGTGTCTTGGCTTGCTTGGTATTATTTTGCTGGAAAGAAACTCATAAGTCCAAAAAATGAAATCAATGTTTATTATAATGCTTTAAATGCCAATAGGTTTCTATTGTCATTGTAGTAAGATATTAACTACAGTTCTTGTGTTTGCTTTATCATTAATGAAAGAGAGCATCAGCAGAACTGAGAATACAATATTCACATTTCATCATTGTCTTTAGGGCAAACAAATCTTTCTGCAGCTAAGGGTGACGTGTGATGAAGACAAAAACATGTTAAGTCTTGATTTTGTAAATAAGTGAAGTCAGTCCAGCTGCACAGGGACAGTCTGTGTGTGACGAGCTATAAGGCTGGATCTTATTTTTTGTAACTTATGACCAGAGGTTTTATACCCCTTCTGTAAATAGAATTTGCCTGCGGAGAACCTAACTTGACATTTCTTTACTTGTCTTCATTCTCTCCATCTCTTTCTACTACAAATATTATTTCTCAGGGAAAACAAAGACAAGACATTTGCCCATGGCCAACTAACTTGTTTTCAGTTAGGTATACACCAGTGCAGCACAATTGTTAGATAAAAATCTTAGTCAGTTTTCTAGCTTTTGTGTTTGTAACTTCTTTGTAACTTTTGCTTTTGGAACTGCTCACTGGCATTTCTCTTCAAATATTCATTTGGCATAAATTTTTTAACATTCTGTTTCGCAGACCTTTGTTCAGATATCTGGGGTTGAGGATGCTCTGCGGAGGCCACCAGTTTTAACATCACAAGGCTTTGTTGTGTGATTTTTAAAAAGTCTCTCAAGAACAAGAGCAAGAATTTATTTTGCTTTTTAGTTTTGGATGTACTCACTACAATGAAAAGGTTGAGGCCCTGTAACTCCTGTATTGCTTACAGGCATTGTAGCATGACATGTAACTGCATACTGTACATGTGGCTTTCTGACTGCAAGGCCTCTTACTTTCTTTCCACCCTCCTCTTCAGTCACATTGCAGCTGTAACCATTCTTGGATATCACACAAAAGCATTCAGCAGTGGATGCTTGGGTAAAGAACAAGAGTAGGAAAAGTGTGCTTCTCCCTATGTATTCTCAGTGATAATTTGAGTGCTAGGTAGTAATAAGGGTTATAGTAGTCTTCAGGAGTACTGCACTTGTTGTCTAATATTTTTCAATGTCTTTTGCTTTTAAGGAGCTTTTTACAATATGGTCTTCACCATATTCAATGAGAAGAACTTCATAGATTAATTTATGTACATTCCCTTTTCATCTTAGGTCTCAGTTCTTCTCCTTTTCAAAAGACACTCATGATTTTATATAACTTTTTCATAACACTCTTGTCTGTTATTCAGCTCATAAATCCTAATCTGTTTAATTCTTGTACAGAAGCAGTTTCATAGCTCCAATCACCCATTTCTTCCTTCTCTGTACTGTTCTTAGTTCTGCTGTATTTTCTTGATATAGAGGTGAACAAAATCATCCACACTCATTCAAGATGCAGATAAAAATTGGATTTTCACAAGATAGATTGTTATTTCTGCCTTGTTTTCTATATCTCTCCACCATTTCAGCACCAGATGTGTTTGTACCTCTGTTAAGCAATGAGATGAACTGTCCACAGTGGTTAAAAAATCTCCTGAGCAACAGAAACCGGATCGGTGTCCATCAGGGTATATGTGCAGGTAGGATGGTTTTCCTACAGGAGTTATTTGCATTTCTTCACATTTCTATCAGAGAAATCAGCTTGTATCTGCAGGGTAGTAACTACTTCTGTTATTATTATTACTTGATTCATTGTATACTTCTCATATTTACTTCCTTTGTATGCCTGACCAACAACGGACTGACTTCAGCTGCAACTCTCTCCTAACTTGCAAAAATGTACTTGTCTCAGGACATTCACTCCTAAATCCACTGGTTTGTTTTGTTTGTTTCCCATCAATGACAAAGCTTATCCCTCTCTTTCTAGCAGTGCATATCCCCTGCAGCACCTTTCTCTTTCTGAGCTGAGTTTTATTGCTTGCAACATCGCATCTTGTTTGCTGCTTTGTCAGTTTGCCTGGGGCATCTCAAACTTATTATAGCATGTTAATAAATGCCATCTGCTGTTCTGTATTTTATGATGAAAGATAAGGGTCTTTGCAGTGTATCTGCCATCAGTTCTGACTTTCAAAGACAGCACTTTCTCTAAAGAATGTAGAATTAGATTTTTACTAGTATTTTTTGCAATTACTTGAGCCTAGACTCATCTCATTTAACTTCAGGGACCTACCTGAGGTGCCTGTAATAAGGACACAGTTCCCATTGGTTCACTGTAGAATAAATGCAGAGGTAATACGTATAACATGATTCATCCCCTGTAAGAGTTGGCTCATCCTTTTAGAAATGCCTGTTTTACCCTAACTGAGACTCCATATGCAGAGCCTCACAGAGCTATGCGGGTAATTTAGGTACTCCAACTACATGCTGATGTTAGAGGTATTAACTCCAGGCTGTGATCTTCTATAATATGAATTCTCCATAGCCACAAAATATTGAAAATCTTGGTCTTGAATAAAGAAAAACAAAAAACAACAACAACAAAAAAAAGGTTATTAAACTTCCTGCTTTGTCAAATCAGAAAAGATATAAAATATTCTCAGAATGATCTTAACAAGACCAGTCACTGTACTGAGCAGCTTCGACAACAGTTGTTATTGCTGGTACTTCCAGACAAGACCTACATGCAAGAATAATTATGGTTGCTGTGAGTAAAAGAGCAAAAGGAGCTCAAGTGTCACATAGTTTTAGCAGACTTTTAAAATAAGAGGAATAATTATTTTGCCATATTCTTTCCCTACTAAGAGTCACCGTTTTCACCTGACCTTGACTCTTGAAGAGAGAAATAAAGGGCACTTGGGAGGGAACAGCAAGATTTTCTAAGCTACTTCCAATTAGGTAATTCTTATGGATGGGATATTTATTTTTTTTTTCATTCCAAGTACATGTGAATGCTTTGCAAGGTGCTTGTGTATGTATAAGTGTACACTGAAATTATTCAGAAAACTACCATGAACTGGCACAAGGGCTGTCTATGCTAGATGATGATACAGAACTGAAAACCTGCCCAGCCACACGTTGTCTAGCTCAGAAAGGTCTGATTCTGTGCTAGTAAAACGTTTTTTACCCTGGTAAAGGGAAGCCCATATAAATATGGCCCTTAAAGGATATCTATTTTGACCTGGAATAAAAATCTCCAGAAATATCATAAGGTTTTCTGTAGAAATTATTTTCTTTTCTCTGTTTTGAATTCTCTGTGCATACTTGAGATCAAAGAGGATGTCCTGGATTTAGCAGTAGCAGTCATTTTTTCTTCTTCATAGTAGCTGGTGCAGCTGTGTTTTGACTTTCAGTTGGGAACAAAACTGATAATAGGAATGTTTTTAGTTACTGCTCGAATGTTTTACTCTGACCAAGGACTTTGTGAGCCTCATGCTCTGCCAAGGAGGAGGGGAGGCCGGGAGGAAGCAGGGACAGGACACCTGACCAAAACTGATCAAAGAGGTATTCCATACCATAGCACGTCACTCCCAGGATGTAACTCAGAGTTACCCAGAAGGGCTAGTTCTCCGGGGAGAGTTAGAGGAGGTATTCGGTCAGTGCTGAGTTGGGGTGGGGTGTTGTGAGTTATCTGTCGGTAGCTGGTGAGATGCTGTATTCTCTTCCCTTGTTATTTCCTTTATCATTCTTATTATTAGTGGTAGCAGCAGTGATTTGTGTTATACTTTAGTTACTAAACTGTTCTTATCTCAACCTGTGGGAGTTGTATTCCTTCGATTCTCCTCTCCATCCCTCCGTGAGGGGGGAGGAAAGAGGGTGGGGAGGAAAGAAAGTGGGGGAGGGAGTAGAGACCGGGTTTAAACCACGACAGAGGATAATAACTAGGCTGCTTCTTGCATTAAAATAAAAGGGGGTTTCATCAAAGTAATTTTTTTTCATCTATTATGCAAAAAAAACTTTGCTGATCCACCTCAAAATTCAATAATTACTGACAAAAGATATCACGATGTCTCTGCAGTAATTCCATTCTCTGACGAGGACAATGACTGAACAGAGCCTCTTGAACCATCTCACCTTGATTGTGAAACACGAGACACCTGACCTAAAAGAATAAGTCCTCTAGACCCCTTCTTTATTCAATAGAGAAATACAAATACTGTTAAAAAGAGTGATTGAAACCACCAAGGACCTCAATTGTTTTCTGAAGGTGCCAATGTCATTTCTTCTGCTGGTTAGCTGTTTAATCTGGCTATGCCTCTAGCTCACAATAATATGCAAAGTTAAACTAATTGTATCTGAGCTAAAATACTCTTTTAAAATGTAATATTTCTGGGAATGCTTTTTTTCTGCCACATATGTGTAATCAAAAGGTATGAGGTAGGTGTAATTGAGTTCACAAAGGGGCAGAAGACCATCAGTGCTGGTAAGTTTTCTTTGTTCTTCATGATAGTTAATATAACAAGGATACAATTTTGATGACTAAAAGGTGCTTTAATCTAATTAAAACATATAGTATCTTTTATTAATTTTAGGTTGAGAAGCTGAAGAAACAGACAGAATCTCAAGACCTTGCTGTCCATCCATCCCAGTATTAAAAGTGTGGAGGAACAGGAACATTTCAGCAGACCTCTAAAAACAGAGGCAAAACAGAATGAGGGGAAGATAGAGACGTCACTGTTGAATATGATTTAGTATGTGAAGTTCTGAAAAGAGCTATTCTGTTTCAAATATTCTCTTCTGAATGTGCAAAAAATGGTCTAGCCAGATGCTAGCTTCAGTGTACAACAGCCTTTTTATACTGACAATACCAGAAATAATTGGTATCTCTTTAGCATCAGGAAAATGGGCTCTATTGAATAGTCAGATGCAAAAATGTGTGGGAATCTGTTGTCATGAGGAATCTTCAACCATTGTATTTTATAATAGCATAGAACTGGGTGGTGTGAAGTGATTCTTGCCCAGATCTATTATAAGTGATTTGGCATGGACTAGGCTAGACAGAAGGGATGGAGGTAAATTTCTCATTACTCAAAGTATCTCTCAGGTACTAAAATGGGAGGCTGAATCCTCAAGTTCCAGAGACTTTATGACTATGTTGGAATATATCCAACAGAGGATTTGAGGCCATTTGAGCAGTACATGTTCACAAAACTCAAACTTTCATGACAACTCATGTTGTGGGGGAATTGGACTCAGGTGAAATAATACAATTAGAAACATATGCTTCGTCTTAAACACTGCAGACACCTTCTGTAGCCACGAACAGCTGGTGTTACTAGTGTTTAAAGATCTAAGCACAGGAAAGGACAAGCGACCTCTATAAAATGCATGACAATAATAAAAGTACAGCCTTAATAGAATTTTATTCATTTCATTTTATATAATTAAGGGTGTAGGATTATGAACCAAAGCCATTTTAAAATTTATTACTTAGAATATGTTTTATATGTTTTCTCATGGTCATTGCTCATGAAGCAAATTTAATACAGATGTTTAGTTTTACAAAGACTTACAGCTTGATCTTAACCATATCAGTGAATAGAATTCATTTAAAAGTTCTAAGATGTGTTTCTGTATGAGAATTATGTGTGACTATTGATGAGAAACACAGGCTACAGAATATGTAGGTCTTTTCTGAATGGACTATAAATGATACTTTTGGTTCACGAAATGTACACCGAATTTTGTATTTAGTTTTGTCAGTTTCATGAATTGTATTAGCTGAAACAGCCCTGAAGGGATAGCAGCATTAAGGTTTAGAAGACAAAAGGATGCAAGAACTTCTCACTGCACCTTTGCAGAACTGAAAACTGAATTCAAGATAGTAAAATGCTTCAGTACTCGATAGTATCTAACACATGCAACAGTAACAGTCTATCATTAGTTAGTGGTGACATAAAACAAACCAGGGACCCTTTGGAGACCGACTCGAATGGTATGGCTGACCTCATGTGCTTAAACTTCTTTACATTCCTTCTCCAAAACCAGAGTGATTGTGGTGAAATTTCTTGGTGGAAGACTTTGTGCTTTTTCCTAACTGTATGTGCTTTTATCCTAGCTGAGCCTGAGCATTGTCTGGAAGCCACTAGTGGCTCCAGGGCAAAAACAGTGGAGAGTGCATTAAAAATTAGGCATTATGGGGCCAGTGCCCTGGCCTTCATTTGTTCACTGACACAGACTTAGACAGAAATTTCTAACACTGACAAGGAACTGGAATTGAAATTGTATTTCAATACAAAGAAGTTTTTCTTGTTCTCTTTTAGCACTGATAAATTATACAGAAAAAGAGCTACAAATTCTAGATTATGCATTCAAAAGCTAGGAAAACTAAATTTGTGTTAACTTCCCCACTTGATAGGATTCAAGTGAGGAAGGTAACACAAATTACAACAATTTAGGTGTTTATCTATCCTGAGTGTTATATGGAATTATAGAATAGTTGGGGTTGGAAAGGACCTTCAGGTCATCTAGTTCTAACCCCCTTGTCATAAGCAGGGACACCTCACACTAAACCGTACCACCCAAGGCTTTGTCCAACCTGGCCTTGAACACTGCCAGGGATGGAGCATATATGAAGCAGAGGTGCTTTGAAAAAAATACTGATGGTGTATTTGGAGACTGTTGTAGTACAGACATACAGAGAAGTGAATTACAATTGCATTGATAGATTGATAGTCTTAACAGTAGTGTTTTCCTTTAGGCATCATACATCTTTATATATAAACAAAATATTTCTAAATCAATCTGAATGGAATAAAAAACAAAAAAAAAAAGCTGACTAGTTTTTTCTCCATATTGATACAAGGCAAGATATACAGGATTTTAAAGCTAATTTTTTATCATGTCTTATTCATCAGAGTACATTCTTTGGCAGAAGAACATGTTTTCTTTTTCTCAGGTTTTCTCATAGTTCAACCAAACTTTGACTATCTTTGTTGGTTAAATATAAGCTACTTAGGGAAAGACTGTTTTCTGATGTATGGGTTTCCATCTGCGGCTGTCTGCGTCTGTGTTTAACCTTCATTGTAGAAATCTAGTTAGTAAAGGCATTGTAATTTAAAGAGCTGTTTTACTGACCAAGCTGTACAGAAGACTTAGTTTCACAAATGTTCAACACCTTTTCTGGGCTGTACAAAACATCCTGCAGGAATAGTTTCAGGTGTGCCAAAACCTATGACAGGCTTTTTAAGATACTCCCATTCTTCTGTTAGAGCTAGTGGGAGGCTAGGCTAAGTAGTTTTAGAAAATTACATTAGAAAACAGGAGACTGGATTTAACCTAGGCATCTCCTTATGGGTCATGCAGTCCTGTCCAGGAGCCACTGGATGCCTGTAGACACTTATTTAGGTTTCCATTGCCTAGGGAAAACAATGTGAAGCTTAGACAAATTAATATGTAGGTTGCCAAAGGTCAATAAATTTAATATAAAGATAAACCTGAGCTTCTGGGCTTGATTCATCTGTCAATACAGACATCCAGTATCATACAAAATGTCCTGAGGTATTCTGCCTAGCATTTCCTATTACTTCATAGGGACTTAGGTCTCCTGTAGTTCCTGTTTTAAACTGCCAGCTGCATGTGGGCATTGTCGCTCAGGGGTCAGTATTGGGACCGACAGTGCTCAGCATCTTTGTCAGCAACATAGGCAGTGGGATTGAGTGCACCCTCAGGGAATCTGCTGAAGAAACAAACTGTGTGAAGTGGTTGACAGTCTGGAGGGAAGGGATGTTATCCAGGGGAACGTTAACAGGCTTGAAAGGTGGGCCAGTTCAAACCTTATTAAGTTCAACAAGGCCAAACACAATGTCCTACATCTGGGTCAGGGCAACCCCAAGCTCAAATACAGGCTGGGTAGAGAATGGATTCAAAGCAGAGAAGGACTTGGGGGTGTTTATTGATAAGAAGCTCAGCATGAGCTGGCAGTGTGTACTCACAGCCCAGAAAGCCAACCATGTACTGGTCTGCATAAAAAGAGGCATAACCAGCAGTTCAAAGGAGGTGATCCTGCCTCTCTGCTCTACTCTTGTGATACCCCACCTGGAGTATTTCATTCAGCTCTGGGCCCATTCTTGCCTTAAAATCTACTACACAGTCCTTGTTCTATAAAAAATTATGAGAACTTATATATTTCCATCCTTTTTCACTATTGCTCATTCTTCTCATACCTTTTTATTGAAAATGTATACACCAGAAATGGATCTGATTTCTCATGACATTTTTATAAAAGTGATATTCACAAGTGCAGACCATTTTAATTAGCAGTTTCTAATAAGGCAAAGGTCTATTATGTCAGGCTTAGAGAAATTGATCTTTTCACAGTGAAAGCACTAGAAAGAATTACAAAATCCTTTTACAATCCATGTGATATGTGCTGAGATGTATTCAGTGTGCACATATATTTCATCGCACCACAGGAAATTCCATACTAGTATATTAACATTAAGAAAAGAATCCATATTTTTATTTTTTTTTTCTGTAAAGCTTTTGGTCAAAATTTATGTATGCATTATCACATATTATGGTATCCAAGTGTATGGCATGTAGAACAATGATAGTGTAAACCTGAGGTACAGCATAAATATCAGCACACTCCGTCAGCTACCTCATATAACCAGTTCAGTTTCTTAATGTGTCAGCTTAAAAGCAGCTGCCTTACATCTACTGTATTCACCTACAATAGAGAGATATTTGCTTCTCTATTGATGCAATGTTAGAAAATAACTTACACTGACAACATTTCTGTATTCTTTCAATAAAATCCTTGAAACAAAGAGGTCATATCTGTTGCTTTCTCGTCTTAAAGAAGTATCTGTCATTTATATTGTTCCAGATCCTTTGAAAGTGCTTTTCAAAACATAATAACTATTTTTCCCAGCACTCAATGCATTAGGATTTACTCATTTGTCAGCTGGGTAACTGAAGATGTGAGGACCACAAATGACTTACTTAGTCAAGGCTTCATATGAAGTTGGCAGAAGCAATAGGTGTAGAGTTCAAAAGTTTACTTTCCACTGCTCTACTGAGTGTTCTCCCACTTTGTGACTAGAAGACTGCTTCATTCTGTTTTTCTCAGGACCCAGAAATAGATTCATCAGTGAGGAAATGAAATAAGTTTTACTCTTTTTTTTTTTTTATATATATATACAGAAATTTTCTCAAAGCTTAAATTTCCTGGTTAGCTAGATAGCAATCAAAGCTGGTTTGCTGTGTTGTACAGAAATGGTTGTTCACCTACTCCAGATTAAGTGACAGACTTCAGTACAGTTTTGTCCAAAGAAGATTTAGGATGGGATATCAGAGACTTTCCAAAGACTACAACTCTCCCTGTCAATACACAATTGCTTCCTCCAGTCAGGAAATATCAGCTTTGTTTTACATAATCCATAAACCCTGGAATGGGATTTTATTATGAATATAACTTTATATTACATAATATTGTATTTTATACCTCTGTAATGTAGAACTAAGCACTTTATTTTCAATGAAGAGGCATAATTGCATGTAGAGTGATTCATCTGGCTAAATGTAGTTATCTGGTTTATAGTTGATAATATTCATATATTAGAACTAAACAATTCATATGTGGCAATCCACAATGAGACATCCAAGTTTTACTAAGATGAATGATGGCAGTGCTGCTTTCTGTAATATCCAGAAATTAAGGCCCATTTTTTCTTCCCAGCTTAGTCAAAGAATGAAGTTCAGAAAATAGGTTTTCCCTTGTCCTTGTCCCTTGTCTTTATCATGGGCATAAAGTAAACTATGGAATTCCAATGGCAAACATTGGAGAAAAAAAAAGAAAAGAACAACGGAAAACCCCCAAATCCCTAATCATACAACCAGGAAAAGGTGCACACTTTCTTCAGCAGCAACTAACTCTGACTAGAAAGCAGGCTTAACACAGAAGAGTGAAACTAAGTCCATGAGATATCCTGAGGCTGATGGGCAGAAAACTGTGCCATGAAGAACTTCATAGTAAAGATGCACAGAGGTGCACCTGTGATCTGATCACTTTACTTTCATGTCATTTAGCTGCCTTATTTGGAGGAGAAAATATTATTAAAGCAGACTTAGGAACAGACCCTAGCATGTTTTCCCCAAGCATTTTGAGTATTGTCTAGAAAAAACATGAGAAAGCACAGGTAAAACCATGCCTGGGATCTTGTTTACAATACCATAGATGGTTACCTGTCACTGAACCTAACTGTGCCTCAGTCATTCTGTTTAATAGGCTAGACTTAACCTAAAATTCTAAGTCCAGCTTTGCCAAGTGCAACAATAAGTTAAATCCTAATGCTTTGGTCGAACTAAAAAGCCCAGCATGATTTGTAGGTTGCCTATCTTTGCATTGTTTAGTTATCTCAATCTTTCTATTTTTCACTTGCATGTAATCCAGATAGGATTGTGTTGATTCCTGAAACAGCTCTTGGATCTTTTTTTCTACCCTCTATGAAATTTCTTCCTTTCTTTTAATTCACGTTGACATATCTTTTTTAGCAATCTCTACATTGCTTTGTAGAGCTTTTGTATTTGATTCATCATTCTATTCCAGACACAGCTAAACACATCTGTATATATTTATGGTTCCATAAATCAGTATGCAAACGAAGGTTGAACAGACCTACTGTGTAGGTGTGAATAGGTCATTGTGGCCACAATTAACAGCACACCTGCTGATGTTGGTGGTTATTTCTTGTGTCATTGCTATATTGTGTCAGAAGAACACAAAGAACCTAAAATTCCTGATAAACATTTGACAAACAGCAGTGGAAAGGGCAAACTCATATGAATTTTATCTTGGTTAGCAATTACTATTTTTTTAAAGGGCAGATTTAATGCACTGAGAAAATTCTTAAGATAGATTCTACATTTGTATTCTTTACTTACAAGGGTTGTTTGCTAGAAGAATTCATTTACTTTGTTTCAAAAGTTAAAAGGTTTCATTTTCCAAGTGTTAGTCCACGTAAACAATTGCATTTAAATTGAAATATAAAAATAAAAAAAAGAAAGTCACATTTCTCACAAAACTATTCTGAGATCTGTGTTTTCTAGAATGAATGTTCTGAAGTAGTTTGTCCAGCTGTTACTGGCAGTTTAGAAGCTACTGGTAGTTCAAGCATCTCAAATTTTACGTACTGATATTCTTTAACTGTTCTACATCATATTATATAAAAACTACTTCTGGTTATTAAAAGCAAAATCCTAACTGAACTCAGGACACTACAGCCTCTTACTTTTTCTATTTCTGTGCCTTATTTGCTACCAAGACACCTTCATATATACCTGAGATGAAACAGAGGTTACCTGTACTTGGCACCCTAAATTTCTAATGGAGACTAATATTAGAATTGATGAAGTCTCAGTGACAGGTTCTCTTTACCATGCAACTTCAAAGAGTGGAGAATCTGTATTGATATAGGGCATATCCTATGACATATCAAAGCTGTTTTCCTATTCATGTAGAAGAGAAGACAGCAATGGCAGTGTAGGAGGATTAATGTATGCTGCAGTTTAGAATATTTCCTCTTTCCTGTTTTGATAAAATGATGCCTTTAAGCACCCTGAAATGTAATTCCTGGAGATAAAATGAAAGAAACAAGGAAGTAGGAGAAGATATTCAGAAGCCTGAAGAGTGCTGCAGTTAGCTGAACCTTTGTTAGTACTACTGAAGTTTCTATATGCTTTTCATATCTACATATCTTATGATACCCTCATGTAGTACTTGTTTAATATCCCTGTTGTGGAAAAAAGTCTCCAGGGAAGACAGTCATCTTTTATTTGGGAATGTTTTTTGCAGTTTCCAGGCCACAATAGGTGGTGGTTTATCCCCGTTCTCTAATTGTTAGATTCAGGATTCTAAGGCAGCATCACACCAATCTGATTGTGTCAGAATGCCTCATCAACACTCTCATTTTAAGAATAAGAGGGGATAAGCAGTTAAAAATAATAAAAGGGTAAACAAAAGACAGTATGAATTAAAAAAAAAGTGGAAGATGGATAGGGAGAGATTTTCTAGAATGAATTTTCTAGAAAATGTAAGGTGTAGAAAGCCAAAAAGGCTGAGAAGAATACTACAGAAGAGAATATATTCAGCACTCTGGAATCGGTGTCCTACACTGCAGCTTAAGAAGCGCGTAAGAAAAAGACCCTGCTGTGCCTCACATGCTAACCTGAAGATATATTATTCTATTCTACAATGCAATGTCAAGTGTCTCTTGGAAACCTAAATAGATTATGTCTACCGCTTCATCCCTATCTGCTCCCTGCATTCTCCTTATGATAAGACAGAGATCTATATTCTTATTCTTCTCAGATGGGTGCATCAATCTCTGCTGTCAGGTGCCTGTCTGAATAACAAACCTGCATATCACAGAACTGTTTTAAATGTAATGTTGATAGATGTTGCTTGTGTGCACTTGGCACCAACTTACAGTCACTTCCCTACAAATCACAGTCTTCTCAAAAACCTTTATTTTCTATCTTTTCCATGCTCTAACCATCAAGAACTAGTTATGAAAATGGAGTCCTTATCTGGGATATTTCTAGGAATTCTGAGCTTCCCTGTCACTAGACTGAGCCACTAAGCTGTTCACAGTACCCACTGTTGTCATTCTCTTTCTGCCTGCAAAAACCCTGGTTTACATTCTGGGGATAAAGAGTTACCAGAACTGAATGAAGCTGAATGTTTTCAGTGAAATCTTCAGCCTGATAAAGCATTGCAAGATGTTCTTCTCCCTCTGTAACTGCTGCTATACTCCACATTCACCCATGACCTCTGATAACCACTCAGGTTGCAGCATGTATCTCCTTCACCTTTCACGTACTCCCAGATAAATCATTTGTCCAAATGCCATGTATTTCCCCACGTTCATTCCCTCTTCTGCTCTTTATCTTTTTCCTCACAAACAGTGGGCAGCAACTAGGTCTTGACCTAGTAATTGGTCTTGGCCAGTATAATCAATGACAAAACTCTGGGTCCTTCCAAGATGTTGGTTCAGCTCTTACTTTCATGGATCTATGGCAAGAAAATGTCCCAGAATGACAAAAACCAAGATGTAATCTTTCTTGAATGCTGCTGTTACACTAGCATCTTGTGTAAACAGGCTACAGAAATAAAGTCTGAAGAATTTTTATGCAGTTAATGAACTATTTACTAACATTGCACCATTATTAAAACTCTTAATCTTTCCTTCATTTTTAAAAGTCCATTTTCAAAATATTGTTCTCTTGTAAATTTTGCATTCCTAATTTTCCTCCTGCATAAATCACAGGGAAGTGATTTCACACACAGCTTAGCACAATGCATAAGAGTCTGGTTATTTCTTGCATAAGCTACACCTTTATCTTCATTTTAGTTTCGTACTTCTTGCAAGACTCAGTTTTCAAAGCTGGTAATTTACTAGGCATCTCTGTCATTATAGACTTGCAGAAGGTCTATTATAGTGCACTATGAGTTTGCTCTTTTCCTTCACATCTTCATATATCCTTACAACAGTTAAGTGGTTAAACTATAAGCCACTGAACATTCACAGACATTGTGTTTATCTTGTACAACAGTATATTCTAAATGTTTTTACCTGTATTTTTAAGCCCTTTTGCCTAGAGTATTTTAGTATTATCAGATTACAGTTCAGTCATGTGAACTCCCTCAGATATACGTAGTCCTTTCCGGGTGTACATTTCCAAGGAGGATATCAGATGGGGAGTTTACTGCATACTGAATATATAATTTTTTGTGGACATTAAGATTTCAATAAATATGTCACTTTTTCCAATGGTTAAAGAAAGCAGCCGTCCCCTTAACATTTTTACCTAAGGAGCTAAATATGAGCCAATTTTCCAAAAAAAAAAA
>NDXB01020901.1:90557-103408 GCA_002631895.1 Agapornis roseicollis | reverse complement strand
AAAAATAGCCAATTTCAAAAAAAAAAAAAAAAAATCAAAAAAATCCTAAATTCCTGAATTCAAGGGTTTGGGTTGGGTTGTTTGGTTTTTTTTAAGGAGATTTCTAAATTATATAAAATGTAAATGTCCAATCCCAATGAAATTCAGAATACTTTGCAATTTAATTTTCTATTCTAAGTTAAAAGAGAATTTAGCAACGTAACAGTATCATAGCAGCCTTCCAGTATCTGAAGGTGGCCTATAAGGATCCTGGGGAGGCACTCTTCACTAGGGACTGTAGTGACAGGACAAGGGGTAGTGGTTTAAAACTTAAACAGGGGAAGTTAGGATTGGCTATAAGGAGGAAGTTCTCTCCTGTTAGGGTGCTGAGGCACTGGAATGGGTTGCCCAGGAGGTTGTGAATGCTCCATTCCTGGCAGTGTTCAAGGCCAGGTTGGACAGAGCCTTGGGTGGCATGGTTTAGTGTGAGGTGTCCCTGCTTATGGCAGCAGGGTTGGAACTAGGTGATCTTAAGGTCCTTTCCAACCCTAACTATTCTATGATTCTATGATCATCTTGGATATAACAGCATTGTATTTTGCTACAGTGTTATAGGTTGTTATATTGTATCATTGTATTTCTGAAAGACTGATTTCTTTAAAATTCTTTGGTCTACGTTAAGCATTTGCTTTTTTCCTCCTCTTTCTTGATGTATTTGCAATTATAAAATTTAATCAGAGAAATTACTCTAAAGGTTTAATACATTATTATTTAAACAATAACTACAAGGCCTAATGAAAAGAAAGAGATTGTCACAGCAAATAATTTTTCATTGTGACAACTAATCTTAATCTGTGGAAAAGAAGAAAAAAATCAAAGCCAACCAAGCAAAGAGATAAAACAGCATGGAAGAACAAATGTTACTGTGAGTTAAACCAATGTCTGCAGTTAATAGTGGAAGGAAACAACTATTTCATTAAAAACTATTCATTGTCAAAAGACTCAAGAAATATATTTATGTCAGATTTTCATTTGGTGTAAATTTTATGGCTCTGTTACCTTCTTGAACATTTGGGAATGGCTGTTCATGTACATCACATCATGGTTCACTGAGTGAGGGTGTGCCTACTGATTAGGGCAAGTACATGCGTTTTGAACTAATTCATTGAGTCAGTGACTTGATTAATATTATTCCAGGACTTATAGTTTTGTGTCTCTTTGATTCAGCTGTAAAGTGAAGGCTTATGCAAGGAGAACTACCTTTTATCAATCAAGGAGTTCACATCTCCAGTGACTGCAATTCTTTGAAGTGGTGGGAGAAGCAGAAATATTTATCATGTTCTCAAGGTGGTTTCTGAACCTTTCAATCTTATATCTAGATCACAGCCAATGCCTCCTTCTTCAGCCCTTTTGTAGACTGTGAAATCAGCAGTTTAAAAAGACATTCTCAGCACAGGAAGCACAGAGGAACTAGGACACATAATCAATCTTCAGACTCCTGTGGAACTTGCTAACAGGTTTTTCTTTCTGTAGTCATCCAAAGGATTAGACTGCTTGGTAAAACAACTTCTCTCTCTCTCTCTCTCTGACTTTCTCTGCATGCCTTATCCCTTTTTCCTCTCTCTGTGATAGTGCTACATGTTGCCTGTATTTTCTTTTTAATTATTTTGTAAAATATCCATTACTACTTTTTACTCAGGCAAGCACATTCTGCAGTGAGAGCTCAGCTGCTTATACACACTTGAAAAATATACTCAGCATGGTACCCTTAGAAAAAAGAAAACTAAAACCTACCATAGGGTTTATTTTTGCTGTTTTGAAAGTTCAGCCAGAAAGAAAATAGCAACAGCCCAGCTGGTATAGTTTTCATGAAGTGTATGTGAAATGCAAAGATCACACTACCGTAGAATAAAATAATATTAACTTCATAAGCTAGTGGTATCTTAATCATTGATAAGTAGAAGCTGGCATTTACTGTGCAGTGTTGTAACTCCCTCTGGCACCTTACCCACTCCTGAATGCATAATTGGGTTCACTAGTATTGTTCTACTTTCTTACATGCCACACTGTGCTCTCCATTGTTTTTTGTTGCTTCCAGCCATTTCCCTGAGATCCTGTAATAACCTTGGTCTCTTCCAGTCACTTTATTAGTCTCCCCTGGTAGCCATCCTCATAGCGAGCTCTTGACAGCGCTCATCAATTCTGGATGCTTCAATTAATTGCACCAGCACCTATTTCCTGGCTGCCTCTGTTAGCTCCTTCCGCCAGTACTTTAAAACCTCCAACAAAGCAATAGTGTGGGATGGCAACAGCTCAGTGACTTCAATGCAGTGAGAATGGGCTGACAGTTTAAGCAGACGTTTCAGTCAAATGTATACTGCCATCTCCCTCTCTCCAAAATTCAATTTGCAGCCTTGTTTCTAGGGACATGTAATAACAGAATTCAAGATTGATGAACCAGTCTTTCTTTTGATTCTTTTTCCCTTCTTGTTAGCAGGGGTATGTTGTTTCCTTCATTGATGAGCTCGTGAAAGAGTGAATTCAGAGGCCCTAAAGACAGTGTGTAGTCCTTTCCAGACACCCTCTATTCATGTGTTTAGGATCAATGTATATGTTATTCTCTATGTGTGTGTTTATGTGTGTGGATGCATGTCTGGTGTGATCTGCAACTTCTGAGTACATTAAGTGAATTGTTCCACCAAATTATTTTGCTGTGAATTTATTATCTATGAAATAATCCAAAACAATATTTGCACGGTTTTATGGAAATTCACTTGAGCTGAGAGAAGAAAAACTCTGCTGTAAGGTACTCCACTGGAGTGCATACGTGCTAATAAGTGCTTTTAAGTTCATATTTGTATTTCCTCATTAATTTAGTGTTTTTATACTTTTAACCATAACAAAGAATTTGGAATCTGGCCAATAAAAATAGAAATTAAATCTATTGTTCTCCTGTAGTTGTTCAGTGCTACCAAGTTTTAATGTAAGGGTTAAACTATCAGCACCCTCAATTAAAAAACTTGTGAACCTTAAAATAATTAAGTGTTGAATTTAGTTATTGTCAGGTTAAGTACATGGTCCACACAACTATTTCTATGGCAGAATAGGATAAAAACATACTGAAGTGAATATAGATAAATGCTTTCTTACAGAAACAAACAGTAGTCTTTTCTGAACTAATCTATTAGTGACTTTGGTGCTATCTCAGGCACATGTGTACATTTTCATGAAGTATCACAACCATACTCTTTCTTTCTCATAGCTTGTAAAACTGAATTCAGTGGCAATATTCATCCCCAGATTCAAAGCTCAGATATGCTTGGAAGTTACATGCTTGGAAGGTCTTTTTTTATAGATGTCACTCTCAGTATGCTGTAAATTGAGTAATGTGCATGATTGGGCTAAATTCTACCCAATATATCTAGTATATTTCAATTGCAATAAAGCCAACAGGAGCCGTGTATGTTTGTCCATGAGGAGAATTACTGGTTTAATGAATACATTTGCTTAGAGATGTTCCTATTTTTTTTTTAATTTTTTTTCTCCTTGCGAGCAAAACTATTATGAAAGGTAACATGATGGAATTGAGTGCATTTTACATTTGAATATACAAAAACATTCTTGCTGTAGTTATACTGATTGTCTTATTGTAAGATCTGCTTTTTCTCTAGAGGGATCTAGTAAACAATGGAGTTGAGTGCCTTGTATGTAGTTTGTACCTTACTGACAGTGAAAGAATGATCCAATTAGTAAGTGACTAATCACAGGTTCCTGTAGACCTCAAACTGTGTATTGAAAATTTATGGTAAAAGAGTATTTCAGGAAATCACCACCTGGGAATGAGAACTACATTTATAAAAAAGAATATAGGCAGCAATGCAAAGTATTAATTATTTGATTAATTCTCATTGTCATTGAGAAGCATGCTTTCACCAGGCTACCATAATTATAATGACAGCACCTGTGCTGATTTGTTACATTTTAAAGATTAATTAATATTTCATTGCCAACAAACAGCAATGAAAATATTCAATATTTCCAGATTTAGTGTTTCAGAACCATAGGAAAGTAAAATTTGCTATACAGAATTTAATTGTGAGAAATGAGACATGAGAAATTTTGCAGCATTTCAAAGATTTAAAATGTCAATTTTTAGAAAAACTTAATAACATGGGAAGTGACCTGTTTTATTTGTAACAAAAGCAGTGCAGTAGTAAAATAAATCCACAACCCTTGAAATAAAGTAGAAAATCTTCACATTTTTGCTTTGTGTATTAGTCTTAGTAGTCTTAGCAAATTGAGATACTGTAATAATAATTCTCATCCTTGCTTTGTAGCATGTGTATCCCACAGTGATGTATAAAGCTATCTTATACAGACCTGTTATTATATGATTTCCAGTTTTCAGCAATAAATTTACTGAAAGTATCTGTCAACATTTTTTATTCCGGACAAAACAATCATGCCTATATTCCAGGTATGTAACAACTTTAAGATGCTTAAATCTGACAATAATGTGGAATTCAATAATGGCACTTTTATAAAGTAAGAGATGAAATGGAATAGGAAAATACAGACTAGTCAGTGCTGAACCATACATCCCAAATAATAATTCAAATTATATCCAACAGAAAAAAATGGAAGTGTAAAAATTGTTAAATTCAAAGTTAAAAATATGATTTTCAGATGAACAAGCAGGATAAACCTCCATCATTTCTATGTGTTTCACAAACTAGGCTAGTAGAACAGTACCTTTGACATCATAGTAAAGAGACTGAAATGGAAGACTTTAAGGCAAATGTGGAGTCTTCAGGTATACATTTGAAAATAATATTTAATATATTGCTTGTTTACACTACTGTATACTTAATCTTGTATTGTCAGTGTCTTAGCCAGAAGCCTGACTGAGGCACCCTGAGTTCCCTTCATAGGCAATAGAGAAAACTAGGACTGCATTGACATTTCACTGCAAAGTAGACAGCTAAAATATGTGGACTAAAATCGCTTATTTCTCTGAATTTGTTGCAAGGATACCTCAAAATTAACTAGATTGCAACCCTGTTCCTTTTGTCTTTCACACTTGAGATAACATTGTAGATTCCCCAAACAGATTAACTTTACCAGACATGATCTGCCTTCAGTAAACCAGTGAAAATGAGCAAAAAAGTATTGTTTTCTTAGGAAGCACAGCTTTCACAGTTATGATATGCAAGAAAAAATTATTTTCTGGTAGACTTGAGGTTTTTTCAAATCGTGTAGTTACTGAAGAGCTGTTTGCTCAGTTTTTGTTTAATGTATAAATCTTCTGCTGATTTCTCAACAATAAAAATCCTCATGATTTATCTTCTGTTCTATACTCACAGTTGAGCAATACATACTGTGAGTTACCTTATAGAAAATCTCAGCCACAAATAAACCAGAAAAGGTCAACTTCCGCTGTGCTTGACCTTCAGTTGGTAACTGCAAATAATTTTCTAGTAGTGTTAGAGTAGTTTTAGATGATGAATAAAAGGCATCTCTGGTCTTGCTTGTTGAATAACAGCAGAAATAATGGTTTTCCTGAACTTGTTCTGACAGCCTAGAAAATGGTGTCATACACAGGGAAACTTCAGCAAAAACAAAATAAACATACTTTTCATGTTGAGGGTATATTGACCTCCTTTCATTTTTCATCCTCCTCTTATTTTTAGAGGAACAGTAGGCAAATGAATCAAGGCAATTCTTCTAGTTTCTCAGAATTGATTGCATGGAGGCAAATTATTTCTTAATTTTCCTAGAAACTGTGCTAGATCCATTTAGTTCGCTTTTAACTATCATTCAGAAGAAAATAATTAAGGTTTGATTATGAATTTTTCTATTACTTTATAGTTATTAACTATTACTTACTAGTTATTCTGAAACACAGTGAATAGTTAGTAGTGATGTCAAAACACAGGACATTCCTAAAGGTATGCCTGTGGATTCTCTTCTTTAAAGGGATCTGGATAAATATTTATTGTGGTGCAGGAAGATTTTACTTTCAGTGAGTTTTAATTCAGTTACTACACAAAGAAAAGTTTTTACTTGTTTGCCAGTCCTGATTTGTTCCAATTTGATTCACTACCACTTCTAATTTAAATGAAGCTCACAACGTTCATCGAGAGAAAGCAAAAGTCCTGATGGACTTATACAGCACTAGAATAACATCCGTGAGATTGACGTTAGACAAGATTAAGGTAACACTATTTAGCTGACGATTAACAGGGCAGGAATTTTCTTCTATCTTTTCTGAGAAACCTGAGTACATTTTTCAGGATTGTATTTTTAGGTATGTAGATGAGGTAAAAAATCATGTCAGTATTTCTTTACTCCTGTTGCTTGGGCTGATCTCATTAACCACAGTATGGAGGACAAGTAGATTGTATTTTCATTGTTGACTATAATGTTTTATCTTTTCAATATAACATTTAGTTTATTGAATATAATTTTTATTGACCTATGACTGAAAATCACTGAGAAAACACAGATGATCTAAAATGTATGTCTCTGCTTATTACACAGTCTTTAAGCAGGGTGTGCACTAGACCTATATTCCACAGACTAGACTGGTTAAAGTGATTTATGGGATGTGTATGTTGTCATTTTGCAAGAGTGTTTTCGTTCATAATGTGACAGAACTTGAACTTGTGGGCTTTCAGGGCTTGTTGTAAAACTATTTCTTTCTTAAGCATTTTTTTCTCTCTTTTTTTTTTTCCCTATATTTTTTGTCTGTGAAAGGTTAAAATCTTTCAGAAGAGAAAGATTTCACCGCATCAGTGGCATGGAGAATATTTGTATTTTGGGAGAAAACATTGAATACAAATATTGGCTATGCTGTTACTTTTAGTAAGGTGGTTAAAGTATTGGTAAGAATTTAATATCCTGGATTGGAGTACAGGAATGTTCTTTTTATTTTATAAAGTTAACAAATTTAGCACCTTTCTTCCTGCAAATTCATTGTTTCAGGGCTTGTACTTCTACCTTCACCCAGATTAGGTGTCTTTCACAAACCTCTAACATGGTCAACCTCTACCTTATTCTGGTCCTATCCTGGTGTGAGTCTTATGTGATACAGATAGTGTAGACAGCAGATAGGCATGTGTTTTACATTGCTCATAGTTTCACGTTGTTTAGTGTCTGTGTTCATTCAGGTAGAATGCAAGTCTGCTTGATCACATTGTTACACTATCATGCAGATCATGTTATCACATAATTTATCCTTCAAAGTAATGAAATGAAATTATACTGGCCCTCCATCCAAGCTCAAGGTTCCTTTAAAGTACTCAGAAAGAAAGGAGTTAATAGGGCTGAATCAATTGAAACAGTTTTTCAAAACTTGGTTGCCCTAACTTTTAGAAAGGCAGCAAGACAAAGAATGGAATAAGGGGGGAGCTCCTTGACTTGAACCTCAAAGGGCTGTCACTTAAAAGCTTCTGTTTTCATAAGCTGTGTGGAATGAAAAAGCATTTCAGAATGTGGATAGTGCCCCAGAAAGTGACTTGAAGTTCTCTTGACTATCAGGGAGAGTATGAGCACAGAGACACAGAATATCATTTTAGTCATAAAGAATATATTTAATTCCCCTTTTTTATTGAAAATTAGAATTTCATAGACTTATTCAGATGACTTTAATTAAATTCCCCCCAAGCAGGCTTTTGGGTGATTACTCCAACTTATCTGATATTAAAAGATGAATTTGTCAGTGAAATTAAGTCTAAGTGTGTAAGTAACAACAGCCTCAACACAGCAGCAAATTCCATACTGGAAATTAATGTAAGTTTATAAGCCTGTTTATTCTGATTTAGTGGAAAAGCACCTTGTTATTTGCCTTGATAAATATTTGAGGCACTGATCATCTTTTAAAAGCATCTTATCTAAAAGCAAGAATAGAGAAATAATGATTTCTTTATTGATCTTTTTTCTTTTTTGTACACTATTTGCTTTATTTCTCTTCTGCACTTTTGAAAGGGGTGATTTTTTTACATAGTAGAAAGTCTACATCACCTAGGGTGTCAAACTCTGTGCATATCTAAAGTAGACTGAAGGTTTCCACAGCAGACTCTGTAAGCTGAACTGTAGTCATTCCAAGTAGGCAACTACCATGGACCCCCAATGTTACCTCTTGTTTGTCTCTTAAGATCTTCTAAAATGTTATTTTTAAAACTAATTCACACCATATGCTTCCTGGATTATTTTCTTTGTCTTTAAGTTACCAAGATAAGTTCGTAAAATGGGTACCTTATTTGGAAGCATATCCTTTTTTTGCCAGTTATTCATCACATGATTATGCAGTTTATGAAAGAATGTGCCTCCAAACAGAAATAGGTTTATGACTATTCTCCATCTCTAGACTAGAAGACAGCTTGTGCTGAAATGCAGGAGGAAATCTGGGATATTGCCCTTAAAGTTTTACAGAACAAGAGCGTATTACACACGGCTGCAATTAACAAACATGTAAATTGAGTTGTTCTGCCTGTTTAGTGTGCATATCCCTGTGATAACACATCAATTAATGGGTTTTTTTATATCTTTCCAAAAATGGGTCTTTCAAACTAATCATAAATACTGAGAAAGCTGGATTCCATCCTCCAACTGAACTTTACGGAAAAGGTATTTAGAACTCCTACTAATGCCAATAAAGAACAAAAACATAGTAAACACCCCCAAAAGAGATATTACATTTAAAAGTAAAACGGAAAAGAATTCTATAATTATAATAACAATAATAGCAAAAAATAATAATAGTAATATTGATAACAACCCTACCTTGTTGTGATTTAAGTTTACCACCTGCCAACCAATACCCAGCCTAACCTGAGCAATGATCTGCCCTTCCAGGTGACTCTCCGCAGTTTATATACTGGGCATGATGTGCTGTGGTATGGAGTACCACTTTGGCTTGTTTGGATCAGGTGTCCTGTCTCTCCTCCCTCATAGCTTCCTGTGTCCCTCCTCACTGGCAAAGCATAAGACTGAAAAGTTCTTGATAAGTAAGCATTACCAAGTTACTGGTGTTATCAGCATTGTTCTCAGACTAAAGTTGAAAACATAGCCTTGCACCAGCTACTAGGAGGAAAAAAATAACTATTACAGTTGAGCCCAGAACATACATAAACCCAGAACCCAGGCAACAGATGTAGTAATAGGTGATTGCACTAAATGCTGTATTCATGAATCTGGAAAAGATCAATGCAGTCTGCATTACCCAAGCTACATAAATCCCTTGTTTGAACAAGGCCATCTATTTTAAGGTAAATGGTCTCATTTGCTTCAAAAATAAACCAAAAGAAAAAGTTGACAATGACTGAGGATCCATCCAGACTAGTAAGAGATTCCTTTTTCTGCACAAGACAGAATACTGCCTATTTAGATAAGGAAAACCAGTTGGTGAACCACTATACCTAAACTCAAGACTCAGGTAGACAGAAGCTCCTTTTGAAAGCTTTCAGAAGTACTGAGCTTTTTATCGAACAGGAAAATGAGGCCCTTCTTTTTTGGAGTATTTCTTCATTAGATATCTGGAATTGTTGTTAGTTAGATACCAAAGCTAGATAAATTTTCTTACTTCTTTGATGTCTTTTTGAGTTAGACAGTTATGACAAATACTGTTCCCTAAGAAAAACTCCTTTATCTTGCAAACATAGGTTGATTCTTTCTTTGTGGAGGTGCAACATTATCAGTAGTACTGAAGTACATACACAATGTGTATATAAAAATCTGCTTGTTTCACCAAGCTGATATTTTTTCCCTAAAATGTACTTCAATTAATCAACATCATCTCCTAGGAACAAAATCCTAGAAAAACAAAGGATTCCTGCATGTAACCAAGATCAACTATTGGCAAACCAAGAGGAAAAGTGAGTTCAGACTGAAAATTTTATCTTAGGTCAGCCTCCTTCATTTAATCCAGATCTTCTCTGGCAATTATGGGTATTCTGTGACCTGACACTGGCAGAGAAATGAGTCTCAACTAAGCAAAATTCAAACTGTTTAGGGAAAGGTTGAAGCCAAATCTATAAAACTATCTTGGAAACTGACCAGTGAAGGCTGCAGATAGACTAATAGGGTCACAAAATACATATTCTAGAAGAACACACAGCTCAGGTAGATGTCACATTTTTTAATAGCCTTGAGGTACACAACCAGATGAGGGGTCAGAAGTGTGAATGATGGAATCAAGAAAAAGAGTTTAAAACTTTGGCAGGCTAAGATGTAAATATAGTAAGAATTTCAAGCAGGGTTCTGGGCAACAAGCAACAAGACTACCCAGCATCAGCTAGTCTGAGATAAAAAATGAAGGTCATATCAGACAAAAGAACCTGTACAGCTTCTGCTATTTCTGCTTTTCTTTCTCTTATTTTTGCAAAGCAGCTTCCAAATTTACTGAATCTTCATTCCCTACCTTTGTCCTAATATATGAAATGTGTCCAGGAATATGCTGGGCACAAAGACCAGCTGGCATAAAACAACCTGTGTTTATGCAAGTCTTGCAGTTTCCAAAGTGGGGGTGGCAAAGCTGCTTTTCAAGAGTGTTTCATGGGACCTTGTAAGTGCTGAATCATGCCCAAGTTTGTCTGAGAGAGTGTTAGCTGGCCTGAGCCCAAAGTATATCAGAAACCGTTTGCAAAATTCAATTGAGTTTCAGGTTCCAGTGGCTGGTAAAGTCCCTGAATGCTCTTCAGTTTACTTGGCTACTGCACACAGGGCTTCATCCAGCATGCTAAGGGCAATTGTTCTCCCTAAGCTAATACTAGAAAAAAACCCACAACAATTTGTGCATGCTTACACACAGGCACTTCCTCCTTGCTATGCTGGGTTAAGATTTTGGAGTTCCTACATGCAAATGTTTCTTGTGTAAAAGGCTTCAATCTGATTCTGACTATGAGAGACCACTTCTTGTGTCTGCGCTGTAAAATTACTCAGTTCAATTGAAATTTCAAGTGACAGTGCTTCCAGCTGCTTGGTTTGGGGATGTGGTTATCTGACTAAATGTTTACTATAAGCTTTCATGCTGTCATCTAATAAAGGTATGCAGGTCTGGGTTTGCATATCAAAAAGTAAAGGACCTAAATTACTTGATTATTCTCTCTTGTCATAACACAAATCTGTGCTAAGCTGAGATATTTTCTCTACCCAAATAAGACACATTCAAATGTGTCCTTCTTTATCTGAGTCCATACCCATATGATCTCCATTCAAACAGCCTCATTTTGTTACACTGCTTCTGTCCTAACTGCATGAATTCACAACCAAGCAGAGCTTAGCAATGTGTAATTTCCTACATAACGTAGAACATGTAACATACAGGTATAAGTAACAAAAGGGCAGGAAACCAATATCACTAACTCCAGCTTCTAAAAACAACCTAGTAGCATATTTAGTAGTAAGATCTGCATTTTTCTTGGCCAGTGTGACAAGCAATTGCAACTTTTAGACCCGATTGCAATAAGCAACAAAACACACTATTTAATCACTTATCTGATAAGCACCTTATTTTCCTATTAATCCCACAGATATAAAGGAGGAAAGATACAAATAAACTTGGTTTTGTTATAAACAGAATTATTTTCAAAGGTAATGTTTTCCATGGATCATCAGTAGAACTCCAGTTTTTGTGCCAGAATAATTCAGAATTATTCTGAGCCTGTCTACTTAAGAATTTTTTTTTTCCATTAAAGGGGTAATGCAAAATATTTTTAGAATAATCAAATGGAACATTGGAGTCACTTCATAATGTCACTCTGCAAGCCTTCTCTAATGCAGCTTCCTTTCCCATTCCAAAATGGGCAATTATATAGGAATGACAGCTGTTGGGGTGACAGATGCCAGTGTAAACTGGCGATTAAAAATATACTGGGTATTTTTAACATGAAAAGAAAGGAAAGGAAAGGAAAGGAAAGGAAAGGAAAGGAAAGGAAAGGAAAGGAAAGGAAAGGAAAGGAAAGGAAAGGAGTTTGGTAGATACGCTGGAGGGAAGGAATGCCATCCAGAGGAACCTTGACACGCTTGTGAGGTGGTCTGATGCAGCTGATGAAGTTTAACCATGCCAAGTGCAAGGTCCTACACCTGGGTTGGAGCAAACCCAGGCACAGCTACAGGTTGGGCAGAGAAGAGATTCAGAGCAGCCCTGTGAAGAAGGACTTGGGGGTGGGTGTCGATGAGAACACGAACGTGAGTCGACTGCAGTGTGCGCTCGCAGCCCAGAAAGCCAACCGTATCCTGGGCTGCATCAAAAGGAGCGTGACCAGCAGGTCGAAGGAGGTGATCCTGCCCCTCTGCTCTGCTCTGCTCTCATGAGACCTCATGTGGAGCATTGTGTGCAGTTCTGGTGTCCTCAACATAAAAAGGACATGGAGCTGTTGGAACAAGTCCAGAGGAGGCCACGAGGATGATCAGGGGCTGAAGAACCTCCTGTATGAAGACAGGCTGAGATAGTTGGGGCTGTTCGTCCTGGAGAAGAGAAGGCTGCATGGAGACCTCATAGCAGCCTTCCAGTATCTGAAGGGGGTCTACAAGGATGCTGGGGAGGGACTGTTCTTTAGGGACTGTAGTGACAGGACAAGGAGTAACAGGTTCAAACTTAAACAGGGGAGGTTTAGATTGGATATAAGGAAGAAATTCTTTCCTGTGAGGGTAGAGAGATGGTGGAATGGGTTGGCCAGGGAGGTTGTGAGTGCTCCATCCCTGGCAGTGTTCAAGACCAGGTTGGATGAAGCCTTGGTTGTTACGGTTTAGTGTGAGGTGTCCCTGCTTATAGCAGGAGGGTTGGAACTAGATGATCTTAAGGTTCTTTCCAATCCTAACTATTCTATGATTCTATGAGAAAAGAAAAAAAAAAGAAAAGAAAAAAAAAA
>NDXB01020901.1:0-90440 GCA_002631895.1 Agapornis roseicollis | reverse complement strand
CTATGCTATGAGAAAAGAAAAAAAAAGAAAAGAAAAGAAAAGGAAAGGAAAGGAAAGAAAAGAAAAGAAAAGAAAAGAAAAGAAAAGAAAAGAAAAGAAAAGAAAAGAAAAGAAAAGAAAAGAAAGAAAAGAAAAAGAAATTTCAAATAGCATGGTGGAAAGGATACAGCAAAACAGCTTTAAATGTCAGACTGGGATTACTTTTGATTCCAAACACTTGCTTTAGTTTTGTGATTGTACCTAGGGACCCAGAAAATCTAGGTGCAGAAAAATGGACATAATTTCCAGTACAGGTTTTAATCTCTTTTGAAACATATTCCTAGAATACTAGATGTGTATTTGTAAAAACACATCCTTGTCGAAGAGATGGGATAAATTGGAAGAGAAAGAACATTGTGGAGAGAAGGTACAAGACTGTGTACTTCTAGGAAGTAGCATCAGTAAGTGTCCTCAGTATGTTAAATCTTAATCTACTTTTAGATTAACCATTAATTCCTTTTTTTCCCTTGAAGCTGCATTTTTTGAATGAATAAATAACTTCTTTGCTATTATTTGACTGGCTTTTCTATACTTAGAGGTATTAGTACTATTTTGAACACTTGCATAAACGTATCGTGATGTGTGACTGAAACTGAGAGACTGTTGTTACAACTCAGAACTAAATCAATTACATTACTTCCTAAGGCACTGGTTTATACTTTAGCAAAACCTTCATTTTAACTTAGTTGCTTTCTGCATTATCAGAGGACTACAACGGTCATCCAACAGATAAATGAAACCATGAGGTGATATCTTAATTATTCATAATTTAACATAACAAACATATATAAAGCAAACAAGAATACAATAAACACTGGAAAAAGAGATTAACCTCACAGGTAACTCTCCACACATACAGCTTGCTGACTATTTCATATTCTGACGGTGAAACACTTATTTCGAATGAACAGGTATGATTTGGAGAAAAATAACAACTTCTGATCAAAAGAATAAACTCGGCAAGTAAGTGGTTTACCTTTCAGTTTATTTATAAGCAGTGAGTTAATGACAAAGCTAATTAATAAAGTATAAAACAGGATCTGTCATGACAGTCTAAAGAATTTATTATTCAGTTCTGTTAGATTTTCAAAATATGTTAATGCCTGGCTTTTTTCACTGTTTTAAGGATTCAGAATTGATTTTATTTTTTTCATGCAAATGATTCTTTTTTAATTATGGTCTTTTATCCTTCATCATATTTTAATTTATATTACTTTTTTGCTTTTGAAAGCAGCTCAATTTTACATTTGGGAATTGAATAATAGAGAAAAATTATCTAGCTGCTCCACTGACAATACTGTACTTCAATTTTTCTTCAGCTTCTAAGCTCATTGGATGTTTATACCCATGAGCAATGAGTCTTAATATTATCTTGACAAGCTTATTTTTACATTTGTCAAAGTCTAAGGAAGTCTAGTAGAGATAGATATGGCATGTCTGCTTTTGAATAGACAAAGATACCCTCCAGAATGAGAGAACTTACATATGTCCAAAGTTTCTGTCCTTAGTTACTTCACATTGTCCTACTCTTTGAAGAAGCTAAAATTTCAAAGACCTTTTTAGTGCTTCAAATTTCTGGCTGCTTATACTCGAATAAAATTTTCGCAGTATCAGTATGTCTATTAGCTAAGTGCATCTCCTTTAGTCAGAAGACACTTCCCTGTTTCAGATCAACAAAGAATTTCAGCATTTTGAGTCGTCCTACTAGACATCATGATACTTTCATGTCTTCCTGTGCCTTTTTCTAAGAACTATTTTATAAACCTTTCAGAATAAGAATTTTGTGACAACAGATCAGTCTTATAATACAGAGTCACCAGACTAAGCAAAAATCTGCTGAATTTACTGGTAAGACAAACTTACTTTGTACAAATAAACTCTAGCATTGAAGTCAGGTGTTTGAAGAAACCCTTCTCATGCCACTGACAGCTAAGAATACGAAGTGAAAGAAAAACTGGGGCTTAAGGCTTTAAAAATCCATTCTTGAATGCTATCCATTCTTTCAGCACTTTTAAAATACTTTAGATGACCTTAAATATGACCTAAAATATTTGTTCATGTTTTAGAAATCTTCAAGTTTGGAATGTGCTGTTGGGCCTCTAAAACCACAGCCAAACTGTTTGTATCCTTTGATGCAAGAAACATGTTCAAGAAACATGAACATCTTCAAGAAACATGTACAAGAAACTTGTACAAGAAACACGTTCACATCATTATCCTGAGCTGCTATAATCAGGAAATGTGCTGGGGTTTACCATCATCATGTATACTTCACATAATTGGGGCTTAATTAGAAAGTTCCCAAGGGAAGTGTAATGATGCTAAATTAGGATAACTGTGTCATCACACAAAGGGTGATTTGTAATTAAAGCACAGAACTACGTCAATCATTTAATCTCTTCCACCTTCTCTCATTTCCCTTGTCTCTTTCTGCTTAGCACACATTGTGTGTCAGCCACATTTATGAACTGTAAAATGAGGTGAATATGTGCTTCACAAGGAACCTGTTCCTTAAGGGTTAGGAAACATGCTCTGAAGTTGTACAATGTAAGGCAAATAAATGTGTTGACACCTCTCTGCTGCAAAAGAGCTTAGGCCAATAGTGAGCACAATAGCAGAAATAGCAACAGTTTACATGTCTCTGCTCTGGACCTGCAAACTTTCCAGTTTTGCCCTGGGATGATAAGAACAAGCTGCCAGACAGGATTATCCATCTGTTCCTGGTTTTGGCTTCAAGATTTACTTCTCATGTTAGTAACCGATGCTTAAGGAAGGAAAGATGCACAGTTTTAACAATTGTTTTCCTGTGTAGTATAGGCAGGGCTAGTAGAGTCTGCATCCATTTAACAGCCTAGTTACATCCTATCAATTTTTAGTTTCATATTGATCGCTGTGCTGCCTAAATTTTCTCTGTGTTATTTATCCTTGATAGGACATGCAAGTAGTGACATACAGGGTTTCACAACTTAATCTCATTAAGAAGCAAGAATGTTTCTGCCACACCATAATCTCAAAACAACTCTTTGAAGTTCAATGTTCCAACCCCCATTCCAGCCATCACTTCTCAGAAATGTCCTTTTAATGAAGAATTTGGCACAGTAGAGAGAGGAAAATGGTAGCATGCACTTTTCCAAAAACAGTGAATTTATAACAGAGATTTTATGATTTATATATTTGTGGCAGAACTCTTATGCAAGAATAAACACTGAAAAGACAAAGAGGAGATCCTGTTGAGTTGTGAACTTTGTAAGAGTTGTAAGTATCAGCTTCACTGAGAGGCTTAGACTCAGTTGCCATCTCCAGACTTAGAGTTATCATTCATGCCTAGCTTCTGGAAAAGGCAAGAACACATTTTCTTCTGCTGTTTTGCTTAAATAGGAGCAGTCATATTTTGCTACCCAGGGAAAGAACTTTTCTCCCTAGATGAACACTGGGTAATTGCCATAGACATGTTTTCCTTACATTAAGTTCTGTACACTAATTTTTTTTCTGATTCTGAAGGAAATTTAGATTATATTTAAAAAAACAAAAACAAAAACAAACAAAAACCACTTGTCAGACTCATTCTCTTAGCATCAGTGGTAGCCAGAGGATGGCAATGCGTAGCCTTTCATTATTGTCCATTTATAGCTGGTGGAAAGTAATTTTCCCATGGTGTAATTTATGGGCAGTGGCAGGGCCTTGTTACTGATTTGAGCAGCAGTGCCAAGAGCAATACACGAATCCATACATGACAATCCTGTGGCTGGAAAGTACATGTGTTGAAAACACAGGAAAAAATCTTCACTGCCAAAACTTTATGATGGAGCTTCATCAGATTCTATCCTGTAAAGAAATCAGTCCCCAGGGTGCATTAGCTGGTGGGGAAGGGGGGAAAAAAAAAGGCTGTAATATCTGCATGGTTGCTTGAATAATTCCCCACACCCACAGAAGCAACTGGTGAACCTGGCACCCATCAAAGTTGTCTTTTTTGCTGGAAATTTATTTTGGTTTACAAAGTGGGGGTGGGGAAATACGTGTACACATAGGTAAATATACCTCAAGTCTATTCCCAGTATAGCCCAGTGAGCTGCTTGTGAATAAGATTAAAGGTCTCTTAGAGGTTAATCTGCCTAAGAATTTTTTTGGTGCATTACGAATCTTTCCATAGAAAAGTTAGAATAATATTACCTGAGCTGTGGACAACACTACCAAGTAAACCCTATAGGCATCATTTCAGTGGATAGTGGGCTAACACTTTAGTTTCCTTCCAGTTCTTCCTTATGCCAAACAGCACATGGAAAGTTTCTAAAGTTCTTTCAGTGCATTTTTTATTATGGTAGGATACCCAGCATTGATATAAGTTACTGAGGTCCTGAAGGCACAAAAATAGATATTCATAATTAATATTAATTGTAAGCAATAGTAAACTACACAATGACATCACTTGTATAATCTCGTGGCAACTTGTTAGAAAATTTTGTGTTCTAAAGTCTCTGATTTAAAATTTACATGAAATGCCTTGCATAGTTGACAGACTCTCACAGCTTTGAGGAATATGCCAAGCCATTCTCTATCATATTGATGCTGATTATACATAATTAACTTCAATTTCAAAATTTTGTACAAAGACTAACTAATAAATTTGATGTCATAGAAAGGAACATATGCTTTTACCAATTTTTGGAGATGTTTCTGGATTGGCATAGTGTCTTGACTGTCAGTTGACATGAGTGTGAGTGTTGGATGCCCATAAAAATAAATGCCATAAAAAAATCAATGTCCATATCTTAAAAAAACCCTTCCTGACTAAGAAACGGAGAAGCTGGAAAGCCTGACTGTTGCCAGGAATTCCTGTACAGGGAGATTCCCTAGTGCAAAAAATGTCTCCAGCATTGTTGTAAATATCTGTGGTGAGCTTGGAGAAAGTGAATTTCTGCTCCAAGACTGGCAAAGGATAATGTAAGACAAGGATTGTTTATATTTCTATGCCTTATTAGTGCAGCCGGTCTCCATAAACAGCGGAGCATGTATCCATAGTCAGATATATGGTTGCATCATCAAACACTAATCTCACACCCCTCAAGTCAGCAGACAAGTCTTCAATGTCATCAACGGGAAATGAATCAGACGACGCTTAATGAAAAACAAGTAAAAAAGACTGTTAGAAAACTCTTGCCTCTGAATGTATGCTACAAGTACCATCAGCTTGGTATGGTGGCATAAAAAATAACAAACAAACAAAAAAACAGGAAACAAGGAACAAACAAACAACAACAAAAAAAACCCAAAAAAAAAACAAACCCAACAAACCCACAATAACATAGTGTAAAATCTCTGCACAGAAAATGGTACAAAAGAAAATAGTGAGTGTATTACTGTGAATCTCTGAGTAGGCTGAGGGGAACTGCAGTGCATCCAGTTACATCACATGCAGGAAGAAGAGCTTCACATGTGGGTGCTGATACAGTTGGATGAGTAGAGAGTGAGGTGTATTGCAAATGGTTAAGCTTGGCAAGGATCTTAAGATCATACTTCAAACCCCGCTGCCATGGGCAAGAATGCCTCACACTAGACCAGGTTGCCCAAGACTCTGTCCAACCTGAGCACTGCCAGGGATGGAGCATTTACCACTTCCTTGGGCATCATGTTTCAGTGTCTCACCACCCTCACAGTAAAGAATATCTCCAGGCCTTCCTCCACCCAACCCGTAGCTGTGCAGCTTCTTTACAGACTCTTCTGCATGATTTAAGACTTTCCCATTTAGACAGAATTTATCTTACTTAAATTTTGCTGTTTATAATTTGCCCAATTCAAAGCTTCCGTATTAATGTGTGAATAGATAATAATGAGCTAAGGAAGCCATTTCTTTCAGTGAGTATTGCAGCAGCAGCATCAGAAGAAACCTCCTTTATCACATCATAGGAGCCCCTAAAAAAGGCATTTTTGGCCAAGTCTCTTTCACAATGCAGTTTACTGTATGGTTATGTGGGCAACTCTATTGTATCCATTTTGTGTAACAAGGAAGAAACACAAACCAAGGAAGAAACACAAACCAAGAAACACAAACCAAGAAAGAAACACAGATTCATTCTGGCCTGTATTAGGAATGGTGCGGCCAGCAGAAACAGGGAGGTTATTCTTCCCCTGTACTCAGCACTGNTGAACATGAGCCGCCAGTGTGCCCTGGTGGCCAAGAAGGCCAATGGCATTCTGGCTTGTATTAGGAATGGTGCAGCCAGCAGAAACAAGGAGGTTATTCTTCCCCTGTACTCGGTGCTGATGAGTCTGCTCCTTGAGTACTGTGTCCAGTTCTGGGCCCCTCATTTTAAGAAGGATGTGGAAATGATTGAGCGCATCCAAAGGAGGGCAACAAGGCTGGTGAGGGGCTTGGAGCACAAGCTCTATGAGGAGCAATTGAGAGAATTGGAGTTGTTCGGCCTGGAGAAAAGGAGACTCAGAGGTGACCTTATCACTCTCTACAACTTCTTGAAAGGAGGTTGTAGACAGGTGGGGCTTGGTCACTTTCACCAGGCAGCAACGGACAGAACGAGAGGACACAGTCTCAAACTGCGCCAAGGAAGGTCCAGGTTGGATATTAGGAAGAAGTTTTACACAGAAAGAATAATAAAATATTGGAACGGTCTGCCCAGAGAGGTGGTGGAGTCACCATCCCTGGGTGTGTTTAAAAAGAGACTGGATATAGAACATGATGACACGGTTTAGTGGAGGTGTAGAACATGGGTTGGACTTGATGATGTTAGAGGTCCCTCTTCCAACCTGTGTTACACAATTCTGTGTAATTCTGTGAAACCAAAAATTCCTCACAAAATTTGGCTAATTTTGTAAGGATGACTATTCTAAATGTTGTGGTACAGTGGTATATGTACGAAGCTCTGTCAGTTCTCTTTGATGGAGAGAATTAAAATCTAAAATTGTAGTAAAAAAATTTTTCAGCCATATTCAAACTATTGCAAAATTCTATTTCAATCATGACAGTCAAAAGTACTTCTGTGTTAAAATCAGGTGCAACAATGTAACATAAATGTCATCAAACATTCCTATAATTTTGTTTCACTAATACACTAAATTAGTCTTGCTGAAAGTCTATTTTTTGACTAACATTATTTTGTGTAAGTGGCAAATAATTCTTTTCTGCCAGCTGAGACCGTTGGTGATTAAATGTATATTTTGGGGTTTTTATCTTTGCTTTATGTCTTGATATTTTTAGGCAAGGAAGTAACAAAGTCCAAAAATGCATAGGAAATTTGCCTAAAATATTTTATGATCAGCAACAAAAAAGGCAGCATTTTAACAGGTGCAGCACGCTTGAACATCTTGACTGTTTATAGTCAACTGCTGACACTAAATTGCTCTAGAAGGAAATAATTTTCATTTCTGTGTTCAAAAAAGGCAGAAGGAAAATGAGTAGAGAGATTCAGGCCTACTCATAGCAGGCATTACTTTAACTTTCTCAGTCTCAGAACAACTCTATTGAAATGACTCCTGAGAAATAGTTAGGGCTTCTAGATCTTTATCAAGCAATTAATCACAAGCATACCAGTAGGTACAATAATAATTCCAGCAGGCACAAACTTTGGAAAGCTATCTAGGACTCTGTGGAGTCCCTGATTGCAGGAATAGCCATGTACAAAGCAGGAACAACAGGGCTGGGTCATAGAATCATAGAATCATAGAATAGTTAGGGTTGGAAAGGACCTTAGGATCATCGAGTTCCGATCCCCCTGCCGTAAGCAGGGACACCTCACACTAAACCATGCCACCCAAGGCTGCATCCAACCTGGCACTGAACACTGCCAAGGATGGAGCACTCACAACCTCCCTGGGCAACCCATTCCAGTGCCTCACCACCCTAACAGGAAAGAATTTCTTCCTTATATCCAATCTAAAACCTCCAAGACAGGCTGATGATACCAATACATTGCAACAACAAAGTTGAAGTGTTTAGATGTTGATGAATAGAGGGAGCGATTACCTCTGAAGTAGATAACTCAAGAATTCCCTGGAATTCCAGTGTTACCTGAGGTGTACTAGTGTGCTGCTCCTGGACTCTGGAGGCTACTTCAGAAGTGCACAGGTCTCCCAAACACCTTGTGTCATAGCTACAAATCCTCAGGCACACTAGTGCACATCAAGTAGCATTAATGTTTAGGCGATCAGATTCTGCTGCTATGTCTAAATTCTACTGGCTTTACTGACATTTCATCTGCTTGAACACTGTGGTGCCATTTTAGGTGCTGTATGAAATTGCTCCTAGACTACAGGTGTTGCTCCAGAAAAAAAAAAAAAAATGGGTTTACCATGGATCCTGTGTTTTATCTGCCATCTCCTCAGGAAAACCTAACAATTCTAAATCTACAACAACACTGAAAGCTTATGCTTAAGCAGCTTCCTTAAATGATTCCAAACAATTGCATCCTTAGTGTGAATCACTCCTTAGTGAATCTCTCCTTAGACGCCACAGTTCTGATATTTAGGACTTCAAGGTGTTGGTTTGGAATATCCAATTTAATTATGTAAAAACTTTAAGGCTTGAAGATGCAGGGCTGGAAGCCAAGCCCTTGGCCATGGGCTGAAGGGTATCTTGCCAGGGTAAAGCCTGAAAAAGCTTAATGTCCTTTCCAGTAACACAGCCACTGAAATCTTTGGAACACACTCAGTGGAGGAGACCAAGGCAGCATTCCTACATAAGCATGGTTTCGCAAACTGAAAGATAATGCTAAATATAATAATATAGAAAATAAGTAGTTTTAAAAACAAATCAGCAATATCTGGTTTTATTGGTGTATACTAGTTGTTTTAGTAACACTTATCTTTCAATGAGTTTGCACCCAAAATAGTAACTACCTTGTACCTTATCCTGTATTTTAGCTGGTCAATAATGAACTTTCTTATTCTATTGCCACCTGAAAGCATTAACATATTAAGAATGGAGAAGACAACAGCTTCATGGACAGGTTTGAAACTCCAAGACATTCCATGTGATTTCATTGGTTTTTGAGAAATTTATCAAAGTTAACAAGGAAAATAAGAAAGAGACAAAGTAAAAGTATACAATAATAAAAAAACTACTGAAAAAAACTACAGCTGCATTTGTTGGTTTTTTTTTAGTTTCAGGTTTAATAAATCATGCTAATTGAAAGGGTGGTATTCAGTCTTTTGTTAGTATACCGTCTGTTCTTTCCTAGTACAAGTACCCTTAACACCGTGGTTTCAGCTGGGTGTATGTGTGGAAAGATAAATTAAGAGGCTATGGAAGGAAAAAAAGAAGAAGGAAAAAAAAAGAAGGGCAAATACTAATCACACAGGGTTATTAACAATTCCATAAATCATCGTATCCAGTCTGACCTTCTGTTGTGGTTTAAGCCCAACAGGCAACTCATCCATGCAGCTTCTCAATCACTTCCCCCCCCCCCCCTTCCTCCCCCTGCTCCCAAAGGAATGGGGAGGAGAATCAAAAGAATGTAACTCCCACAGATTGAGATAAGAACAGTCCGGTAACTAAGGTATAACACAAACCAGTATTGCTGCTGCTAATAAAAATAATGATAAGGGAAATAACAAGGGAAGAGAATACACTGCTCACCACCTGCCAACTGATACCCAGCCCGACCCAAGCAGTTTTCTAGCCCTTCCAGGTAACTGCCCCCGGTTCATATAGTGGGCATGACATGCTGTGGTATGGAACATCGATTTGGCTAGTTTGGGCCAGGTGTCCTGTCTCTGCTTCCTCCTGGTTTCCCCTCCTCCCTGGCAAAGCATGAGACTCAGAAGGTCCTTGGTCAGCGTAAACATTACTGAGCAACAACTAAAACCATCGGTGTTATCAACACTGCTCTCAGGTTGAAAGTTAAAAACACAGTGCTGCACCAGCTACTAAGAAGGAGAAAAATGACTGCTACTGCTGAACCCAGGTCACCTTGGTGCACTACCTGAAGAAATAGGGTCCTTATCTGCATTCTTTTCACTCCCTATAACAAACACTGAGAAAAAAAGATGACTTCAGCTTTGAGCTCTTTATCTTTTCCTCTTCACATGAGCATTTGGTGAAGCAGTTACAAAGTGCTCTGAGATTTTTATCACTCTATCCTCTTTGTAGTAGAACTGATTTCACATCACTTTATTTCTGTATACTTAAATTTTGCCTCCAAAGTTATGTGTAACACATACACCCAGAAAACTTTCTTTCCTCTAGTGCAATCTCCATAGTGGTCTGCCATCATTGAGTTGCCATAAGGATTACACTACCATAGGCAATTTTAGGCTTTCGAAATACCAACCACTTAACGGTTTTCCTTTGAAGTCTTAAGCTTTGGATATGGAGATGCTGAAACTACCTTTTCTGTCTCTGCCTAGAAAAACACATAACCCACACATATGTACACAGAGAGAGTGCTTTGCTATATGAATATGTATATTTTACTATATGAATAGCAAAGCTGGGTTGAATGTAGTGTGCTTTGTTTCTTTGCTTCCTCCCAACTATTTATCTGGCAAAGGAGTTGCAGTTCTGGGGTCATACTAAGAACCTGTAAACCAGTGTCCTATGCTATGATTCTGTTCAATTTAAGCAAAAGCAAAAAGAAATAAAAAAACTGTTTCTCCCAGAGAAAGCATGTAAGATAAAACCCTGTACTCTACTTTCTGCAGCTAGCAGCAGCCTGCAATCTAACCTGTCAGAATGCAAAGAGATTACAGGTTTTCTGGGTTTATCTGGCTGCAGAGAATGAAATACATCCAAATCAACTCTCCTGCAATAAAATCTGTGCATTTCCCACTTCCACCCACCATCCGACTGGGAAAGTGAGAGTAGACAGCAATGACGAATGCTTCAAGAAGGCAAAGAATTGACAAGCAATGCCTTTGACTTTAAACCAGAGGCAGAGCAATCTAAAGCCATAGAAAAGGTGTGCGTTGTAAGGAAGGGCTGGCGGGAGGTTACATAATGATATATATCTCATAAAATGTTTCAATTTTTTTAACGAGGGAAGTATGATCATGAGTTGCTGCTTAGAGCACACCCCCAGAGCCATTATAACATGGAATGAAAACAAGAACTAATGTTTCATGTCAGATCAAGAAAAGAAAACTCTACCAGATGGGTTACCAGGCAGACTCCTCACATCAGAAGTAAACTCAGTCTCAATAAAATATAGCAAATGAGGATCTATAACACATTTGGGGTTATATCCTGGGTTTATTTTGAGTCACATAGATTGATGTTTGCAGCCTTTCCAGAATAAAATGGGTCCATGACATTAAAATGCATACATTTTCAGCTTGTTTCCAGAGACACCACATTAAGGACCTGATCAGAGCAAGTAGCAATGCTGGGTTATCACTGAAGGCAAATGTTATCAGAGTTTGTGCAAACAGAAACATAAATAAAAGATTATCCCATGAGATGGGAGCATTTCAGTAAACATGTAAAATAATAGGGTGTGCATGTAGTAAGAAGAGTCTGGTGTAGGCATTTAGGTCTAAAATGTGTTATAAAAAAATGTTGGATCAAACAGTGGAGTATACCTCCCCTAATTTAAGCATCCAGAAGTTAGATTTAATTCAGTCATTGGGTTTTCCCTTCCTGTTCCATGAAAGGAGATCACACTTGAGAGGGCAATCTCATTCTATGTTTTTTGCCTAAAGATTCAGAGGATTTATGCTCTGGAAGTGCTTAATTTCACTCAATGCAATGTAACAGCTTTTCAACATCTCATTCAATGATTCCAAATCAATTTTCAGAAAGGATGACTAATCCAGTCCTAATGAATCTCTGCATAAGCAGGGGAAGCAGGAGAGAAATAAAAAACAGAAGGCAAATCTAGACAGTAGATGCCTCTTCCATTGCAGCTCCTGGAATATGGAGGGTATTTTGTACTGCAATTTTGTAGTTTATTTAAAAGTACAAAATTACCCCTCCAGATAATAACAGATTCCATTGTTATTAGCAGGCAGCAGATCTGAAGGCAGCGTTCAGATGTTTCCTCTTAAATACATTTGACTTTAATATGTTTTTTTTCTTCGTTTAAGCGTTTCCCTTAAGGAAACCATATCTATGCCAAAAAGTTTTACTGAAATATTGAAGAACCCTAGGCAGCGATCTACATAAGCCAATAAAATGGCTGTCATCAAAAAAGCAGTGAAAGTTTTATTACAATATTGAGTTCTGCAAGTAAACGAAGCCTCCCTTGCACAGTGCAATCCATAAAAGTAATCAGGCACAACCTACCCTATACAGTTTAGTGCACTCTTGATTGCAAAGGTTTTAAAAAATAAACACTTCTGACATATATAAATATGTAACTACATATTTGTATCAGTTTAACATGGTTTATGGTGTTTTTTTCATCAAAATACATATACATTAACATTTAGGCTATCATCATGAGTGTCATGAGTGATATAACAATGAACCCATAGGATATGCTTAACCTCTTTTGCTGCTCTTTGACTGTTCCTTACATGTTTTTGTACTGTATTGCACTGTATAATATAGTTCAGAATGCCAGCATGGAAATCTGTCATTGCCCGTGCTATTTGTAAACACCTGGCTAGCCCAGCAGATATGAAAGATGTGGAGTGAGTTCAGTAGGTCCAGATCACTAGTGCAGTACCTGGAACTTTGTCTTACAAACACTACACAATGGTTTATGTCCTCTAGTTTGATGAAACTTTCCCTCAATCTCCAATTATTTTTCATCTTCTGAAAGAGTAATTTAAATTTCTACCATGGCCCTTTTTTTGTCAGGCTATACTGATTCAGTTTGGCACTACAGTATAGAGTAATAGAGGCGGAGTAACCTCAAGAGCGTGGTAGATACTCTGGTTGTGACACATCCTACAGTACTGTATGAACAATTAAAAAGCAGATTTCACATGCAATGCTGTCTTCCTTAATATCAGCAACTAAACAAAATACGTGCTAGATATAGGAAAGCAGACCTTCCCTACCCTGAGCCTCCACAGTAGAAAGCTATGCAGACTGTCAGAACCTCTTAGAGTAGGCAGAGGAGTCAGAGCAGGTTTATATTTTATTTTCCTTACAAGTGTCAGACATCAGTCAAAGCACCATAAAATTTTCAGAGCAGCATAAGGCTAGACTTTATTAAAATGTTTACTCAAGTTACTAAAAAATATTATTCTCCCATATTCTCAGCATCTTATATTCAGAATCTAATAAAATCCCAGTGGAATAAAAATAATCACTCTAACCAAGCATATAATTTTTATGAATTATTATGAATTGTTGACCTGGTTGCAATGATTTGGCAATGGTCTTCTGCCTACGTGAAAAGTTAGCTATTTCACCATGGAACTACTTTCCAGTGGGAAATGATGTTTCAAGAAAATCAATTTTTTTTTTTACTTGCAGGAGAAAAAAAATTGCCAGAAGTGTTTTTCGGTTGAGCAGCCAGAAAAAAACTTCACTTTATTATGACTGACCACAGTGCAGTTATAAAAAGTCCTTACACTTAATCAATACTTATAAACAGCTGTTATTCTGTTTTCCTGTGACAATAAAATCAGTTGTTCAAAAATGTATTTATGTCTAAGTTAAAAAAAAAATAAAAGAAAAATGTAATATTTGAAAAACATCCCACAGAGATCTGCATTTAGGTCACAACATCCTATCATCAACACAACCAAAGACAGTCAATAGATGCAGACATATGCTCCTTCATTCAATGATAAATCACCAGCGGTAGCAGCCTGTGTGTTGTATTTTCATCTCTATTGAGATTAACAAAGATCAATGAGATCAAGGTGTACCAACACTGGGAATTGTCTGGCCAACTTGTGAAAGAAAGGAAAATAGGAGATTGTTCAATATCAATAAAAAATTAGATTGCCTATGTCAACTAGCAAGGTTTTAAGCAAATGCTGTACAAGTCCAAGGCTTTCAGCAGCTGCTTCAGAAGCAATGATATATGGAAATACCCTTCAGCCAAAGATTGTGCCAGTATTTTCATAGCAGTTTTACCCTACTAATTTCTGTAGAACTTTTCAGAAATTAGGTTTTAGTTACTATGGGTAAAGTTTAAGGAGCTATGCTGACCTTCCTAGAATGAGAATGACAGGAAGAAAAATCTATGAATAGAACCTGACCTTGTCATTCAGTGATCATTAGCATGTCCTGGCTACTTTTATAGTTTTAAATTTTTCATACAGCCTCATTTTCTTGAACAGTTGAATGGAAAAACTCATAGAAGTGAGGGAGGATGAGAATCCACTGTGCAAAATTCTAGTTAACTTTTTATATCTCCTTAGGCTATGCATTAGAAGCAGCCTTTGCAGGGTTGCTGTGAAGCGGCCCTCCCATTATTTCTGAAAATGGCTTAGTATGTTTTATGACCTGTAGAAATACTGAGAAAACTCTGGACTTAAAAACCAAATCCAAAGAAGATAGAGAATGTGTTCAAACAGCAAAGCTGGACAGTGCCACCTGCATTACCATGAGTACTCCAAAAAGAGATGTTCCTTCTGTTCCTTACAGCTCACAATGGCTACTGCTGACTAGCTCTCTGCATCAGGAGGCATCTACCATCTTCCAAGGTCCTACACTTCCTTGCAACACAGAAACAAACGCACGCTGGATGCCATTTGAATTGTCATTTTGCCATTGCATTTTTGTCTTAAGAAGCTCAGTAGAAGATATCTATGAGTAAATTTCATAATAGAGGAAGGCTTGAAAGAAGAGGAAGGCTTGAATGTTTGTGTGTCACTCATGTAAACATCCAATATGACAGGTAGAAAGCTAAAGGTAGTCAGTGTAGGGGAAGGAGAGGTGTTTCAATTGCTAAGCAAGTCAAGTATGTGTCTGTCTATCATAGCTATTAATAATTCTGGGCCATGTTGTCCATATTACTAAAGTTACCACAGTTTTGTCACTTACTTATAGGGGATAATTGTTCAGTGGCTAATTGATTTCACTGTCAGCTGTAAATAAGTTACACACAAGTAGACACCAGCATCATGTAATCAAGTAATGATCAGTCCCCCAGTTAAAAGTATAATTATATGAAATTGTCCTGGCATTGTTTTTTAATATGCTGCCTAATTGAGGCAATATATCTTGATATAGTAAATCCTTATTGAGTCACAAAATGATATCTCTGCAAAAAAAACTGTAGAGGTTGCTAAGGTTTGTGTTGTTGAGGCTGGTAAAGCTATTTCTGACTGTTCCCAAATGAGCAGCTGTAATATACTGTGTAGCATTATTAAATTAACATCATATGCCTTGAGACTCCTATTTGCTAATAATTTCTACATGCTTGCCTTTTTACAAGCAGTGGTTCTTAATAGATAATGAAGGCTGAAGAAATGTAATAGAAGGTATTGCAAGGCCTGCAGAAACTCAAACTTCTCTGAGCAAAATCAACAAGAGTTCTGAGTGCACATTGTGGACAGCAACCAGACATGGCAAAGTGATTAGAAGCTCCCCTTGTACTCAGTAAGGTTTGGTTGGATATTACTTTGAAAAAAAAATCTTACAGACTAAGCTAAAAGTCAGAAGTGTTTATAACATACAGATACACTCCTACAGATTCACTCTCTTTCTTTCAGGGCACTTTAGGTCTAGTCTCAGGTTGAACTCAAGTGACTTTACTCAACCATAGGTTAAAAAGAAACAGCAGGAGGATGCAACTGCATTAAAAAGCTGGTCTTTATGTCATATAATAAACATAGCAAGAGCACAAATTCGAATCTGGATTGCAGCAACAGTCCTGTAAGAGCTGTTTGAAACCTGCCTGGCTGCCAGGCAGAGAGATTAAAACTCTGCGGTCAGTCACACAGGAGAGGAAGGAATATAAAACTGTTATTTTCCTTCTTGTATTTTCCTTGTATCTTATTTGGTGATAAGGTTTTAATGTTACCATGTAAGCCTGGTTTCTTTCGAGTTGCTGAGGGCTCTGAAGGTTCTTGATGATGCACCATAATCAGATCAATTATTACAAATCTGTTTAGTGGGTCCTTGTCCTGAATTTTATTAAAAGAAATTTTCTCTTGGTTTAAACAATGAATTGTTTATTTTTAGGAGCTGCACCCTCAATAAAAATTAAGCAGTGACACTTTAAAGCCCATGGCTTAATTCTTTTAGAGCCCTTTTATTTTGAAAACCGTTTAAAGGGAAAAAAAAAAAAAAGAAAAAAGAATCCAGTGATGAGTGGATTTAAATACAAAAACATAAGGATTATATTGACTTGAAATCGTCTGGCCAAATAAATGTGATTAATAATCAACATATGTTCAGAAATGAAATACTGACAGGGATTTCAGGTGGCCGCTAGTGGGCAGCACTGATGCACCTAACGCTTAAAGCGCACGCCCAAAATTAAACAAGTCAGCAGTGGCATAGTAAAAACATATTGATTTTATATATGGATTTTGCATGCTTAACAACATTGCTTTTGTAAGTTTAGTACAACATACAGTTTATATAAAAGGAAAACTAGATGTACAGTCTTTAAAGTCAAATATTAAATGCATTACTCTAGAGTATTATTGTATATATACATAGAGAGCTGTTTAGGAAAGCATAAACTACATGCCTTTAGCAGTTATCAGCATGCAGAATGGAAGGTTTAACTGAAAGCTGAATCTCAGGGTAAGAGGCTGGCTATTGTCTAAGAGTTGTCTGCTTTCCATACCAGTAGTGTAAAGAGGCATCTTTACATGTCAGTGGTGGCTGTAGATATTACAAAGTGCATCAGCATCCCTGAGAGTCTTACATTACTTCTTGTTTCCATTCCTAATGTGTCCATTGTGGCTTGCTTGAAGAATTGTCTTCTTTTGTTCCTTAAATTGCCTTGTATTTCCTATGGGGAAGAAAATGACAAAGGATACTTATTTGTATTTCATAAAGATTAATATTTTCTTTGCACAGATCGAGTACCTGAGGAGATTTAGACATTCTACAGCAAAGGATAAATCTCTGCCCTAGCTGCTTGTGGTCTGTATTGTAGCAGTGTCATGAACAGCCTGAAAATCACTGAACCATCAGTGTAACAGGAATGGTGTCCTTTTTTTACTGTTTGTGAATTTCATCTTTTAAGAGTTACAAGTAAGAAAAAAAAATTAAAATAGACTGTCAGTGTCCATCTTATGTATGCTCCTTTATTCCTATCCGCAGGGCCTAGGATATCCTGAATGCCAAAGCATGGCAGCTGCCAGGGAAAAGAACATTTTGCTTTGTTAAGCCTGTTTTTTGGACACTTCAAATGAAATGTACCACTGGATTGTGTGAGAAGCAGCTGAAGCCAATTCAGCTGCAGAACTGGTTAGAAATTTCCCAGGAAACCAGCTCATGTCTGAAAACACTGATATTAAAGTTCTTCAAAGTTTAGATGGAAGTAAGTCCCAGGCCCACCAGCAAAGTCTGAAGCTCTTCACACAGTGAAGAATACACAAATTCAAAACACTACATGTCTTAGGGTAGGCAAATGACAAAATATGCAAGACTAGATTCATTTATGTGCTGATGGAAACACCATCATTTGTTTTATTCTGATGTAATTTCTTTTTATATACGTAACTATTCACACGGTCAGGGATAAATCAGTTTTAGAGTCCAACATTGTCTGTGTAGGCAAGAAAAGGCAGCTCTGACACAATATTGAAATCATATTGAGTTTCAGTTAAGAAAATACATGCGTAAATATACAAAATATAATATGGCAAGATGATTAGGATCTTCTAGAAATAGAATTTAACTATCTCAGCAAGAATACTCTAAAATTAAATTTTTAGATATTGTATAACATACTCTGGGTAAATTAATTTCAGTAACATATTTGCATAGTAACCTGTTAACCTATTAACCAAGAGATCATTTTAAATTTACTGTCATATTATTTCCATAATACTTTTAGTTCTGTTTCTCTCTATGAGGCAATAATCAGGTTGTATTGGAGTAAATGTAAAAAAAAAAAAAATTAAATTTTTGATGTTTCCATTTTATTTTTTTCAAATGTTACTTTTTTATTTTTTAAATTATTAAACTACTTCAATAGTACCAGAATAAATGGTACTTGAAGATTAAATTGCTAAACCCACCGCAATTTGTTGAACAGTAACTTAAGCCTTACAGTCAATTCTTTGAATTTTCCATGCAAAGCCAACTTAATGTCTCTTAAAGGAAAATAGAGCATTATGCATCAGAGGGAAATGGCCTCTGGGAAAACATTATTCGTATTTTCATCATGTGCCTTACTATTACTCGGCCCATTAAAGGTGAAGAAGTTATAGCTCCTCTTTCCATTTTCCTGTCATACCATTCAGAAATGAGGATTGCAGTGCTCTATTTTGTCTCAGAAAGGTCATTTTATTCTGAAGTTGTTTTTTCTTAGGCATTTTAAAATATTTCTGAGCAACAAGTCATTTCAGAGGAAAAATTAAAAAAACAAAACAAACAACAAAATATTCCTTCCATAAATCACAAAATTCTGTTGAAATTTTAGCTTGCATTCCAGTTGTCAGATTCCTGAAGTACTGTGAAATGCAATAGCTTGGGTGAGGAAATGTATGAGCTAAAATTAAAAATGCAGCTCGTAATGGAGCTGGAAAAGGGATACAAAAACTCAGAGTATTCTTTCAGTCTTTCTGTAGGACCTAAGAAAATATCTAAGGAACATGGAGGGTACACATTCATGTTTGGGTTGCATGTGCATCAATGGCTGGCTATGAAGTGGGATGTTCTACCACCAAGTGAGTGTTTTTAAATGGAGCAGATTTCCAGAAAAGTTCCACTTTGTAGGTAAAAAAATTGTTCTTTTTCTGTTCCAGGCTAGAAAATCAGTGATCAAGAGGCAGAGGTTTACGCATTAAGGCTCCCAACCCCTGTTCCACCCTCCACCCTACAGATAAGGGGGCACTGAGCCTACTCCTTGATCCCCTTGATCAGGGGGATCCTTGATCCTAAACCCCTCCCCTTGATCCTAAACCCCTTCAGAGAGTGAGCTTCTTGTCTGCTCCTCCATCTCTGCCCCTTTTTGTCTTCTGCTTGTCTTTTATTGATTCTGCAAAGCTAAGAGCTGAAAGTGAAAAAAATCATTTTGCAGGTACTCTGCAATTCTCAATCAGAAAATCATTGTACATTTGTGAGAGAAAAAAAAAGGTAGAGTTCTTTGAGAGGCATCTATTAACTAAGTGGATTCTTCCACAATTCTTTGATAAAGATAGAGGATAATTTTCAATAGGCATTCTTCTGCATTAGTAAAAGCAGAAATTATAAACAAAAGCTATTTATATACTTACAGAAATTCAAGGGAAAATTGTATGGAAAGTCTGTTAGGGAAAATAAAGATTCTGGAGAAAAAAATCATGGCTAACCAACAAAAGAACGCTTTTTACATATACTGTGGGGGAAGGAAAAAAATAAAAAGGAGTTTTTTGCTAAGATAGTTGTCAGAAGCCTTATAAGAATGAACCCAAAGAGAGATAAGACAGTAAAACAAGTGGTGTAGCCAGCACTATATTCCCTGAACATGACAGCACATTCAGCTAGGCCTGGCTCATGGACACAGAGGGGTATTTCTATACAAGAGCTGCTCTGAAAGAAAACAGAAAACACAAAAGGAAAGAATTACCAGTTTGATTGCTGGCACATGTCTTTAAAATGTCCCATTACAGATTTGGTTTGGATTAATTTCTGGAAATAAAATGTGAGAGCATATATATTTCTGAACTGCATTGGAAAAGAAGGATGATTTATTCCTACTGTGTGAGATAATGAAGTACTTTACTGTCTTTCAGTCACCATCAGGAAAGTAAGGTGATATCTTCTTTAGATAGATGAAGTTCAGTTGACATACTTGAGACCCAAAGAGCTGTCTGAAGAAACACCTAACTTCCTGTTAAATTTTAACTACCTTAAAGCAGTTCCAAAGACTGGAAATCCATTAAAATTATAGCAATACTAATAAAGGCCAGCGGGGTGATTCAGAGTTACCACAGGCTACGTCTACTTTTGCATCAATCCATGGAAAGAAGATAGGAAAATTTACAGGTTTGTTGTTTTTTTTTTTTATTTTGTATAGGACTACTCAAGAAGAATTTTATTAAGATTCATAAGGAGAATATTAAAGAGCATCAAAGAAAATCACTTACATTCTTTGATGAGATTACAAATTTTTCAAGAAAAGTGACTAATAAAAGTAGTCTAGAATTGACATAAGATTTTGTATGGGTTTTGAACTATTGTGGCTTTCTTGTTATAAGAGTACACCATACAACTACAATAAAGCATAAATCAATTAACAACTGGTAGAGAGAGAAAAGATCAGGGGTATATCCACATTATATGAGGGCTTCCTCATAAATTCCTCAGGGAATGACTATGTTATGACTTGAATTCAACATTTGCATTAATGACATTGAGACAAACATGAAATCACAAACTCCTTCTTACAAAGGTAAGAAGGAATGCTTAGAAGTTGAATGGAGAAAATTACAACCACCTTATATGATCTAGCTACTTTTTTATGATCAACAGGGTCATTCTTACAAAATATGACTCAAAAAAGATTATTGTGAAATAATATATCCTACTTGGTTTTAGGTTCTAGGTTACCATTCTGGTTTAGTCAGCAAAATGTGCTGAAATGATTCTCTAGTATATATGTGTATATAGGCAAGCAAACAATCTCTCCAGCACAACAGTGCTTACACCAATATTAAGACACTGTATGCATCCCATAATATATATTCTGTGCATAGTTATTAAAATCATATATAGAAATACATGTTTGTACACACATGCATGTAAATATATGATCATTAAATAGATTATTATTTAGCTGTCATTTATAATAAATCAGTGACAAGAAACAACCCAGTGCTAAAGGCATCTTTAGTATGGTTGCCTGAGGTATAAGAAAAACAGTTCTGTAGAAACTGAATCAAGTCATATTCAATGACACGTAAAGCATAATTTCTTAGCAGGGAGAATAATTTGTCTACTGAATCAAAATACCTAGACAATTACTATGTTTACATGTCTTCAGAGTTTCATACAGGTAAAATGCAATTGTCTACTATACAGGAGGTCAGACTAGATGATATAATGGCCTTTGTAGTAATTTAAATGGAAAAACTAATACAAATCCAAACTGAAAAGCATGACTCAGAGGTGATCTTGATCAAATCCACAATATATTTTAAAATTAAATAAATAAAAATCTTGAAGGGCAGCATATAGTTAAGTATAATATAACCACAAATTGAGAGTGAAGTCAATGTTCTTATGGACTATGCTAACAAAACACAAGGCAGAGTCCTTAGCAATGACATGATATATTGGTTAATTGCTAGCATGCCTGCTGTCATGGTTTAGAGTTTTAGTATTGTTATAGCCTATTTAAAACAGTGAAAGACACAGTTCAAGAGAGATTGTGTGACCAGCACTAGTCCCAGTAGGGCAGTATGACTGCAACCAGTCTTTCCATAAAGAATTGTTTAGGTGGGTAGAAGTGAGCCATGTACTGACACTTGGCCTCAGGGCCAAAGAACACCATATCTTTTTAGTACTATAGCCTAGCCTTGCTTTTAATTTTATCTGAGACTTGCAGTTGAATGAGAAAAGGTGATTCACCAAAGGTCCCATTAATTTCAGGCTCCAATGTCCATCACTGAGGTAATGTCTCTTCCAGATGATCACATTAAGCATTTTACATCTTTTAGGTAACTGGCAAAGTTTAGTCAATAAGACAAATCAAAGCTGCAACTCTGGTCTTTCGGAGCTGCTCCCAAGACAGTAAATCATGAGAACTACTAATCTCCCAGAAGCTATTTTTATAGATCAAGATATCTTGATTTAACTTACCTGCTTTGCATGCATTTACTGTATTATCCTATATCATCCTGAATCCTGCAGGAGGGAAAAACACAGACTATGTAAATGCCCTTACAGAAATTCATCCTTGGACTCTTCCAGGAGACACCCTGAAGGTCATTTCCATAGAAGTACTGTTAAAGTGTCAGGCAGGAGTTGAAAGAACAAACCTGAAATTCTTCTCCCTCCTTGTTTTTCTTGAATAATCCTGAGTTTAGATTAGAGATGAATCTGAAGTGCTTGTCTGCCTGCATGTAATCTCAACCCAGATCACACCCTTATTCTGACACCGTGATCTAACTATCAGTGTGATGAATTCTGGGTACCATCTGTTGGAGCTGTGTATGGTATATCCTGCTCATTAACTTGTCCAGGAGTGCATGAAGATCACTAGTGTCTTTCAGGTAAAAGACTTGACAAAACTCTTCAGGGCAATATTGCTCAAGAGGAGAAGTGTGTACCACGGGTGTCCCTCACTCCTCCCTGAGTGCACTCATCACTGGGTAGAAGAGTGAAAACTTATTTCCTCATCATTTCACATTCACTTAGTTTTCTGGGTTTCTATACAGATTGTTTAGTTTAGTTGAACTGGTTTGCATAACAAAAAAGAACATAAAATTAATTTCTACTTCATAATGGTTAGCTGCCAATCCACAGTAATAATGAACAAATCAAAAGCATGTTACTTAGACATTTTAGTATGAATTAATTTTCTCTGTATCTGTGAAGTAAATTGAGTGGAGTAGATAATAATAATTTAAACAATCTTTACATATCAAATAACATTTTGGAATAGGATGAAATGTTTAAAAACTAAGGTTTGAAGATGGAGTTGTGGGAGGATGTAGTACCTTACCAAGCACACGTTAAAATAAAGCACTTGAATATCTGTTGAAAGAAATAATTCTTGATTAAGAAGCAGCAGCAGATGGAAACACTTATTCACTCAAGACATTACAGGTTCATTCATGGAGACACAGATGCTACTCAGTCTGATGGTTTGGTTGTACATTAGCCCTAAAGTAATTAAAATAAATTTAACATTACTTTTTTCTCCAGTTTAAAAATGTTAAGTTTAGAATCATGAACCTGGTTCAGTGACAGCAGAAGGTGACTAAAAAACATTGCCATTCTGCATAATGCTTCTTTTTTGGGTAGCAGAGAAAACCCCTTACTTAAAGTATTAGTCAAATAGCAGTTCTTAGACAACTTGCCTTCTGAGTTGATATACCTTAGTTATCACTTTCTACACATGGAGGGTTATGCACAGTTTTCTACTGAATTTTATAACTAATGTAATGCCACAATGCTTAGTTTTCATGCACAGAATGATTAAATCAAAACAGGAATGAATGTCTATTAATCTTTGTAATACATAAGAATTTTACTAAAAATATAAAATGTCAGTTTCTCACTTTAATTTAAACAGGAAAGTAAAAAATGTTTTTTTTTTTTTTTTTAGTGTACAGAGGAAAGAAACAAACAGGACTGGGAATCTCAGAGACTGGAAAATGCTAGAATATATTCTGTTTATGCAGGGTAATCGTGTTTATTTTAGTTGCAGGGGATGGTTTGTAATTTTGAAAACATTAATTCACATATGTTGTCAAAACCATGAATAATTAAGTTGGATGAAATTTCTCCTTTAAATTGCATTAAATTTGTAATCTTCATTAAAAGTAATCTGGAGCTTTAAAATGCAATTTATAAATATTCATGTTTACTTACATTTAATTCTTGTAAAATTTCTATAAATACATAAAATTAATCAAATCTCTCTTATACTACCTGCTTATCCAACTTAACATTACTTTTCCTTTTCTGTGATTTCTAGATCCAATAATTTATTTTCCTTAAGTAGTCAAAGAAGCACCAGCTACTAATGGAAACTAGACTTCATTTTCTGTAACAGTGGAAAAATCATGCTGAAAATCAGACACATTTTCCTTTCTCATTTAAAATGTTTTCCATGGAGGAAAGTGAACAAACTGATACCAAGTAAAGGCAGCTGAAGTGGAAGATTTACAACCACAGATCAGTAAAAAAGATACATATCTTAACATATTCTTGCTGAGCAACAAAGGGAGTGGCAGTCATCAGCTGCCTGCAAGCAGTTATGAAGATACCTAAGGCTTCCAGCTAATCACTGTTTCTTTTACATTACGAGGTAAGGAGAGCTCTGCTTCTCTGCTTTGGCCAAGAACCTGTGGTCCCAGTTAATCAATGTCAAGACCTACATCAACAATACCTCAACACAAAGCAAACCACAAAACAAAAATTAATTTACATATGACTCAGGTTTCATACTCTCCCAATTAGCTAACCAGAAGATACTATTAGTATATCCAATAATAATGTCCCAGACAAACAAGGGACATCAATGAGGAGCAATGGTTGTCTTTATGAGGATAATTTGATTACTGCTCTGTTTTCTCAAAGTGAAGCAAGAGCTCTGAGTATCACCTATTCTGCTAGCATAAACTCAGTTAACTGAAACCCATTATGCAATCATGAGTCATTATGTTTAACTGCATGCTGAAAATAGATGGAGCATTTTGAATTGTATGTATAGAGCAATTTTCCTCATACATATCAGAAATATAGGAAATCTATATAATTCATCATTTTAGACATATTTTCTTTATTGTATGAATCCATATTTTTTCTTGTTAAGATAAAATATATACTGCCTTTGGAATACCAGGCAGTGAAAGAAGAAAGCCTTAAAAGAGAAACACATTATTAAAATAGAATCAAATAGAAATCCTGTTGGTTGTGTATCTGAACTCAGCAGTTATGCCATCAGCTTGTTGTGATGATTATTTCTTGGAAGACTGCAATACAGATGCTGTTGGCATAATATTACAGGATCTATGAGCATTTAGTAATATGTTTTTTCATCAATATATCTAAGCAAAAAAATGGACATGAGAAGAATAATGGTTTAGGTATTACCATCAAGGAAGGTTAATGTGCTCACAATACAGGAAAATGCAGAGTGCTTTCACTGTACAGTGGCCACTTTTTCCCTGTTAGAAAAGACAGATTTAATTACCCTATAACTGGACAGTTGCATTTTGTCCCGCTTGGCTCAATAGAAAAGGGCAAAGAATGTTATGTCTTCAGAGCACTCAAGAAATGAAGAAAAATGTGAGGATACTGAAAGGCACCCACGTCTGTTCACATAAGCTAGTTCTAGTGCTTGAAGCACAAGAACATTTGGTAAATAGATATCCAGACTAGTTCCACACAAGCTATCTCACATACAGAAATAACACAGTCATGTGCATGCAGCCTAATGTAACCTACAAATGCAGCTCTCAGATGCTCACCGCTGCTCACAGGTGCTCACTTTACACATTAGTGCAATGTGCCACTGATCTTAGCAGTGATGTTTGTGGAGGAGTTTACTCAGGGAGTATCTGTGACTGATGTCAACATGAGCTTTACTTCCAGAAAGATACCAAATAGGCAACCTGGCCTGCAGAGAAAGGCTTGACTTTATGGAAGTGTTGAATGAATGTATCTATTAATAAGCTAGAAATAATTATCTTTATAATATAAAAGGCATTGCTGATTTAAGAACTAATAGGCAAAATAATCAGCCATGAAAATTTATTAAAAATTAAAATAATATTTCTGAACACCAGAACAGTGGAAATCAAAAACCACCAAAACACCCCTCTTAAGTGGTGGGTAATAGTAATTAGCAGCTTCCCTCTTCTGTCTTTTACTGGACGGCAGAGAAAAGCCTGCTGTGATGGAGGCCACTTCCCAGAGACTCTGGTGCTTAATATTGTTAAGACAGAATGAATAGCAAGTGGGAAAAAGAATTAACCTGATTTATTATTTTTTCCTTCTATATAAAACTAGCTACAAATATGATGCACTTCTGTAATTTCTTTTCCAGGTAGTTGTAACCTTCCAGAACCTGTCTGCCAAAAAAGAAGATTAGGAAAAGTCCCCAGCCAGGTTCCAGACCCAGTGGGCAGCAGTATGGGATGGTGGATGCAATAGCAGTTGGTAAGTAAATTTCTTGGGTCAAAGCACAAAGATTCATCAGGCATAATGCAAGCATTGTTCCAACATTATAGAATCACTTCAGTCCTTCTCTACACAAACTCTCCTCAAAACTTCTCAGCCATTTGTGTTTAACACCCATATCAGAAAACAGCTAGACTGCTTTCAACCTTATAGCCTTTAAAATACACATGCAAAAAGCCTATGGAATCTCAGGTGCATTGTATCTTCTACCAGGGACAGCATGAAACATCTGAAGTAGATAACCATTTAACAAAATTCTTAGCATAGAAAACACAACATGAAAAGAGCAAGAGAATACTTTAGCTGCAATATTTTCTCATTTCAGTTCTTTGAAGTATTACTTCTAAAAGCATTTAGAAAAATGCCTACACTTACATTGGGGTGGCCGTAAGAGTAACACCAGGTGAATCAAACTTCCCTGACTGCATGGACTGTAATATTGTTTTATTTTCACTAACTACTTCAGTCCAATATGCTGTGAAAATAACAAACAGAATAAAGTAGATTTAGTACCAAAATGGAAAAAGCCCAAGGAAATCATAGGATCAAGCTCTGTAGTAAAAATCCATTCTAGTAAATTCTGGTCTATTGATATCTTAAGTTATGACACCATGTTGGCCACAAATTACTATTTTGAGATACATATCAAACTACTGCAAATTACTGTACCTTAACAGCAGTTCAGTAGGAACAGAAAGGATACATCTTAGACAGGTTTGAGAGATCACATTCTTTTGAAGTGGTAGATTCCAAACTTGATTTTATAAAAGGAGAAACTATGTTATGCAGTAAAAAAAGAGTGTGATTTTGGACTGCAGGCGTAATATCTGTAGCTGGAGAAGGAAACGGAAGCTCTCCCAGAAATCAAGCCAATGGGATTTAGGTACTTTAGTCCTAAGAATCATTCTGTTAAACATATTTGTGAATAACGATGAGTTCAAGATTGTGCTTTAATGCATTCTTGAGTAAGCACCATTTTACTTCACACACTCACTGCTACCTTAGGATAAAATTTAGACTGTGGTTACGAAGGGTTGTTCTTGTCATAAGCACTTCACTTATTAGTGAGTGTGTGCAGGATTGGGATCTTTCAAGGCTATACAAATATTCAAAGAAGAATCTTAATATTAAAAAATGTGTAGATGATTGATTTTACATACAGAATCGACTGATTTTAATCACAGCTGTATATATTTGCAAAATCAGCAATTAAAAATACATCTAGTGAGAATCACTTTTCTGAATTTCTTGGCAGTAATTCACTGTTCAAATATTTTCTTTACATGGAATTTACTAATGTTGCCCTTTACAGCTTATCATTTCACTGGCAGCTTTTTCCAGACAGGCTTCCTGCTAGCAGAGGAGGATGGCTAACCATAGAACATTCATTGACTGTTTTATTGTGACTGCACTCAGCAAATGACAGGATTAATGCAGAAAGTTTGGATCACCTTCATTTCAGAGGAGCCTAAGCAACTCACTAATAACTAATTATTAATAATACACAATTTTTCATTTCTGGCACATCCACACTAGCATAGAAAATATCTTCCCTAAATTTTATTTTCCCTGTGGTTTTGATCAGAGACAACAAAAGTAGTTCCCCATTTGGTTCCCCTTTGTGATTTCCACCATGCTGTTCTTTTTTTTGGTTGCCAATGATATGCACTTCAGGTTCCAGTCCTTTTGAAAGAAACATTGTTTTAATAACTTAAAATCACCATATTTACTATGTTAAAGATTTATCTAGGAAACCTGATTTTTAAAGACATGTCATTGTCTTTGGATGCAGATAAATGTCTCTTGCTAGATTCAGACTGAAGATTGAAGTATTGCAAATATACATGTAGACTATATGATCTATACCCAGCTATAAGATTCTGAGTTTATCCAATGTCATTCCTGCTCAGACATGTAATGTAGCAAGTTACTGATTTCTGTAGTCACTGAGAAATGACAATTCAGATGTTTAGGCGTCTTCCTCACCATTTGGAGGAGTTTGTATTTCCTGGAATCACCCCTGAGTGTCATTACAACTCGTATAGAGGTTTGGACACTCTCTCTGATTCCCTTTCTACAGCAAACAAGGGACTTTGACATTCAGTTCTTGCTTCACTGATAGGCACAGCACTATGTCATGCGTGGGTTTGCTGTCTGGCCTTCCCTGAATTCAACAGCTTCAGTTTCCCAATGGGATCCAAATTTTTCCTGTGTGCTTTCTGCAGATGTCTCTTACCTTCAGTGAAAAGTGGGAAGATAACAGACTTACCCTCTGAATTGAGGAAACTTAATTAGGAGTATTAACAAAGAGGGATATATATATATATATATATGTCTGTGCCTTGCTAGAATTTGAATGGTGGCTCAGAATTGGCATTTACATATTTCGACACCAGAAACNATGTCTCTTACCTTCAGTGAAAAGTGGGAAGATAACAGACTTACCCTCTGAATTGAGGAAACTTAATTAGGAGTATTAACAAAGAGGGATATATATATATATATATGTCTGTGCCTTGCTAGAATTTGAATGGTGGCTCAGAATTGGCATTTACATATTTCGACACCAGAAACGCATCCAGGAACTGAATGCACATCTAACATTGGACAGTATATAAAGATCCTTGGTTTTATTCATTTGTTTTTCTCTGGAAGAGTTATTGTTTCTGTCTGCTCATGCCCCAGTCCTTCTACATGTCTATTGCTAGATAGACAGTGGGTTTTGAAGTGTTTGTGCTGTTGGATTTCTCTTTTGTACTAGTTGGCTAAGAGGATTGCGAATGTAGCAGTACTGCCAAATTAGTGTCCAAAAGTCATGAGTCAGGTCAAATCTTGAGAAATCTTTAAAGCTGTGCAATTAAACCCAATAGTTCCCATTTTTCTACTTGTTTCTATAGTCATAGGAAGTCTGTACAATCTTTCCAAATTCTGTAATGTTATATGGCTGCAGAAGCTGGGGTTTTAGGGAAGCTGTCACCAGGCTTGGATACCGCAGTGAGACATAGCAACACTGATAGCTCTGCAGTTCTGTACAGTTACTTTAATCCTGTGTTCTACTTCATCTGGTGAGAGAGCAAATTAATACCTTTGAATTTAATAGCAATGATCAGAAACTGTGCTTATGCACAAATCAAGTCAGCTTTTGCTGGGTGTAAGACAAATGCTTACACTACAAGAAACAAGTGATAACATATCATGTTGGCTATCCAGTCTGAAGGATGTCTTAATAAAAATGTCAGAGTATATAAAAAGATCATCATAATACAAATCAAAGAAGTCAAGGAAAGACCATATATGACCTTTCTCATAGAAGGTGGTGGAAAAGGGACAGATAAGTGAAAGCACTATATTTCAACCAAATTTTTAGGCTCAGGGCAATTACTTCATACTTTCTATAAAGAACTAGAATATGGAGATATATATATAAATAATGAAAATTGTAACTATCTGGAAGAGTGTTATTTTCCATCTATTGAAGACCTTGACACCTCTTTCACCAAAGGAGAAGAAGGTTTCATACTATATGATATGCCTTGACAATTCTGACATCTTCAAATCTGATTACAGTTTATACACAAATATAATGAACTTGGACTTGCGGAATTGGTATCATACATGCAAAAGTCATAGGAGAACTGGCTTATAGATTGAAAGATTAAATTATATTGACAGTATATTAATTAAATACACTACACCTCTACTAGTGTTCATGAAAGTCTACAATTACAAGACTTTCTGTTATTATATATGCACAAAAATTTTTTCATTATTTAACTCTAAAATCTCCTAAAAGACACATGAAGCACACTGTCAGAAACTTGCCTTTCTTCCTGGATAAATGAAAAGGAAAGTTAGTAGATTTAATTTTATATAAATACCTATCATTTTATTGATGAACACTTCCAAGATAAATATTTGGCTTTGTAGATTTAACTCATAGATTTGCTGAAATAGACTCTACAAAATCTGTGTAGCTTCTTGATCAAGTTCTTCAAGCAGGCAGATGCAGATCAAACACTCCAACTATATATTATAACATGCACAGATATAGGACAGCATATGACCACACTGTCTAATGAAAATTAATAAATGCAACTTTGTAGTTAGTTTAGAAGAACGAGTTTTCTTTATGGCTCTGGAGTGGTTATCATGATATAGCACATTTTCAAGCAAGAATCACCCTTAACCAAGGCTCTGGGTTGGATGTCTTAACTAAAGTTTCTGTGTCTTTGCAGCAGCTATTCTCATTATAAAATCAAGGTAGCATTAACTCTATCTTTTTGTCATGATGGATATGTTGGTCAAACCTTCCCCCATTATGAATCTAGATTTGCAGATTTTGGATAAAGCTGTTTCCTCAGTGGTGAAAAAACATGGCCTGTTACAGACTAATGAGTAGTTTAGTCTGTAGCTTCTAATTTCTTAATATAAGTGTGGTCCTATCCTGAAAAATCCCTGTGCTAATGGTATTGTGGGTTCTACAACATTATTGTGCAAGAATTTCTGCATCAAATGTGCTTAGTTTACAAATAAATTTGGGAGATTATTTAGTTTTCTATTTCATTTTGTTGTTTGGTTTTGGTTTGGTTTGTGTTTTTTATCTGATTGCTTTCTCTGCTTTCCTTAGAATCAAACTAGATGTTCTAGGGTGATTTATATTTTTTTTATGTCACTTATCATTGCTTCTTATAAATGTTCTGCAAAGCAAATGAGCTCCCAGCTACATCTCTGCACTACTAAATTCCAAATTAAGCTCTCTATGGATGGCACCACCACTCTATTTCCCTCAACAGAATTGCACAGGTGTATCCAGCTGAAAGCTATTAAACAGGCCTATTGATGATATACAAGATGATAGAACAAAATTTGCAGCTTAGTATTTCCTAGCTGTTTTGGCTTTGCAGGAGGGAAAGGTTATTTACTTTACTGACCCAGGAAGCTATTACTGAGTGCATGGGGAATGGAGATTTGCTGAATAAAATGGTGCTGTTCAGGAGAAAGAAGAGCCCATACTAGAGCTACAGTTTATGATCTTTTGTACTAAGATTCTCTAATCACAATAGTCTTTCTTGGTAGAACATGATCAGGTGTCAACAAGAAAAATTGTTACAAATGAGAACTCTATAACCTTGCAGAGAGGTAATAAAATGTTTGTGACTTTCTCATCAGCTGCATCTGCAGAAAAAATATATATCTCGGTTATAGATGACCTTGTTTAGAAGTGATCTCTACAGTTATTATACTCCAATTCTTATTTGAAAAGATACTTCAAAATCTTTTTTCATGAGGCTTTCAAGATTTTGCTTCTATGATTTATTTGAGCCATTGAATTTTTGTATTTTCACTGTTGCTTAGTGTGTTTCCTTGCAGAGAAGGATTTCCTATTGTAGCTTACAGCATGCTTACCAAATTTTGCCACTTGGGAAACTCGTGAGAGTGCCGTAGACTCGGAATATCAAAAAATCCTCTTATTTAGGAAAAAAAAAAAAAAAACAACCCAACTTGAAAATATTTTGCTTCAAAATCAATATGACCTTCCAATAAAGGCTTGGCGTGGCTTTTTTTTCTTTCTGAATCAGTCTGCAACTTTTCAGCTAAAATCTCACCTTAGACTCCTCTTTAAATTGATGATTTATCAGTCAGACTAAAGTACAGGAGCTTTTGAGAGCATGAGTTCCTTCCCCCATTCCCCCAGTCCTCCCAATAAAGTTAAATATAGAAAGAGTATCCTGTATCAAAATGGTTTTGTCTCATAAATACTCTATTATGAAGCTTTTTTACCTTCTCTTGAATATTTGAAATGTACATTACGTAGCAGTAATTGTGCCTAGAAAAAAAGTCAACAGAAGAACTGTTTTTTGAAATACATAAATAAAAATCTACTGCTCAAAAAATCTCACCTCCGCACCAAACCACATGTGTTTTTATAGTGCTTAGATGTGTACGTTTGCTATTGGTGTTGATATTTTCAGATTGATATAAAGCAATTTTTAATAAAACCTCTATACTCAAAATCAACTTTTATATAAAATTTTCAAACATCCTTCTACAAAGAAAAGTTATTGCTTTGCGATCCTTTCCACAGAATGAAATCTCTGATAATCATTTACAAAATGAGCTATCCTAAACTTAACACAAAAGCCATCTGAGGAATCTCTGAAATATCTCTGTTGACCACAAATACATAAAACATAATGAGCTAACCTGCCTTTATTTCACTCCCTGTTTGATGGCTAATTGGTCTATAACAGAAACAGACATCTGTGGCCTTTTGCTTCATTGTCCTGGGGCTTTCCATCACTTTCCCTAATTTCTGAAAGGTTTTGTTTATTAAGATCAAAGCAGAGAGCAGCCAACAACTGCCTGGAAAGGAGTCTTATCCCTCAATGCAGCATAACAGCTACTGCTACTTTGTACAAAAGCAGCATCCTCAGGACCTTTCTGTATGAAGATGAGCAAAAAATGCCTTTTGTTCCTGATAGCTTTCAGGGCTGCTATTGTTCTAGGATATTTGGAAATAAAAGAGGTGGTTTGCATACTTGCTGATCTGTTGCCTTGACACAGCAGCAGCTTTTTATTTTTTCCTTCAGATTACTGAGGACTGCTACAAACTAGAACTGTAATCTAGTCTTATGTTTTATGATATTGACACACGTTCTAATTGTTTTCTTGTAAAAACCTGTTGTACAACCACCCTTTCCCACCCACAAAAACTTCTGAAAGGGCTTCACAGCTAAATGTGTGAGACCTGATCCTGAGGTGCATAGATGAAACTTGAGGATTGCTCACCCAGAAAACCCTGCAGCTGGCCAGCTCCCATCAATACTAGTGTCAGTTAACGGCTGCTCCACTGCAGCTTGAGGAGCACCTCTGTCTGTTATGGCATGGCTAAGGAGTGGAGTTTATCTGGGTGCATCTATGCTTCAACTGAGGCATGATTCCAGCCTAGACAACAAACCCCTGAATTTGTCTAGTATGTTAATCAAATGCCCAATTAATGTCTGTTCTGTGCAAGACTGATGGATCTGCCAGGGCCCAGCATACATGTGCCCTATCCTATAGTGAGTACCAAGGTTTCTGCACTTTCTTAGCATAGTATAATTAATTTTTGAGCTTTAGCTTGTGGCAAGAATAGAAACCACATGGGTTATGCCTTAACTTAAATTGCTTTCTGGATGATATCATTATAAATGGTCACTTGTATGCATCTTTATTCCTCCCTTCTCCTCTGCTGTTTCTGCTGTTATTCACTATCCACCTTATCCACTTATATATACACACAGGTCACCTTTTATTATGAACTTGTAATGTAGAGATTATTATTTCACAAGTTCCACAACCATTCTCTTGGACTTCTATGTTGTTAAATGTGAGACTAACAATGCATTTACTGCATTAAAGTTAATAATCCATTGATTTACCAGATATGACACATCTGAAGTTGAGCTAATTCTCTGTCTCATTAAACAGTACAGGGAATACAATAATCATCTTAAATTTGTCTTTGCTCTTAAAATTATACAATTAGAAAACCCATGCTTATTCAGTGAATTAATATTCTAAAAATGTTATATCAAAGCTCAGTTATCTTTTACAGGTGTGTGCATTAAAAGCTAGGAGGCAGTTTCTCAGTGAAGTAGTGCGTTAATGACGTTGGTTGGTCTCAATACACCTTGCAGGAGAATACTTCTTTTTTATTGTTTGAGGATTATAACTTAGAAAACATCTCTTCACTGTTTTCTTCCTGATTCTTTACATGAGAAGTAAAATGAACACTACATCCTCACTAGCAGTACCTCTTTTGGTATGTGCGTGTCTGTGTGTGTGAGAGAGAGTGTAAAGAGATAGCCTGAAATGATAATTTCCTTAATTTATATTTATCAGTATATTTTATGGTTGCTTGAAGATTTTATATTGAAAGTATTTCAATTGAGGATTTGGCTTTTGACCAAACCAATATTTTTTCTTTGCAAAAACTGTGTGCATTCCACAGAAAACTACTTTTGTTGTGTTTCATTTTCCTTAAAGACCAGAGGCCTTAAAATTAAATATTTTGATTTGGCTATGTTCCTGTAAAGACACATGAAAGCCCAGCTGAGGCTCTTTTTTTCTCTGTTAGGGGCTGGACCCCCAGTCAAAACACTAGCCTTATATATCACAGCCAGAAGTCATCAGAAGGAGAAACTGTGGTATTTCATGAGAAGACCTTGACTAAATGCAGACCTAGATTAATGACAGTGTATTTCTTACTCCCAGTTATAACTCCCATGGACTACTACTTACGGTTTCAAACTAATCAGGTTTTGTTTTGAAAAGAGAATGAGGACAAGTAAATATAAGCCAACAAACAAAACAATTTACAAAGTCATTTGAAAATATGTATGTCTAGAGAACAGACAATTAATCCTATACTTAAACTGTATGCTTGCTCTAAAACACATTATAACGACAAGTAGAATCTCAGCCACTTTAAGAGCCTCCAAAGGTAAGATCCGTAGTATCAAGCAGGTATGAGAGGTGTTTGTTTTCTGTTGTGTGTACACGTGCACAGGTGCTGACTTTGGTGAAATAATCCACTCAGTTTTGGGTGTTAAACTTCATTGACAAAATGCACCATGTGAGGACTAATAGATGCAGGTAAGACACAGACAAATGGGGAATGTATTCGTTTTGTTCAACTTTTGTTGATCAAAAGGCATATCACAGTGGACACTGCATAAGCTAGAATGCAATTGAAATAGCAGTTTGTATGATAAAATGCATCTGCTGTGTATGAATCTTTTCTTTAAAATGGCCAATATTTTATGGTCCAAATATGAACACAAATGTGATGTGTGCAGCAGTGCAAAAGTCACTGTGCCGAACCACATTTGTTACATGAATTGTGACCAAACATGCAATTTATTCTGTCACTCCCCACAAAGAATAAGTCTCCATGAAGTCAGTACAGGTTTTATCTAAGGAACTAAATAAAGATTTGGCTATTATGAGCCTTTCTTTTGGCTGGAATTTATATAGGTAAAAGTAATGAAATTAAAGCATCACACCCCTAAGTGTTCCAAGACTTCACTATGCTCCTCTCCCAGCTGAAATCAATACCTGCTCTCTTCTCACCTGTACAATAGAAAAGTAATGATCAGCTCCTGATTATAATAGCTGGGAGGTGCAGGACTGCAGTTGTTCAATGGTGGCTGGTTAAAAATTTCCTTGTGAAGTGGTTTCTGTAAGCAAGATCTGATTCATCACAATGTTTTAGAAGTTTGTTTTCATTGGTTGGTTTTTTTTCCCTAGAACATACAAAATTCTGTAAAATGTTTATTGGAAGAATTTTTGGATGCAGGGTGAGAAACTTCAGAGAACAACCCTGAATGATCAAGTCCTCAATATTTCAGTGGCTAAAACATTTTCACTAGATGTTAATTTTAACTAAAGTCCCTGAACTTCCTGTTACCTTATGTGACAAAAACTGCCCCAAACACACAAGGGAGTACAGAAGAGCACTGCAGCTGGGAGAGCCCCAATACTCACTTGCCCAGCTCTTGGGGCTTCACAGGAGCCCCCACCCTGTGAAAATCTTATCCACACAGCCCCAGAGGCGCCATGGTAGGGGGGACCCCAATGCTGCAGGCAGAGGCAGGGGACCTTACTCCAGCCACAGGGCTGTCCCAAGGCAGTCCCAGTTTCATGTTCTGGGGGACATCTAGCACCTGGAGTCAGCAAGAATCATAGAATAGTTAGGGTTGGAAAGGACCTTAAGATCATCTAGTTCCAAAGTCTCTCTGGGTCACCCCATGGACCAGGAGCACTGCCTGGGTTGTAAGGTTGCCTATGGGGTGCAGGGAAAAGCATCTGGGGACTGCACAGGGCTTATTGTGGGATGCTTAGGGGAGGCAATGAAGGTGTGGAAGAGGTTTGATTGAGGTGATTCGGGGAGGAACAAGTGTGGGAAAACAGAGTAAGAAGAAGGGAAAAGGAACCTCTTCTGTGTAACAGGTGTAGGTCAGGATGCCTGAATGGCCATGCGTGCACCTGACCAGTGCAGCCTGCCCTAGCTCCTCACTAAACTCCATTTCTAGCAAGTTTCCTGGATGTGGGGCTTTCTGTACTATGTGCCTTTGTGTAAGGAGGTGGGCCATGTGTGGCAGTCTGCCTATGGTGCCTGCAAGGGGCATGACAAGGATGCATTGTCAGTGCATGATCCTGACAAGCTTCGAGCTGGACCAGCTGGTGAGTAGGGTCTGTGGCTTGGGGACCAGGGTGTGTTGCTCTGAGTGGGGCACCTGGAGGTATGGTCTACCAGGAGACAGGGTTAGGAAGGCTTGGCCATTTTCTAGAGAGACCCTGAAGTCTGCTGAGGGAACCATTTGTGTGTGCGTAAATGTGCATGCACCTATGGTACACACTCAGCCTCACTGCCAGATTGACCTGCAAGCGTAATGGAGCTGCAGTAGCCGTGCCCCTGCTGGGTTTTCAGACTTGACAGCACCTAACATCTTCTATTTCTTTCAAGCAACTTCATTCCAGTGGGTGCTCCAGTCACAGGGCTGCTGACTTTTCCTTTTGTTCTTCTTGGAACAAAAACCTGTACATCTTCCACATTTGCAAGCTAATAAGGCTGTTTGCTCTAATGAGTATCGTCCTTAGTATTTAGAGCCTAAGGCTCAAACATGTACCACTTAACTGTGCTATTTTCTTTGCCTTGCTGTCTCTACATAGAGCCTATTTCTGGCACACTGCTGGTTCTTGAGACCTGGCAACTTGGTTGTAATTCCCAAAATATTAGACAACCTTGATTCATTTAATGGCTCATACTTTATGACAAATGTATTTAAGTAATTCAAGTTATTTGGTAGAAAAGAACAAATTTTTATTTTACATATTCTCCTTCAACGCGAGCCTTCAGTGCCCTGAAATCTACTTCCATTCAATCAAGGTACAACAGTTTATAAAAGCCAAGATCCAACCCAACTACAGTTAATTGCTCATCCAGTATCAGAGCCTTGTTGCTGTAGCAACTACTACCTATAGGGAAATGGTTTTCAGCTTGTGATCCAAAGAATCCTGTATGTGTGGTCAGCTATGGAAAAGTCTGACAACTAAGAAAAATAAGTTTATTGTTTGTAAGTTGAAGTAATATGAACCTCAGTCCTTATCTCTACTAGAAGAGTCATGATGAGTCCAAACAGTGGCAGGCAAGGATCAAGAAAATGTTTCACAATCAAGAGGGAAGGGTAGTCAAAAAAAGGCAACTCAGCCCACCATCTGAATCACTGAAGTCATCTATCACTTTCCATTATCAGTTAAGGGAACTTTGGCCGAATAGGTTTCTAATGCAGATATCTTAACTTAGCTTCTAAGGTTGGGTGGGCTGAATAAAGATCTATACTTCTATGGAGACTTTTTGGCACTCAGAATAAACCACAGTTTCTTAAAATATTCTCCACAATTAAAAAAAGGCGATGCCCTTCAATTTCTGTTATATTCAATGAGAATAAATGGGAGCTGTGACATACCTGAATTATCCAAATTTCTTGATTCTTATGTTTGCATCATAGGGAAGAGGAACAAAAAGCTCATTTCAACTTTACTTCCAAAAATCAATTTGCTCTGGGAGAAAAATATATGTTCATAAGCCATTAGTGTACAGGTCTTCTTCATTCTGTACAGCAGTGGCCAGTAGCCAGGACTGTGACACAACCCAAGAGTAAGGAATGACAGGTAACACAAACATATTATGAAAGGTGTTATTTCCACCACTGAGGACAATTTTTATTATATTTATGTGTCAATTTATGGCACATTCACTACCTGAACCACTTGACAACATGACTGTAATAATATTAATTTTTAAACAGCTTTAATTTTTTTGATGTAAACAATATTTTGAGGCTTATTATAATGCAACAAATGAAGAACAACACCCTCTCTTAATCACTCTTAATAAAAGGATATCTGTAGCAGGTTATTTAAAACTGTATTTCTTTTGAATAATTACCCAGATAAATGTGCTGAGCAGTAAACAAAATCTGACAATTCTCAAATAAGATCCAATTACAGAAAATAACAAATCAAAATACGATTCTTGACACTTAAGATCTTTTATTTTAGAAATTACTATTTCCAGCAAAGTTGAGTCTTACAGGGACACGTTTCAGAAAGTTATTTTTATGCTACGAGGGTTGGTAAAACTGTTATGAGCTGTCTTCTATAAACCCAGTGCATGGGTCAAGTGGCTCATGCCTTTTGCATGCATTCACTTCCAGCATCCCCACCTGGCAATTTTATGTGAGTGAACATAAGATTTATTTGAGGTGTTTGGACTTGGGATCTCAAAATCATTAGACCTCTTTTGAAAATCTTGGCCCTGGATTTTTGATTAATGAATCAGCCTTTGGATATAAATGCATATATTCCTCCCAATGAAAAGCCAGATCTATCAGATACAGATGTGTGGATAGTCACAGCAACAGGTTTGAAAGAAACTGCATTCTTCATTGCAATGTGTACGACATCTGTCTCTACAAATTGTTTTCCTTTTCACATTCTCTGCTAACAGAATACTTCTATACTTTTGGGTTTTTTTTCCCCTTCCTGGAAAAGTTTATAGTCCCTTTCAAGATGACAGCTGAAGCCATTTTTTCCTTCTCAGATGCAACAGGAAAACTGTCATCACCCTGCTTTGGTATAGGCTGCTACCTTTTATATAGAAAGAAAGAAGAAAAGGTCATTTAAGATTTTTGTGAAATGAAGATAGACATGTCAATAACTGAGTCCTTTTATTCACTTTTGCAATAGTGCATTTTATATCTGGTGATTTGCTAATTCTTGAATTTCTGTCCATCCCTTTGAATGTGTAGATGCAAACTTTCTTCAGATAATCCTTCACTATGACTAAGGACAACCTTCACAGAAGGTAAATGAATACAGCTGCTATTTCTGGTTTTGCTAGGTCTAAGTCTGAATTTGACTTTGCTACATCACATGATACAAGATAGTAGAGATGGAACCTGGGTATGATTCAGCCCTGATCAAGACTGCGAGTAAGCTAATACAGTGTAAGCAGTACATCTGAATTGCAGATGTGGCAGTACCTAGAGCCCAAGATAAAAAAGAGTTTTGTTCAGAGCACCAATTTTGGACCTGTCAAAAAGACATGATTTTCTAAATGACTTTTTGCAAAACATAATTACCAGGACTCCTGGAAACCTTGGTTTTTAGACAGTTACCAACTTATTTTAGAAAAGAAGTGCAACAGTGCATTGTATTTTAGGATAAATAAATGTGTGTTGCTGCTAGGAGGCAACTTAAAAGTGGTCTAATTATAACCCTAACACTTTTCTTTCCTGATTTCATCTTCTTCTGATTACTAAAACGATCCATAAGATTTGGTTCAGGATAGAAAAAAAAAAATGCTTTGAGTAGCCATAAAACTGGAGACTCTCCTGTTTTTAACAATGTGAAGAATTATTCACAGGTCTGGCTAACCTACAGACAGGTCCTTTTAAACTAAAGCTGAAGCATCTCAGAGAATCTTATTTGATACAGGAAAAGGCTGAAGGACTGCAAAAGCCTCTTGAAATTGAGGCACCGAAAGATACATGAATGAATATGAGAAAATAAATATTTTATTATTTTCTTCTTCTAGTCTTTTTTTTTTCCTTTTTTTTTTTTTTTCCATGGAAAAAGACCATCTTTTTTGAACCAGCTTCAGTTATTCTATAATTATACCCCAAAGTCTGNTTTTTTTTTTATGGTTTTTTTTTTTTTTTTTTTTTTTTTTTTTTCCACCTGCTTGACAAGTCTGTGTGACAGACACATAGTAACTAAATTTAGCACAGTTTTACCACGAGAGGGCAGGAATGCTTATGAAACAGGTTTGCCACTAGCTGTTTCACCACTTGTTTGTTAGGAGGTGTTCCAACGTGCTTTCCCTTGTGTTGGTGTAATGTGTCTAAGCATGCACCCCGAGCACTTAACATGATAAAACGGTTTGACCCAGCAGGCTGACCTGTCATTAGTACGGCAGATTAAATCCCTTGGACGGTCGTGGGGCTCAGGGGCATGGCTGAATTGCACCTGTGTAAGGCTGACAGCAAAATCAGAACTCCTTACTCTGGGCTGGCAAATGGAAACAGCCGTGCCAATGCATCAGGCTTGCCAAGGGAGGCTGGCAGGTACGTAGACGTGAATCAGTGCCTGGTTTTCTTCCTTATGGTGTGTACCAGGAGTGAGAAAGAAGACCTTTAGAAAGATTTTTTTTATTCCATATTAGCAGTACTGGCTTATTTATGAATGATATTTCAGCTTTTCTATGAGACTAATTTTGATCAGACCATAACCTTAGCCAGATATGAACAGTAGAAGACTGTAGTGGACCAAATACTGCATAGGAAAGTTCCAGATTACTATTAAACTGAAACAGATTTGTATAGAAGGTCCTAGTTAACTCATAAACAATTTATAAACTGAAGCATTTAGCAGAGCCTGATTAAAGGTTTTAATTTTTGGAACAGTTTGCCAACAAAATATAGTGTTTCACTGTTCCCAAAACCATGTTTTGGAATAAAAAAATCTACCTTGGAGCCACTCAGAGTTGTAAGATTTTAATCAGCTAAAATTAAGCTCAGTAACATAAAAGGAAATACACTATATTTTTGCTGTCATGTTAAGTAGTTTATTTTTTTCATAGCCAAGTTTTTCACCATGAAGCAAATAGACGTGGGGTTGTGATAGTGACAAGATAAACTGTATTCAGTGAGAACAAACAGAAAAAAATGAAAAAGTAACCTTACTCTACTCATAACAATAACTTTAACATAAAAGATTTATACAAGTTATTTTCCATTAGCTGTGCCAATTAAATCATGCTTTTACTATACACTCCTCCAGAATTCCAGTTGTTTATATCTAAAGATTCTTCGCTACTTCTATCAGTGGGATAGAAAGGTGTTTCCCCAGCCATAAAACAGAAAAGGTCATTGCCTGGCTGTCTCTTATGAGAAGTTGTTGACTTATACTTAGAGGGTTACATACCTCCAGGAGATCTATATTCTCAGTGTCATTTTACAAACCCCATAGGTTTTCGAAAGCCATGCTGCAATGGTGTACTACCAGGGTGACTAGGTAGAAAAGTAGGTAACCCTACAGGATTTCCCCATTCAGTGATTCAGGATTTATTTCTTCAGTTTTTAACCAGCCCTACAGTGTATGGCTCTTCTCAAAGCCCCAGCAACATGCAAGGGAAATTCAGTCCAGGCTGAGCAACAGGCAGCCACTCAGATTCTTGCTGAAAAAGTAAAGGACATAACTGGACAGCATCCTCTAATATCGAAATAGGCAAATGGCATAAGCGTAAAAGCCACTATTTTGTGTGTATTAATCAGCATGGACAGAAAAATCATAGGACTTCTGCTGAAGCCATGCAATCCCTGTGCAAGGACATCACCCTATAACCTTTTGAAGTCAGATTTTGAAGCCGTGAAGAAGGACAGGTTGTGTTTTAAGACATCCAGTATTCATCTCCAGGAGAATATAGCCCATGAACTTCCAAAGGAATGATTCTTGCCCAAGGCCTCATAGAGTTACACATGTGGAAAACCTGTGTCATGGTTTGATCAAAGACCAGAAGGAATTACTCATTGCCTTTCCTTTCTATTGTATTTTCTGTAGCATAAGGATATAACAGGTGCAGTGCCTAAGTCTGGGTGAATTTAGCGGTTTTGCTTTTATGATTTTAGCTTCTACTGGGGATATATAGCAAAGAAATGGCAAAAGAAAACTTGGATTATTGTTCTTTGCTTTCCCTTTGTTTCATTTCAAGATGTGCACTGCAAAAGAAAGTAAAAATAGAGATCATTTTTGTTCTGTCATTTCTTTTTCTGTTAACTTTTGAACAAAGACAACATTTTGGACACGTTTATGGCCTTGTCTTTGAGCCCTTATTCACATAATTAATCTACTCACCTTTACATCACTTCTGGTTGTAGAAATCACTCCTTGATTTGTTGCTCAATGTCTTTCCCATTAAATGCTGTTCTAGGGAGATCAAATAGGATTTACCAGGATGAAAACTCTCCAGCAGAAAATCTCCTGGCAAAAGCCTGTCTAGGGTGCAGAGCTACAAAAAGCTCTTGTCAGGCAGGCCACATATGGTTAATGTTATTAAAATTCTTACTTGCTATCAGACCAATGGAAGCACCAGGTGTTTCAGAGAATTTTTTGTGACAGCAGCACCTATTCTGAATTGGTGCCCACAAGAACCTTACCCCTACCCTTCTGCTAATCTCATGGTCTGCAAAAGCATCATGTGAGATTAAGAAATTTAATATTTTCTATGCAGAGTTCTGCTCCTTGAAGATAAATTAAACTTCTTCCTAAAAATATAGCTATTTTACTGTAACATGAAGATATGCCCAAGTGGACTGTCTCAGGTGCTAGAAGTAGTTTAGATGTTGCAGGATTTTATCTCACCTGAATAGGGCTGGCCTAATACAGGCTACGGGGATTTTTATAAAGTGGTAGATCTTGGAAGGCTTTTAAATTCACAGGTGCAGAATTGTACATTAACCATGTTCCAGTCTCCTATCAAAGCAAAACCTGAGCAAGCACCTGTGCCAGAAAGCTGGAGCTGATGATCAATTTAAAATAGCCTGAGTCAAAACTTCCTTGATGAAGATGCTATTTAATCCTGTTCTCTGCCATATAGGTGTTTATGGAGGCAGAGTGGGGAAAGAGCCCCAGCACAATGGCACTCCTCTCTCAGCAGTGCACCAGGCTTAGGTTATTTACAGTATTTAATAACCTACAGCCTGAAAAGCCAGTCAAGGTCTTGTTTTGGTTTGGTTGTTTTGTTGGTTTTTTTTTTTTCACCTGAGTGTGTGTGATGGTTTTTAGTTTTGAAAGAACTACATTGTTCTAAAATTTGGAGTTTATTATTATATACACAAATATAACATCCTAAAATAGTAGGCTCTCACATCTGACCTCAGTTAGAAGCTTTCCAATCAAAATGTATATAACATTACAGTCATATCTGATATTATCTGGTTTTCCAGTAAATCAACTGCTTTTCCAAATCAGTGTTGAGGTGCTGGTTTTAGAGAACCATGATCCACCATGATTTTCAGATACTGCACCTTAATAATTCAACTTTGTGCTTCTTCATTGTGTAATTATGAGTAATTTTCCTTTATGCATTACAGTGTACTTGTCTATTATCAAAATTGTGAGATCTCTCAATGACTTTGCAGTCTAGGTTTTAATAGCATTTGATAATGCACCTTGCAATAAGTATTTGTGAAAATACAGGTACAAAGTGGATGTTCTCTATTTATTTGCCTAGTATCTTTCAAGCAAGAGATTTATGAGGTCTAGTTTTCCTTCACAAAAATGGTGTTAATTTTTCCCTGTTGCATCTTATAAATTTTTGTGTCTGTAACTTCAGTTTTATTATTCTTTTTGTTAGCTTGAATGGAATTTATTAATTGCAGTTCTCAGCATCTCTTTGTAAGAGTCAAACTTTCATCTTCTCGTGCTCCTTGCACGCTGGCATGAAGGCATGTTATGTACTCATGGAAATCTCTATAAGAACAAGAGATATTATAAGACAGTGGAAGTGCACAGGCAGAAGTGAGGTAAAGAAGAGAAATGTGATAGGAGTAGACTTGCATTTAATCTGTGCAATATTTCCATGAAAAGAGGTAACATCACCAGGAAACAAAACCTAAAAGTCATGAAATCAGCAGATAGTTTTACAAAAATAAGGTTGATTAATCAAATGTCACTATTAAATTTTTGGTTTTGTCACAACATCCTTTAGACATTCATACCTTCAAGACTCAATCTGTCTCCTCCTCTGTCTCCACTTCTCTGCTTTGGAACAAACTCCAGAAATCTGTCTAAAAGATACTTAAAGAATTGGTAAAATTTGTAAATAACATTTTGAGAACACAAATAGTTTGGTGTAGAAACCCCCCTTCTATTATATTAAAGAGAATGTGTGTGGGTACAACCTTCAATGAAAAAAAATTAGAGAAACTCATGAGATAATATTCCAAAAACATTTATGAGATATGAGTTGTAACCTCTCAATACCTGTTTTGAATCCCAGACCAACCAGCTTCTGAGGACAGAAACTGCATGAGTTGCTCTTTCTTCCCAGCTGTTTGACTTTTTTATTCTTAGGGGGTTAGAGGTTTGAGTTCCAGTTGAGACCACACACAGGATTGTGAACAGGTCAGCATGAAGGAGAGTGCATATTTCCAGAATGGATGTGCCAGACGTTCCATAAAGACATGTTAAAAAAATTTAACTCAGTTTTGCAGATTAGCAATAAAAATATTTCTATTGTTTTTATAAAAACTCAAGCTCCTCAGTGTTTTACTGGAACCTATGCTTTTGTTATAGCTGAGCTTTTCACAACTTTTAACATCTTCTCAAATTTAAAAGTAGGTCATAGATTTCACATATGTAATATAAATGTGTGCCAAATGTTTGTATAATGAGTCATAGCAACATTAAAAAGACTACATCCAAAAATGCAATCTTGAAACCATTCTATTCAAATTATGTCTGTCCCTGAAAGTATAACCTCCGCATACACCCCAGTTTTTCTACTGACAACCTCACATCCACAGAGCTATGGATTCTTTAGTTTAGCTTTATTTTCTCTGTTTATATGGCAAGTCCATAGGTTAGACTGTTTAAAGAAGAAATTAGTTATGAGAGAAGTTTAAAGTAGATTTTTTCATTTGAACTTGCATCTTGAAAAAGACGAACACCCAAGCTTTTCCCAGCTTCTGTGATAATGTTCAGTCTCAGACCTAATGAAATATTCAAGTGCTATTATCTCATTTAACAGATACTTGGGAAAGCAGATGCTTGCAAATCCCTTTCCAAACAGGCAGTCACAGAAACAGAACTATCACAAGACCTGGATGGAGGAAGGCGATGATGTTTTTAAGTGAGACTTAGAATTTAAGAACTTGAAACTGAACTCTTGAAAGCTCCTGCTTAATCTTTGGAGGTGCCCAGACTCTATCAGCACCTCATTTTTCAATGCTGCATTTCCTCAGATGCTGAATTTTAGGTCTGCAAAGGCTTAAAAGTAAATCACTGTTGACATGACTGACAATGGCTTGGCTTCTGTCTCAGATTTAAGTCTCATCAACAGCAGCAAACTTGGTTCCCCAGTTCATTTCCACAGTGCAACTCGACTTGAAAGGCATTCTCTCAGCGAAATTGTCAACATGAAAGGAGAGATGTAGGAGAGAGGTTAGACTTGCAGCTGAATGGATCAAGAAGCTTTCCATGAGAGCCTAAACCTTCTTTGGACTTGGGCTTACACAGTTCACCATCAGCATTGCATGACCTGTGATAATGCAAGAAGTTGAGCCCTACTTTCTTCCCCAAGGGCAAATTCTTTAATCACAGAACTATGATTGTAGTTGCCTAGTTTCTGTCTAGTGAAAGCTTGTAGAGAGCTCAAAAGAAATATCACATCCATTACTAGGTACTGAACTGGAAGAGCCGAATGTAAGAATCTGCAAAGAATAACAGAATTAAGAGAGCTCAAATATAAGGTAGAGAGGTTTATGTAGCAAAGAAAATTCAGATCAGATGTTAGAAAAAACTTAATGTCAGAAAAGATAGGGAAGAACTAAGAGACTGTGAAAATCTCTAAAATACTTCTGTGATTTTGGGAATGACAGGGATATTGTAGATCCTGACCTGATTACCTAAGCTTAGCTTCTTGCACTCCTTTCTCTCCTGGACTGAAAAAAGGTTGTTTCTTCCTGCCATGTAATACTCCAAACATTTTTGAAATTTATAGAGAAATATGAAGTTTAGTATCTATGTATAACATTTTTCCTTAATTTTTCCTCACAGTGCAATCAAAATTCAGGCTACAAAAGTCAGTGCCAACACATTAATTAAATTCACGTACTGAATAAGTCTGCAAGGGAAGCTCTATTTATATGAAGACATTTGAAAACAGACAAACATCCTAAAGAGCTTTACCGAAGCCAGAAATGCTGCATCTAAACAAATGTGACACCATGTGGATCCAGAATACTGTGACACTTCAACAGAGACTTTAGCAATGCTCACATTACCATACTAAAGCAAGAAAAGACAGACTATAAAATCCTAACAATCAGACCCACAGCTCCATATGCAGTCCTGTACAATAACAGGAGCTATCTTGGGGGCAGTGGGAGGGAATCCGTATGATAAAGTACCTTTATCTCACAAGTTATTCAAGCTTTTAGTGTGCAAGGTGGTTTTGCTGAGTGTTAATGAAGAGCAAAAAAGCTCAGAAGCAATGCTGTACCTTTGCACAGGAAAAGCCTCCTAAGGAGACACATCTGGAGAATCAATAGCGACCACAGCAGACTGCAAGGCTTCTTTAATGTCTTTCCACCATATAGAGCCAAAAAGTAAAGCCTTGAGGTAAATTCAGCAGCAGGATAAGAACAAAAACTAAGAAAAAAAACCCTGAAATTTACTCCAGGGAAGCTGTTTCTGGTCATCCTGTGGCAGACTAACCTCAGCCCCTACTGGTTTTGGGCGATCTAATCTGGTTTTGTTTTGCACCATATACATCTAGCAAAAGGCAGCCTCATTTTAAACTGTCACAGCTGAGGTGGCTGGAGAGGCCAGATGAACTTAGCCTGTGGATGCAACTGCCTAGGAAGGGTTTGGTAAGAGGACAGAAACCTCCTACTCTGCTGGTGTTTCCACAGATATTGTAGGAAGGAGGCTCTCCCTGGCCATGCTGGGCTGGAGGATTGGTACTTGATCCAGGGACCAAGCCCAGTGCTTTCCCACAGGTGCTCTCCTTCAAATACTGGGCGAAAACAAGGTGGCAAAACAAGGGGGACAGAAAGTCCAGGTATCACTCACCAGAAGTGCTGTCGTATGCCTACTGGAATTATCACACATGTTCACATAGGCACATATTCATATGTATATAGACTCACAGAAAAAATACTAAAAAACATCAAAATTAGTTTTATAATAATCTTTTCTTGCTAATCTAGAAACTGTAGAAAAATCACAGCTTATGTACCCACACCTATACACCACTTAAATAGCTTAGACCCAGTGTGTATGTAAAATGTGGGCTACTGTTACAGTACTGTTAAACGATATGATGTTTTGTTTTCCACTGTTATGAAGCTTTACTGTTTGAGCTGTTATAGTGATAAAAAGATTCTTCACCTATTACGGCAACTTTTCTCCAGTGCCTCTGCTCTGTTCTCCCCTAATGAACTTCAGCTTCTCTCCCTCTCTGTGAATTCACCTTATTGCAGTCAACATTTCCCAGTGATATAAAACTCAACATACTTTTCTCACAACCCCAAGCTAAGTGCTGCCCCAAATCAGTTTGGGAAATGCATTTTTATGACATTGCAGTACAAATGAAAACCAATTACATTAAAATATAACTGTGCCTAAGCTATGTGCTCTGGGCTTCTGTTGCCCTAGCTAAGATGTGGGGCAAGCAGAGATGTGCCCATTGCTGATTGAAAGCTTTACCAAGTGAAGCCCTAGCACAGTCATAGCTGCTTGAGCAAAACTGCATTTCTACAGGGATAGCTGCTTCACTGGGGGAATGGTGTGAATTTATAAACTCAAGTTTTGCCTGCACTATTACAGACCAAGGGTGCTTCATAAGTAAACAAGCTATGAATCCTCTGCTGCTGAAATATTTCTAAGAGAGTATGTGTTAGGAGGGTTGTTTTGCTCATACAGACCTACTTAGAGGGGTAGAACTCTGTAGCTGCTGTGTGCAGGACTGAAAGTTGTTGCATCTATGTTGAGGTATACCAAGACACAGATCTTCAAAAGTACTTCAGAGCCTACCTCCTCTTTAGGTACCTCTTCAAACGACCAGTAAGCTGCCACTGAAGGTCGCAGGTGCAACCAAGTGTCTATTGGGGATCAGTATGCTCAGACCCAACTAAAGCACAGAAACATTGCTTCTTGTCATAAATTGCTCTGAGCTTGACATTGGATCTAACCTGCATTTCTTCTGGCATCAGTATGGGGCCAGCACACTCCTCCTGTCTTTTACACTCCAGTCATTTATTTCTGCTCTTGCATTACTCCTTCAAGTGTGTTGGCACAGCTCCTTGTGTTGCCATGTACTGAGCTGCACCTGGAAACGAGGGCAGGTGAAAATTAAACTATTCAGCAATCTTCTCTTATTCCTTTTCTTATTTTTCTTTCTCCCTCTCTCCCTTTTTTTTTTCTTACCTTTCTCCCTCCCTCCTGCTGTCCTCTCCTTTCCTTCCTAACTTTAGTTCCTCTCCTCCATTTACTTCTTTCTTTTCCTTTCCTTTACCGGATCCGTTCTAGTTTGTCCTATAGATAAAATATTTTTAATTTTCCAAAGTGGTGTTAGGCTGTAATTAGAGATAAAATCAGAGATGCTTAAGAGAGTTTAAGAAGCAGTCATGCAAACCCATTACTGTAGTCAACAAAGTGAAACCAGACATATTCTCTATACATTACAATCTTCACCTTCTGTGATTTCAAACCTCATCTCCAGATTTTAGCAGCACTAATACATTTGCAGTGATTTCTGCTGTGGTCACTGAAGGGCTGATGCTTTTAAAAGTTTCACAGCAAAGCACTTTGGAAATTCCCACTTCTAAGCAGTATAGAAATTGTTGAGCAAACTGTTTGAAAACTTAATTTCACTTTTGCCAGAAAGTCTCCAAGTGGTTTTGTCCCTGTTTGGAAAATGCTTCATATTGTAGCTGGTGACTGTCTTTGTATTGCTGTGATGTACACATACTCCCCATATTTTCATAATTTTTAATACGTTTTGAGAAAATGAAATGTTGTTTATAGTTGAAAAAGGAGTGATAGAATCTGCCTTCCTTGCATTTTTTCCTACATCTCTATACATATTTCTAATATATCTGTATACTAGACAGACAAAGATATTCTGCACTTCTAAAGCGTTGAATTAATATACTTAGACAGTACATATCTCATTGCTGTGTATCTGAACATCTGGGCTTGTTTCTGAACTCAGAGATATGTTTTGTACTTGTTTTTCAATCATGTCTACTTTACTTTTACAAATCCTGGAAAGTCACACTGCAGAAGCTTATCACTATGAAACTCATCTCTGACTATACCGCTCAGAGATGCAGAGTCCTTACACTTTTCACTTACACAAGGAAATTCGTCTAATACCAAGTATAATCACTACTGTCTGTTATTTTGCTTATAAGTATGTATGGGGTTTCAGTGTAGATAAAGACAAGTATTGACTTCTGCTTCTGCTAGGCTAACCTAAACCTTGCTTAGGTCAACAATTTAAGCCTTGATCAATGCCATAATATCCAGCATGCAATGTCCTTTTCTTCAGCAGAAATTTAACCACAGTGACTTCAGAGAATGGCTTGAAATTTGTGATGCAGATGTACTCAAGGAGTTAAATGTTTTGCGTTACCTTTTCATTTTGAACATCAATGCTACTGGTTTACTTTTGCTGCACAAATGCTACACTGAATAATAATTTTTAATTTAATAGAATAATTTTTAGTGTTTTCTTTTTGTATTGAAGGGGAATGCCACTGCATGGCTTTGTCAGAAGGAGCTGAATGTTATACCTTGTCTTTCTGGAAGAAATAGATCCTGTTTCTCTGATACTAGATTGAGCTTTCACTGAAATACCTTATCTTAGCTGTTCCTTTTTTTATTCACATTAACTACAAAATATAGAAAAGGCCTCACTGGCTTCAGTTTTGAGGCTTTCCACTTCTCAGTATTAAACCATATACATAAGTTTACATGTCCATCAGCACAAACCTCCCATACATCAGTATTTTCTCCATCTTTGGAGTATCTGATTGATACTTAACAGATCTGAACACCTGACAACCCATGGATACTGATTTTAGAAAAATGTGACACAAAAGTTGGACTTTCATCTCTGCTGTACAGCAAGTTCTTCCCAAAATGAAACAGGAACACCGGCTGAGTGATTCTTGTCCCAGCAGCGAGCATTTTGGAGGAAAAAATAAAAAAGTCTTGGAGTATATTTACAACTGTTTTATTGTTGTGTTTAGAGAAGTTTGTATCTATTGATTTATGCCTTGGTAACTTGAACTTCCTAAAAACCAAATTTCCCTGAGCAACACATCATTTGTGAAATCTCCATCCACAACTCTGAAAATTAAGATGTCCATGCTAACATAGAAATGTTTCTAAGCTGGGATATATGTGTGTTATAACAAAAAAAATATTGTATTTTAGTTTTGTAGAACTGTAGAACTGAAGCTTCCTGAGACCTTATTTAAAATGTGTTACATCTTGATCTGGTTTACTTATGCTATTTCATTACATTTTGACATTTAATAAATTTGAAAGACTTTTTACCAAAGCCTGTAATGACAAGACAATGAGTAATAGTTTTAAAATGAAGGACCGTAGATCTAGATTGGACACAAAGAAGTATTTTGGGGTGGGGTAGGGTAATGAGACACTGGAACAGGTTTCCCAGAGAAGGTGTGGATGGTCCATGGAAGTGTTCAAGGCCAAGTTGAATGAGGCTTTGAGTAGCTTGGTCTAGTTCCAATCCAGGCAGGGGGTTTGGAATTAGGTGATCTTTAAAGGTCTCTTCAAACACAAACCATTCTGTGATTATGTGATTCTATTCCATAAAGTGGATTTTGAGATAGGAAAAAAAGGTATTACAATGTATGCAGTTGCCTGGGATTCATTTTGTTTCATCCATATCAGTAACACAATAATGTTATATTAAACAGATAACTTACAGGTACTTCTGTTTGCTACACAAACTCAAAAAAGTATTGATCAACTTTATAACTTGGAAAATCTCTTAGTCCAACAGATTATTTTTGGTCTATATGGTTAACTGCACTTTTTGTTCCTCTCTTTCTTTCATATTGCTCTGACTTTTATTTTTGTGTTTTACTTTGAGCTTTAGATTCAAGCAGTAGTAAAAATTAGGCAAAAGGTTATGTTCCCCAAGTTTTGAGTTAAAATGTGCCCCATAATAAAGCTTTGTATTAGTATAATTCACAATCATCAGTCTCTTGACAAATAAATTTTGGTACAGACTCACTCAGAACTTCAAGCAAGGCATATAAAACAGTTTGCAAACCTTGTTGATATTTCAGATTTCTAATAAAAATGCCAAGTTTGAATTTTTATTTTAAAACTTTGCTTTATTTTATCAAAATAAATATTTTGTTAGAATCTATAAACTGAGGGTAAATTAAATCAAGAGCTCTCATGATCCTAGCAATGGGGAAAGCAATATCCAAAATAGTTCTACTCAGAATGATAACCTGAAGGTTTATATTATATCCTCCTCTGGAAAAGAATAAGCTGAGTCAAGTCCAGTTCAGTTTAAGACATGCACTGAAATTTTGTTCACATTTACACAGGTGTGACCTGCCTGGTGTTAAAGATCCATAAATGAGGGCAGAGTTTGGTCTGTGCTTTGTGATACCTTTTGCTACTGGCATTTTTTTATTCAGTCATGTTTACAGAACTTGGAAAAATAGCACGAAACTCCTGACCTCAGCCAGAATCTACTGTACAAATTCTAGCTTATGTTTAAGTTAGATTTTTATTAGATTTATCAAATCATAATGTAATTCATTTTGACTCAAGAAATTGGCTAGTAGTAAACTCCGTATCAGTACAGATGAGTGAAAGTCTCTTTACAAAATAATCTGCTTTTCAGGGAAAAAAGGAAAGCTTTTGAGAGACTAGAAATTATTCTGAATTTGTGGAAAATTGAATGATTGTTTCAGTCAATATAAAAATGACTAAATATTGCCAAAACAACAGGTTTTGGTTGGGTTGGTTTTTTTTTTGGTTGTTTTGTTTTGGGTTTTTTGTTGGTTTGGTTTTGGTTTTTTTTTTTTTTTTGATATTTCTTTTGCACTTCAAAATTACCTTGGTTTGGGGCAGCTATGATGAAAGGAAAGGAATTAGATTCACAAAACTGCCAGTAGTCCTATACAACAAATTTGGCACATTGACTAGAATAAGTACTTAAGAGGTGGAAGATCAGCATTCAGATCCATGTGAAACAGAAGTCTGATACACAGCATGGATTGTAAACAATGTTTGTTATCTCTCCTGTGTGTTTTAAACAGCTGGCAAATACAGTAGTTGATGCAGAGTTGGATATCATCAACAAAAAACAAATGATCTCAGAATACCAGCTCTCAGAATCATCTTGGGAATCTAACTTTTAAATTTCTCCTAAAGACAGAACTCCCACATGATGAGTAGAGTCTTCCATCCAGTCCTTCTGGCACAGGCGTTCCTGAGGAGTGGAAAAAGAAAGGCTACCAGTATTTGTTCTTCCATCACTGCCCCACTTTTCATCTCTATGTGCTTCCTGTGAAGCTGCCAGTCACACACTCTTCAGTCATGTATGGTGCCCCAGCTTCTCACTAGCTTCTCTACAGTTGTAGAGAACCTGAATTACAAAAGGGAACAAGACTGTAGGTGTGTCAGGGTGTATCTCTGCTTTTCTGTTATTGACGTGAGCCTATCTGTATCATGCATCTTGGCATAAGGTTTAGCACCAACATAAAATCCAATGTAGGGGCACCACCCATGCTATGCAGATAGCAAGGAAAGAAACTTCTCTTCTGTCAGTCTGGTTTGGAGCTGGATGCTTAGAGGACTTTTGGGTAGACTGGGATTTGTCACTTCCTGTAATGCATTAATTTATGGTTTAGGGATTTTTTGGGAGTACACTCATTTTGCAGCAAGGTACTTTCACACAACCTTGTTTACTAAGGAAAAAAATTATAAACCACATTTTTCCTGAACAAATAAAAGACAATTTCTTTGAATTTTAACACTTCTCTGAAAAAAAACCAGTTTCCTCAGTTCTGTTTTGTATTTTGGGTTTCTTGCAGGATCAAGCTTCTTTTGCTTTTCTGACCTTCACTCTGTGGGCTTATCTGCTCTTAGTGCATGAAACTCAAACAGAGGTTTCTAAGACTCATGACCTTACACTGAAAACTCCTCTATGAAATCTACTTGCCTTTGTGCTGATCTTGTCATTTGACCTTGGGCAGTGGTACACACTGTTTCTGCAGTATTACTTACTTATCTGGGGTATTCTGATGCTGAGTGGAGATTTACTAGCTGCTACAACAGCATCCCTTTCTGTGGTTCTGTATTATGCCTTTGTATTGCTCTGTACCCTTTCCAGTGTGACGTCCTGGCTGTGCAAGATTAGGAGGCAGTGGGTAAAGTACACGGAAGGAAATATTTTTTGACATGGTCCAGTGAGTGAATGGAATCATACTAGTAACATGCAGGCCTGTAATTGATCAAGTCTGCATTGTTCATGCTGCCTACAAGAACAGAGTAGCAGAAGGCTAACAAACTTCATTTGACATGAAATTTCTCATATGCACAATGAATTAGCAAGGGCTTAATTTGGATCAATAGAGAAATCCCACTGAATAATTAATTAATCACTTTAACACACTATTGTTTGTTGTGGGGTCCACATTTTCTCCCTTTCCACTTTGTCATGCTCACCCTTTCCTCTGCAAACCCTACTCTGTTCTGTCTAACTTTCAGACAGAACAATTGAATAAAATATGCAGCTACTGACAGGGTTTCATACATCATTTGCCAGCTAAAGCCAAAAAGTGATTAACCAACAGTCTTTTCAAATTAAGCTTGACTTTGAATTCTGAATTTCTGGCAAACTGTTGACTGAAGCCCTGACAAGCCCTCAGTAACACTTCAGAAATACAGAAGTTGTAAGAGTAGAGAAGAAATGTCTTTATTATAGTTCAGGACTACTTTCTTCCAAAATCTTCTTTCCCAGTCTCATTTTAACTCTTCTGTGGACAAAATCTGCTCAGAAACCTGTGTTAAGAAGTGTCCAGGTGACACCATAGTCCTCTACAGTTGTCTTGTTTCCACCCTACTCTGTATGTGCCAGCTGAAAAGGAAGAAGCACCCTGCAGGTTCCATTATTAAATTTACACATTACAGGGTTATGCATAGAAAACAGAGTAGAATATATTTTCCGTTTGGGCTTCAATCTATAACCCAAATGTGATAAACAGTTTGTCTAATACTTGTCAGGTGTTTCCTCTTCCATCATATACATAACTTTATACTGAGCAGGGAGAAGAAGGACTCATAAAATTCCAAGGCAAACATCCGAAGTGAATTGCAGGATGGTGGCCATTTCATGTTTTATAGGATAAAAATCAACATCCAATAAAACATAATGCATAAACATTCGTTACCAAGATATTAGTACCAAGTTCATAGTACATTTTGGATCAAAAGCACAGAATATTGCCTATACCACCAAGGTCAACTCAAAAAAGAGCCTGCTGCGTGTATAAAACAGCTATACCTGAACCACTTACCTTGACATTTCCTCTACTTACTCTTGAAGGTAATGTCTTAGACCCTGTCCTAAGCTGTTTGTCTGGAAATACTTCTGCTTTGGACCTCAACATCTAAAAAAAAAAAAAGAAAAAACTAAGAAAAAAGGTGCTAATTCACTATCTGCTGAGTCTTGTTTTGACGGTGTGGAATGACGAAGAGTCACAGAAACTATCCATGAACAAAGTGAGGGACAAGAAACACAGTAAGTGCTTGCAGCCCTGACCTGCCTGCCTGGGGTTAGCCCTCCTGAGGCTAGCACTGATGTGGCTTTTTTCACATGATGCAGGAACAGGCAAAGGAAAGGGATTAAGGCCTCTCTCCCCTTCAGAGTATCAGTGGTGTGTGTCATCTCTACATTAACCAGCAAGGCGGTTCGCACAGGGCATGAAAATGAATACTGGGCTTCTGTCCTGCCTGAAACATAGACGACTCCTTATGTGAGCAAATGTTGCAGTGACACTTAGCACAGGTTACGTCTAGTGCCCACAGCACACAGCATGTATTCTGCACAGCAGTGCTGGTGCAGCATTTTCCCTGCTGCCTGTTCTTTTATTTGCAATGGCAGGGAAAAAATGATACAGCCTATACATAAGTACAAAGCATAAAGAATTATACAGCAATGTTTTACCTCATTTGTTTCTGTTGTGATCACAACATTTAATTTTATGCATGCTTGGGTGCGTACAATGGGTTTGGTAAAGCTGAACCCTGTCAGATCTGGAGCAACACCCTTTCCCCAGATTACTCCTAGGAAAAAGGAAAGTGATACCTAAGTGACTCACATGGCAATTTAGATTCCATGAGAACCACAAAAAAAGATCTGCTAAATAGTTGACAAAATTGTACAAAATAGGTTCTAATTGTTTTTAGAATTTCTTTTTTAAATTGCCTTGCAGTATACTTTCACCTTTAGTCCACAGTTTGAACTCATAACACTGCAGACTCATAAAGTATTGTGAAACAAAGCTTTATTTTTTACTTGGTGCATTTTCAGAGCTAAGGTATTTTACTTCAACACACCCCACTCTCACATGTATGGGACATAAACAGGGCCCATCTTGCACTGGAGAAGGCAGACTGGGAAGGGAAGCAGGACAATTGAAATATTTTAATTCTATAAAAACATTAAATAACCTCATACTTGCATTTTTCCTTCATTGCCATAGCATGGTTTATTATGGAAAGGAGAGGGAATATAGAGAACAGGAGCTGTGCTTTGGTCTGCTATTCCTATTGCCTGTGTATACAGTTTATAACCAGGTCTGTTACAGAAATACCTGTAAAAAGGAAAAGTTCCAAGCCATTAGCTTACATACACATAGTTTTGCAGCACCACAAGGATTCTATGTCCTTTCCAAAGTCACATTTGTCAGACTGATGTTTCTATTCCCTTGCACAGCACACATGCTCTCTAGGTCTCTTAAACATTAACCCCTCATCACTTTGAGGATGTATCTAACCCTAACCCTTCCTCAGTGTCTAGGCAGAAGGGACCTTCATTCTCAGTAGCAGGAAACAACATTCTTTCCAGGCAAGTCACTGAGTGACTTCATTCATATATCTAATTCATCTGACTCAACCTAGACAGCTAAGTCTTCATTAGTTTCTCTATACTCTCCCACAGCCAAGAGAGGTAAACTGATAATCAGTTAGAAATCAATCCAGACTTCTGGCATGGGCAATTCAATCCCAGACCCTTATATCAATTTAGCTTTAAGGATACCTAGCTACATTTTAAAAACCTGTATTAACCACCCAGACCAATTTAAGACTGCCAGCAGAAGGGTGTTACTGTAATCAAACTCCATAAGATTAAAAACAAGTTCCTTGGAGTGATGTATTTGCACAACTGCATATATGACCACCTAAATTCATACATTTTTGGGGTGCAGAGTCTCCCTGAAGCTCACTGTCTGCTAGGTTGTAAAGCTATGTGCTCTTCAACCAAATTAGACACATAAGAGGCTTTACACTATAAAAAGAAGGGTTTTTTCCATAAAAGTCATTGCTTCCTAACACTGATCAAAAACCCCCCACCCAGCCAAATAAGGGTGTATTTAGCACCAAGGGCTAACTGTTGGGAAAAAGCCATCCTTTCTAGTAGCATGTTTTTTGTGTATCTTTAATGTTTTACTCTCACCTCATAATTTCTCTCAAGAGAAACTGGCTAAAACGTCTCTGTACTGGCATATATACCCACAGGATCTTTCTTTTTACCTTTGCTGTTCATATTTTGGCTTCACGCATATATCTGACGCTTCTCTTCCAAGCACTTAGGATCCACCAATACAATTCCAAATCATGAATTACCTCACCCCTTGATAAATATCTGTGTTTTGGGTGGAGGCTGCTCTTGTTTCAGTCACCTGGTTCCATAAGGAATGTAAGTATATCTTACAGTTATGTATACTGGCACCTGACTATTATACTCACTAACTTCAATGGATGTGCAAAGCACAAGAAAATAAATCTATGCGTATATTTTTTCCAATTTTTAGTAGGAATCATGTGAATATTGTTGTCTCTACTTCTCTAAAATGTCTATTTTTATAGAAATTCTTGTGGAGAGATTGTACATAGGTTGCAGGAAGTCTCCCTGTGATAAATGTAAAGGGGGAATTCTGGCTACATAGAGAATCCAGTTGTCCTGTTGGTGATAAAAGCTTCTTGCATATTGGGATATGTTAGCAAATTCATAGCCAGAAGACTGAAGGAAGTGGTTATTTCTCTACACTCAACACCCATGACACCGCAACTGGGATATTGTGTCAAGGTTTCTCTCTCTGTACAATAGAGAACAGAGAACAAGAACTGGAGAGAACCCATCACAGGGGACCAGAATTATGAGATGGGTGGATAAGATAGGGTGAGAAAGCTGGGTTTGTTCAGCTTGGAGAAAAAGCTAAAGAAGGGCTCCGTTTCAGTCTTCAGCTACCAAAAAGAGGTTACAAAGATGAAGATGAACTTTTCTTAGAAGTACACAGTGAAAAAACAAGATGCAGTGGTCACAAGCTGCAACAGGGGAAATTCAGTCTAGATGCAAAAAAAGAATATTTGCATGACAGTAGCCAAGAAACAGAATGGGTGTCCTGGGAAGTAGTGGAATATCCACCCTTAGAGATAACTCAAGACTTGATGATGCAAGGCCTGGAGCAATCTTACTTTACTTTGAAGCTAGCTTTCCTTTGAGTAGGGGCCTAAACTAGATGAATTCCTTTGGTCACTTCTGGTCTGAGCTACTCTATCATTCAAAGCACCCCAATGCTTGGCAAAAATAAGTAAATCTCTAGGGAGAAAAGGAAATGTTGTCCTAAGCAGAAGGAAGCAAAGCACTAACATATGCAAATAAGAAAACAAAGTTCTTGCAAGTTGACAATATCCTGTTTAACTTTGTTCCTTCATTAATCATGTCCAACAGGTTAAACTCCATTTTCTTACCCATACCTTAACCCCTACTGATGGAGATAAAACTTCTCCACAGGGCTGCTCTGAATCTCTTCTCTGCCCAACCTGTAGCTGTGCCTGAGATTGCTCCGACCCAGGTGTAGGACCTTGCACTTGTCATGGTTAAACTTCATGAGTGTTTTTATTATTATTATTACTATTATTATTAATAATAATAATAATAATCTTTGCTATTTCTTTTCACATCCATCAGTAAAGGAGCTTCCAATATTATTGTATGGAGCATATGGCAGAATAGGTTCCCTATATCAAACCTGTAGATGTCAGAAATAAAAAGTCCAATACAATCAGTGAACTTGCCCATGGCAGGGGGTTGGATCTGGGTGATCTTGAGGTTCTTTCCAACCCAAACCATTCAGTGATTCTATTCTTCTATGTTCCCTGACAGGTCATCTTAAACACATTTTCCTGATTTTTATTTTTTCCTCTGAATTTACCCCAAATATATAGTTCCTTTATTTCAAAACTTTCCATTATGAAATACAATTTTTGCAATGAAAGTCTGAACTTTTAGCTATAACAGAGTATCAGTAATGTTAAACAGAAGAGCTCTGAAATTTCCTTTCCCAGGAATGTGTGTGTGCATTTAAATCAATTTAAAATCTTAAAGTAGCATTTCATTGATAGACAGACAAGCAAAACCACAGACATTCTAAAAACATTTTTTTATGACACTTAGAATCACAGAATGGAATCATAGAACAGTTAGTGTTCGAAAGAACACTAAGATCATCTGGTTCTAACCCCCCTGCCATGGGCAGGGACACCCCACACTAACCCATGTCACCCAAGGCTCTGTCCAACCTGGCTTTGAACACTTCCAGGGATGGAGGATTCACAACTTCCTTGGGTAACCCATTCCAGTGTCTCACCATCCTCACAGTGAAGAATTTCTTTTTTATATTCAATGGACAAATTGGAAAAATAAACTAAAAAAACAATCTACTATGTTTACAATAGCAAAGACTAAACTGTAAAATTAATTAAAATCTCATTGCACAGCAGCCATAGGAAATGAGAGCAAAATAGTATTAAAATAACAGAGTAATGTATTTCAAAACACATAATAAAAAATGTTGAAAAAATTGCTTGTAAAATTAAAACTTGTGTTTTTTGTGTAGGAGTTTGCAAAAAGACAGCATAGTAAGAATGTAAAAGACTATGGCTCTTCTCTAAGATTACCATGTTGAACAGGAATTTCAGAAACCATGAGAACCGTCTCATGACCCTGTTCAGTCATTGGCAGAAAATGCTCTCTGACTCCTTTGGGAAATAGTTATCCTAATAAATACAAAGTTCTATACTTTCTTCTACAGAGAAGTTTCACTCTGGACCTGCTCTGGTACATATCTCCATGAAAAAGAGGGAAGGGAATAGTATGGAAGGGAAAGCAAGACGGCAAAGCAAAGCAAGGGAAGACAAGGCAAAGTTTTGGTCTGAACTGAAGAAGCTCTGTCAGTCTGGAGCATAGCAGTAAACTATTAGACTGTTAGATGACTGTATGACTGTATAACTCCAGATGACACAACCAGGAAAGACTTGAAATGAAGATTGAATAACTGCTAAAAAACATGAAGACATGAGAGAAATCAATGGAAGTCAAAGCCATGTGCAAGATGGCTTTTTTCTATGCATTTCTGTGAAGCCACATGGCCAAAATCTGTGTCTCTTATCTGCTGAGATAGTAATTATAATGGTAAAATATAAAGATATTCCTAAAAAATTGCTGGGAGGTTTGGGGTCTTCTTAGCGAAAACTCATGGCAAATGAGCAGAGACCCTCTCCTCCTCCATTGTGGCTCCAGTCCTATGTGTCCACCTGAGGAACTTTCAAACTGGTTCAGAACATGTAATTGCTATGCATATCTTGGGTCAGAAAGTCTTTCAGTTGGTTTTCTGTACATTTCTTCATTCATAATAAATCATAATTAAAAAATTAACACTTATAGAGCAGTTATACTGAGCAGAATCTAAGCCACAGCTTCCCATTTATCATTAAAAAGGAAATTAGTATCAGTCCCAACAAATTTCTTGTATTTTTAAAGACAAATAAGAAAAGTTTTCCATTGATTTTATCATTTTGTCTTCCTTCAACAGATTCTCATCTCTTAATGGGAAAAATTCTTGATTAATTTTAGTAGATAAATTTTCCAGTGAATCATCTTTTGTGTTAATGCAACAATTTATTTGATTAGGCTTTTTGTGAATGTTATGTGTGTTATTGAAAACTATCTTGCAAGCCATCTGTTTAAACAAACCTCAACCCATGCTTTATCAGTAAGCTCTTCATAGAAAGGTTTCAGCTGGTTTTTCTGTTACTGGTCTCCTACATTATGACCCTGTTGCCCTACTTTTTTATTATTTTTTTTAATTTGCATAACTGCATACAGAAAACCCATTTCTTTTTGAAATAAAAGTTTCATCAAGTGTATTTTCTCCATTAAATAAATCGATACTCTAGTCCTGAAATTAACTTCCTATAGACATTCATATTATCAGACTTAGCTAAGAAAGTTACAATGTGGGATCATAGTATGATTAGGAAATTAAAACCAAACACAAGCAAACAAAGAAGCAAAACCACACCACATTTATTTCTTACTGCCATTGCACATTCACTTTTATTGAGTAGTTTGTTGACTTCCTAAAAAATATCCTTACATTGGAAATAATCAACCTTTCTCAGTTTAGCAGAAGAAAACTGCTTACCACTCTTGATATTTACACAGACAATTCAAATGGTCTCTTTTAAAGTCATTTCATCAGGGGTCCTCCTTCCTCCATCATAGTTCTCCAAGGTGAATGTTCTTGCAGGCAGTTCACTATAGACTTGCAGGCATTACTTGTTCCTACTGTTGTTATTGCTGACTGTGACCCTTACACTTCCCACAGAGAGTCAGAGAACTGGAGATGGGCAAATCTAGGTTTTATAAAATAATAAAGTCAGGCAGCATCACATAAACAGCTGTCTTCACAGCAGAAGGGCAGTTCATTTGAGTGGTTTTCAGAGATAAAAGTGAGTTTTAGCGACAGACTGTACTTGTAATACAAGGAGGTAGAAAGTAAGTTACAGAAACCTAAAGATTACTTTGGTCTAAAGATGTTTCAAGGATAGAGAATCAGCAAGTGCAAATGTTATTTTGTCACAAATAAATAAAGGAATCATACAAACAGAAAGCAGGTGTATTCATGGCTATTCTTTCAGCCAATAAAATGTGTGTGGAAAGATTCAGTGTCTTCCCCTGTCTTCTCCCTTAATAAGCCCCATTTTAGTTACACAGGAATGAAAAAGTAGAAAAATTCAAGCTGTTCTTTTTAACTTGAGAATAACTATATTAGGTAACATAAAAAGGTTCCAGTCTTAGCCAAGTCTAAATCATATTACAGCTTTTAAATTAACAGTCCAAAACCTTTCCAAACCTTCTGCATGTGTCCAGCTGTCTTGATAATGCTCAACCTCAATTATCACATTATAGAGAAAGTGCTTTAGCAGCAGGATGCATTGCTCTATGCTAAATACTGGTCCTCAGCTGAGGTTTCTGTATGTGTGTAGTACACAGAGTGCTTACTTAGATGACACAAAACAATTCCTGGGAGTTTTATTCCTTGCAAGATCATCTGCTAGAAGAGAGAGATTAATAACAATTATATAGTTGCACATGGTGGGCTATGCATATGTTTTATGTGCTTCTTGAGTCCTCCAAGTGCAGCTGAAACATAGAAGGGCAGGAGCAGAATTAGCAGAAATCAGTTCATACCATTATGGGTTTGGATGTTTAATAAGGAGTTGAGCATATTATAAATCCACCCCAATTTCCTGTGTGATAATTCAAGAATGGCCTACCAACCTCTGATTGCTAGAAATACCGAAGGAAGTCATTATTTAGAATATAAACAATGAAAAAAACTTATCTAAAAAAAATGCAGAAATGTCAAATATAAGTCATATATGTGAATCTATTTCCTCATTTTGAGGATCCTTTAGAATGTTTTATTCTGAGGAAAGCAGTAGGAAATCTTATTTGGAACTATTAAAATGTAAAAGGACAGTATATGGGAAAAAATGTCTAAGACAGATTCCTGAAGTGTGAGTGAGAAAATAAATGGGTCTGGGGGGAGGAGCTGCCACTGATTTATTTCTTCCATCTCCATGTTCCACAATCTTGTCTATAGAAAAGGAACACAGTGGTTGCACACTGAGAAAATTATAGAAGTGGAAGCTACCTTGTACAGGGCCTGTTACAGGCATAGTATATGATCTGTGGCACCAAGTAATTCAGCTAATCAGTAAAGGAAATTGGTGTCTCCTTGTAAAAATGTGAGATATTTGAATTAATTCCAGTGTAAAATACAAATTTTACAAATAAAAACCAAAGTTGCAAAAGTAACGAGTGATTGTTAGAGATGGTGCCTGGAGATCATTTCCACTACTCTCTCATTATCCTCAAACAATTCTTGTTTAATCCTCCTGTTCTACCTCAGTCTGGAGGTTTCTGTCAGTCAGATTAGAGTGAGACTTCCTGGGATTTTTAAAAGATGTTTCAGAGAGATGCTCACAAGTGATGTTGTTTGTATGCTCATTCCCATAGCTTAAAGATGACAAGTTTAGATTGCTCCCTTATGCCTGCTGTGCCAATAAAATATAATAAATCTGGGGATAAAAACAAGGAAACAGATTTGGGGTGTCAAGAGCTGAAAAATGTCTTTTAGTTTGAGTTATATTCTTTTGCAAGAGAGATTTATAAAAAAAAGTGAAAAAGATGGAAAGATGGGTTCTTACATTTGAAAATGCCATTTCTCTGAGGAGAGTGGATGCTTAAATATTCATGTGAAGCTCTTGCCTACAGCTCTGTGTTCTTGTTCACCCTTGTCATTGGTCAGAAAAGGTCAAAAACTTCTGGCCAAAAATTCAGTTATACATTGTCTACACCTGACATCAATTGCTACAGCAAAGGGTAAATTTTTGTTTCTGTGTGGACATTGTTGACAGATTCTAAAGAGAAAATTAGCAAGAAAGGATACTTTTTCCCAGTGTTCTATGACTAGATTTAACTGATCCACTAATAAAAACAGAGTATTAAGAGCTCAGTGTTTCCTTCAGGTTTACCTATTAGGTGTTATTCAAATCATGAAGATAATTCCACTGAGACAGAGGTGACAAGGAAGGTAAGTTCCTATTTTCCTTTGGATTTAATTATCTCTATTACCCTGTGGTGGGTTGAGCCTGGCTGGATGCCAGGTGCCTACTAAAGCCACTCTATCACTCCCCTCCTCAGCTGGACATGGGAGACAAAATACAACAAAAGGCTTGTGAGTTGAGGTAAGGACAGGGAGATGCTCAGAAATCGCCATCACAAGCAAAACAGACTTAACTTGGGGAAAATTAATTTAATTTATTACCAATCAAATCAGAGAACTGTAATGAGAAACAAACCAAAATCTTCAAATACCTTCCTCCCGCACGTCTGTTCTTTCCAGGCTCAACTTCACTCCCAATTTCATTACCTTCTTCTCCTGCCAGCAGTACAGGGGAACAGTGGTTGCACTCAGTTCATCACATGCTGTCTCTGCCACTCCTTCCTCCTCCGGAATAGAACTGCTCACACTCTTCCCCTGCTCCAGCGTGGGGTCCCTCTCACTGGAGACAATCTTCTATGAACTTCTCCAATAGGAGTCCTACCCACAGGATGCAGTTCTTCATGAATTGCTCCAGTGCAAGTCCCTTCCACAGTGTGCAGACCCTCAGGAACAGGCTGCTCCAGTGTGAGTCTGCCACAAGGTCCCAAGTCCTGCCAGGAAACCTCTCCTGGTGTGGGCATCCCCCTGCTCTGTGTGGCATCTTCCACAGGCTGCAGGTGGATAGGTGTTCTACCGTGGACCTCCGTGGGCTGCAGGAGCAAGGTTTGCCTCACCATGGGCTTCACTATGGGCTGCAGGGGAATCTCTGCTCCAGTGCCTGGAGCTCCTACTCCTCACCCTCTGCACTGACCTTGGGGTCTGCAGAGTTGTTTTTCTCACATATTCTCATCACTCCTCTCTCCAGCTGCAATTGCTCTTTTTCCTCTTTGTAAATGTGTTATCCTAGATGTGCTACCACTATTGCTGATAGGCTCAGCCTTGGTCAGCGGCATGTCTGTCTTGGAGACAGCTGGCATTAGTTCTATGAGACGTGGGGGTTGCTCTCACCAGGTTCTCACAGAAGTCAACTCAGTAGCCTCAGCTATTGAGATAAAAAAAAAACCATAAAATATCTCTCTTTACATATAAAGAATATATAATAGACTACATAGAGTGATATACATAAATTATAATAATGTAATAAGAGTTATATTTAAATAGTATATATTTATACATGGTATAAAAATATAACGTTATATATGCATTCAACATTATTAAACATTAAATAACAAGAATTATGTGTTCTAACTCCCTTCTTACAGATAGTACTCAAAGAAGGTGATTGCAATGTGTCTCCCTAGAGTCTGTAAGTAATGTGATATAAACATCTGTGTAGCAGAGCTTTTGGAAAAGCAGCTCCCCAGCCCATCAACATGGCAGTAAAGGAGCTGTGATAGTAGCTGTGATAGCTTGCAGGGTTTCAGGCATATTATGTATGTGTCACATCACTGCAAGCCAGAAAGTGTTCTTGACTGGTGGTGTTGCAGAAGGGCAGACTGGTTCTGTGTCACTTGGTTTCACAGATAAGATAACATTGGTGGAATGTTTTGGGGAGAACAGCACTGTTAAACCCACTCATATTTAGGGACTGGCTCTTTCCAAGAGATGGGAGACCTCAAAATTATACAGTCACAACAAAACTATTCTGAACTCAACTACCATAAAGATAAAAGCATGTATTTGCTAAGCTGAAATAGGTTGAAGAGCAAACAAAGCATCTAAAGACATAAGCATGGTGAAAGAAAACAAACAAATCTGTTTCAATTAGCATTTAAATTAGGTTTAAAATTTTCGTTTACCCTTTGTGGCTCAGCTCCTAGGCCAGAGTATAGCTCTAACTGAGAATCTTGGTCATCACATCCTCATATGAAACACTAATAGTTCATTTTCTGGTATACCATAGGTTTCTTTTTGAGATTTGCTCAGATTCGGGGCTTTTTCATCTTCCCCACTGAGTGTTTGCTGACCAGAGCAGCAGGCAAAACTGTTCACCTGAAGTAGAGGCAGTATTTGATGATTACATGAAATATTACATGAAACTGCACCTTTATTCCTCTGAAACAGTGTGAAAGGAGTTTATGACCTGCCTGCTACTCAGCCTACAGCTTGGAAAATGCTTATATTCCTGGTCATAGCCCTATTAAAGCTCTAGATACCTGGATGAACTAAACTGCAAGTTTACTGATCCCTAAAAAAGGCAATATTTCTCTTTCTTTTATTCTCCAGTCATCCAGCTCTTCCAAGTACCCAGTGTGTGCTCCCAAAGATTGCTAGAGCCAGTGCAATGTATTCACCAGACTGTTCTATAAGATGGTTGAACTCACAGGCTGGCCAACCTTAACCTGTGAAAAATGGCTTTTCTTTTGCGTTACCAAGTTGAGTTACATCAGAGAAGAGTCTTGAGAACATCAAAGCTTTCACTGGAATGAAGCAGAGAAAGAACTCACAGAGGCAGATGCTGCTTTTATCTGAAAGTTGTTGAGCATTGACTTATTGACACTAGCTCCTGTCTTCTGATGTTTGAATCACAAAGCGGTGCTTTCAAACAGCAGAACAGGAACATCTAAGTAAACTGCCTCATGTTTTCTGAAACATTTGTTATGTTGACCAAAATGGCTATTGAAATTCAACCTCAGTTCACATATGGTTTCATCTGCTCCTGCATTTTGAGGCTAAAAAGAATCCAAAAACCCAAACTGTGAAACATGAAAAATTTGCTCTCCTCTTCTCCAAGAGCTTCACACTATGTATTTTACACAATTTGTTCAACATGTTTCTCTAGAAGTGCATCTTCCTGTCTGTGGCATTTAAAAATCCACAGGATTCCCAGCACCACAGTGGACACTGTTTCTGGTAGGCTTCATGCTCTGATGATAGCTCAAGAGGATAGAATTGATATTGTCCTTCACTGGTACATTTATCATGGATTATCTTGATTTTATTTTGCATACATTGAAATGTCAGCTAGTTCAACTTTCCTAAAGAGACTGCATGAATGTCAGATGTGCAAACAAGAAGAAAGACCATATGAGTTCAAAAGATTGCACTTGGCTAAAATGAGTAGTGGATCTAGGAATCTAGGAGTTGGCTAGTGTACAGTATAAAGTACAGAGCATAGGGCAGGGGGATAAGCAAGTCAACTAAAGTGCATAGAAAATGCTAAACCACTCCTTTGTTCCTCTTTTAAAGGATCCTGTCTAATTTAACTCATATAAATTAAAAACTTCACTGGATATTCAGCAGTATCTGTAAAACTTTGCAGGTGGTTGAAATGCTTTTGCTCACTAAAGCAAGTTGTGTTCCAAATGTAAAGACAAGCTCCTTGCTTGGTAGAAAGATTTAACACTTTGGCAGCTCTTTAGCTTTTCAGAGTCCTGCAAAAATATTAACATGGGAGTGTTGACTCCTGTGAAGCAGGCAAATATTATTATCCTCCTTTTATATATGGGCAACTTGTGAGGCAGAGGCTGCAGCTTGCCTAGGCCCAAGACCACACAGCAAGCTGGTGGAAAAGCCAGCGCTAGGATTCAAGCATTCCTGGATCCCAGCCTAGTGCACAATCCACCAGACAGCCTGTCTGCAGCCCCTTGCTATTGCTGTGAAGCTACCCAGCTTTTGCCTTATGACTGTAAAAATTATGCTTCCTGCAAGTGTTTATGGGATTGCTCCAGGGCAAAGCTTCACTATTGCTGCTGGAAAATACAGATTACTCTAGCAAAAATGTGGGGGAAGGGAAACGTTCTGGAATAAAATTATTAACCAACTGCCTCACAACCAGACATTAAGCAAATAATATAAAATATATGTTCCAGTCAAAACTGTTCTTTAGGTTTACTGACTCCAGAAGAAACCATGAGGGTTATTTTATTGTTGTCACCTGTAAGCAGAGATTTTCACATTACACTACAAAATAATGAAATCACATAGTCTCAACTCACATAAAAGTTCAGTCAAGGAAGCTGAGGAAGTAAACAGTTGCTTGCAATTGATGAAAAGCTTTGTGGCTGCCTCTGCAAAATGCAGCTGCAACCTGAGGAACATGGGAAAACCAGACCTTCATGTGGGAGAGAAGGAACTGCACATCTCCTTTACAGCAACATTGCCATGTGACTACATGGCATCTATACCTGTGCTGTAGATATGGTGATAAAAACAATGGGGCCTCCTTATCTTTCCCAGTAAATTCATATTTGTGTTTAGCAGAAATGCTACAGGCATGGAAACATTACAGAAGAAGGAAGAAATGTATTGATAGAGAAAGTTTGGCACATGCAATTTTTGGAAGTTGAATTTGGCTACCAAGCATGAAGGAGCATGAAAGAGCACGTCAAAGAAGGAGGCAGTGGAGCTTCAGTTATAGGAGAGGGTTGTGGCTCTCTACTGGTGGGCTATCCAGGACCCTCTAAAAAATATGTTAGAACATGACTTTTGCAGCAGGTCAGGAGGTAATGCTGCTTTGTAAATATTTAATATTGCTCCTGTTGCCACTTTCAGCTTTACAATACTGGTTCTCTATAATTCAGTTCTGGTTGGCCCTGAGTAATAATGCCAGGCATCATTGCAAATTCTGTATCTGGCCAACTCCACACAATGTGTTAATCCAGTTTTGAGAGACCAGCCTTTTCAAATAAGAAACATTTCTTGCTACAGTCTTAGTCTCACAGGCAATTACTGCCAGGGCCAGCATAGGAAAGAAGGTAAATACAGGAAGGCTGCTTGGGACATTAAAAGCAGAAAAACAGCATCCAGAATGAAGGAAAGCAAGATTCTTCATTGAGCTAGGGTGAAAAGGAAGACCCTCCATGCAGCCTGTAACTCTTTTTTGGACCATTTCCATGGGCAGATTCCTTCCAACTCTCCTTCAAAAAGATTTAATAAACACTGCTTCATTATGTTGGCATCCTACCTCCAGATGATACAGATAGTGCCATATAGCCTGAAGTGTGATATTAAACACCTAGATCTGAATTCCTGCCTCAGTAATATGCTGTAAACTTTGCTGAACTTGCTCTTTGCTTTTCATCTTAGTCTGTCCTTCTCTTTCTTCATTCTGTTGCATCTTATTTTCTAACAGACTACATTGGCTCTTATTCTACACTGTGGTTACATCTACACAAGAAAATTATGTAAAGCTAGGGTACTGGCCTGTGACTATTCATACCATATAAGTGTTGGCATTCTCCCTTGCACACCTTTAACCTCTGAGCACTATACCAGTCACTTCCAGGAATGGTTCAGGGTATCACATGTCAGGTATTAGGAGCTATGAGGGAAGAGGGGACACATTTAACTGACATTCCACCACAGCACTTCACACTTGGGCACAGACAACAGGCTCTGATCTGTTTTAGTTTTTCATGTAAGTAGTATGTGTGACTGACATTTTTCCCACATTCTTTGTTCTTTCATCAGTCTCAAAGAAGAAAAGCAGAACTCAGCAAAGGCTTTGTTTCAGTGAGGTTTTTGTATGTTTGTGTCCAGGGTTATTTGGGAATTTTATTGTTTTGTTTTAATATAAAGCATTTACTGCTGATATGCCTTTATAAATTAGGGGACTTGAAAGATTTAGGCTAAGCAAAACAGAAGGTAATGCAGCCTGCATTACCTGTAATGCATTACTCCTGCTGGAGTTAATTTCAGAGCTTTGAGCCAATCCTGAGAAAGATACAGTTCCTGCGTAATTTAGCATAATGCTTTGGTAGAGAGATCTCCTATCCTTGAGAAATGAAGACGTTGTCCCTTGCTGATTGTACATTGCTCATTTTACTTGAGCAACAAAAATGTTGTTGAAGATGATGTAACCTTCTTAATGGGTTACAAAATCATTTAAATAACTTGTGTCCTCAAGAACAAGAAGAAGCTTGAGGATCAGGGCTGAAAAGCTATACTCCTTAGGAATGACTGGTCTTTTCATTTAATATCTAAAAAAGGTACTCTCGGGAGTATTACTCAAATCTTGCATTAACTCTGCTGATACTGAGTCAAAGATCAGGAAACTTTCTAAAAATAACACAAATAGATTTCAAATATCATATGTGGGGATGACAATTCCTTCAGGAGTCAGGAGAGGAAGGGTGACTGCACCTGGAGTCAAACTGGACATTGACAGTCTAATGTAATGATGGAGTGAGGCTGTTACTGTTATGATCATATAGCTGTAGTGTTCTGAGAGCAGTAGCCAGCATCCACGGACTTCCATGCTGTCTGGTTACCAAGAAAAAGAAATAAATGTATGAGCATTATAGACATCAGGCTCCTGCTTTTCATGAAGTCACTGATTTAGATAATAAAAAAAAATATTCCACATCTCTGAGCCAGCATATCCCTGTTCTCCAACAGGCTGTGAATATTTGATATGCATGCATTTCCAATTGATATGAATAGCGGTGAGAGATAAAGAAAGGAAACTCAAATCATCCATTGTTCTTTTTCCAGCATGGTTGTACTCCAAACAATCAGGAACTCAGACTGTATTTATGAACCCTATTTGAAAACACTTATTCTGCAGCAAAAGGATAGACTTCACTACTGCCACATCCAAACAAAGATCTCTCTGACAATTTATCTAGAAAGAGACAATGGCATTTAAAGGCATAAACAACACTCAGAGGTATTTAAGAAAGTAATTTTTTTTAAGCCATATGTACATTGCTGGCTTCTCAGAGAGGTTAGAACTTTATGAGATTCAGAATCAAAAACTGATGTGACCTACATAAAAGAATCACTCTGATTTCTTAATTAAACCAAGCTGTAACTGCACACTCAGCTAACAGCCGCCAAAGAAATTATGCAATAAATCTTCTGACTGTCTTCCAAGAATGTGGAAAGGAAGGCAGTGATGAAGAAGACGGTGGTGAGGAAGAACAAGATGGGAATGTTCTGTGTTGTCCAATTTAACGTCCCCTTGTAGAGGGTCTAAGGCTTCCAGCACACAAGCCAAACAACTGAAATGATCACATCTGTAGCACTAAGTTGGGGGAAGAGGTAAAATGGTTTAACAGATTATTTTTTTCTCCTTTACCTAGTTTGCTTCAGGATCTGATTTCTTGCTGAAGGGGTGGGCTCAGTGCCTGCCAGGAGCCCAGCAGGGCATGTTTACTCTGAGGCACACAGAGATGTTTCCCTTTCTTCCTAAGTGATTTATTTCTAAGGAGGGAGGGTGGGGAATTCTCTCAAGAAAGGTTCTCTTAAAACAAACACACCTTACGAAAATGTGTTAATTTGAAGGCTCTTTTTCTGTCTTATGAAAAGTCTGTATGAAAAATAAACCAAGGAAAAGCACATCACACATTACTGCTGCATAGCTGCCTTCTCTGTCTACTGGACCAGCCTTTGCAAAATGCTTGTCCTCTGCAGTGTCTCAGGCAAGGACTGTAACCGCATTGTGGATTTCCTGTGATTTCAGCCTTTGCTTGCCCTCCACCAGAACAGCTGTATCACTGCCAGCCTCTAGCAGAGCCAGACAAAGCTGCTCAGAGCTGTGATTTGCACCAGTACAGCTTACTCCAGTTCCATGTAGATTTCTATTATTAAAACTGGTTTACTCAATATACACCAGATGCAGCTGCACTTATGGTAAATTTACTGAATGGACAAAATCTCCCACGCCAAAATCTAAAATACTGACTGCGGTTCGTAAGAGATAATAAGCCATGCCAAAGACCCTGACAATGTTTCTATTTTCTTGTTCACATCCCATAAAGAGAGTTTCACTCTGAGAGTCTTCAAGCCAGTGGATATACACACAGCATACAGGGAGCAAATATGTTCAAGTCATAGATGATAAATGAACAGTGTGACAAGAACAATATCCTTCACTCCTTCCCCCAGCCTTCTCACATGCCCAGTGTTCACACACATGGAAAAACAAAAATACCTTTTAAAGACAAAAATAAGATTGTCAGCTTAATGCAATTACCCAAGACAGCATGCTAGGAGTAAAACAAACAAACAAAACAAAACCCAACAACAAGGAAACCTTACCGACAGTAAGATTTATTAGTTGGGTGGTGATTCCACTGTAATTTTGTCTTGTTGCTTTGAGACAACAGATCTACATGTTCATGTGTGGTCCCAGCATTCAGGGTGTGGTCAGATCTTGAGCTCTGGGAAGGGGTTTTGGAACAGTCCTGCTAATTTTGTTAAGCAGTCAGTGTTTCATCCCACAGGAAATATTATGAACTCCTGGTATTTACAGCTCTCGGTGTCTGCCAGTCCTCGCTGCAGTCATCAGCACAGAACAATTTTGTTTGCAATGCCCTACTTGTCAGAAATGAAGTCAGATCTTTTCCTGGTTGATTGAATGATAGGTCTCTGATGACAAGGGTTTTTTTCTCTGTCTGTCTCCAGTTGGGAGTATGGAGAGAAATTTCTTCTCTTTATCCCCTGGTGACACTTCAAGTCTAAACTATCTTTAGAAAATGTGTTTTGGTTTAGTCATCTGCTTAGAGAGACCCATTTGCTTGACTTTCTTGGATGGAATTTGAGAAATAGCAATCCAAGTAAACTTGTGACTTGCTTCTTGGAGGTTGCTACCAAAAGGGCAGAAGGAACAAATGGACACCAGTTATTTGACAGCTACACCAATTTTCTCACTTCCACATGCTCAAAAAACTGTTGCCTTTGATCTAAAAAGCTCTTAGATGTTGCCAGCCAGTATTTCAGAGAGGTGTCCATTCATCCCATGAACTGAAGCAGCTCAATATGGTAGACTCTGATCACCTTAGTCTGGCCTTCATTTCCCTAGGTGCTCTGTAACAGACCCAGTTTGTTGCTTGTAGGTTAAGCCAGTGTGTCAGACTTAAATCCATGCTGGTAACATGAAGGGCAGTCTTATCCCCATTGTTATCTCTGCTGACCCTTCTCCTTCTTCTATCCAAGCTGAGAAACTATTAAAACAGCTCTCATCTGAAAACTGAGACTAACAGCTCCTAGTGTGCACATACAGGAAGAGGTGGGGCTGGTTTTTTAAGTGGTAACATTTCCAGGGGTTAGAATCATGGAATCATGGAGGTTGTGAGGGACCTCAAGAGGTCCTGCAGCATAAACCCCTGAGCAATGCCACTTGTAACAAGCTGCTGCTTTGACTTTAACTATTGTCAGCTGCCGCTTGAGCCCCAAAACCAGTCAGATTTCATTCAGCTTGTAATCCACCCATAGGTCCTATTTCCCTAATTTGGCTGCAAATATGCTATGGCAGACTTTGTCACGAACTTGGCTTATATCAATGTAAATTATAAGTCAGTCACAGAACTGCACCTTTCAGCTGCAGCTTAAAAAATGCCTTAAGTTAATATAAACTGTCACTGACACTGACACTGAAAGGTGTTGCTCCCTCTCCCAGAACCAACCACCTGGCCAGCATAAATCTGTGCCGTGAGAATCAAATCAGGGAAACTGCTGTGGCTGGCAGTGAATAAGAGTAAATTTCTACCATACTATTTCCTGATTTGATTCCTTGTGAAGCTGCAGAAATGTTTGTGCTAGAACAAAAGATAGAAAGGCACAGAGAAGGGCTAAGAACTTCATGGAGGTCAAACCGCTTCTACACACAGCAGTATTAGTGCAAGCTGAATTAAACATCTGTCCAGTTGTAGACTGAAGTACTGTGCCAGGGTCACAGGTTTCAGCCAGTTTTGCTCTAAATAATAGTGATTGCTTTGTTACACGCGTTTATGTTTCTAAATTGTGTGCCCTAGTTTACTAACAGGGGATATCAAATGAATCAAAGGTATAGGAAAATCAAATAACCTCAGTGATACTGTTGCAGTCAGTTATGCTGATCTTGCACCAGTAGTAGCAACCAAAGAACCAAAAGCCTTTTTAAGCAATCTGTAAAGTGGTTTTCATGTCGGCTATCACCAAATAGCTCCTTGCCAAATTTGCAGCAGCTACGAGGTCTTTTCCACCTGCCAGAGGCCAGCATGAGTAATAGGTACATAGGATACCTTCTCAGTTCTTCATCAGCCAAGCCTACATGAGGCAAGTGCAGGTGAGCTCTCATCAGCAACTGTCTGGAGTACCCTCTGCTTGGGATATTTAGTCTCCAGTTCTCCTCCAGCCCTTTGTAAAGCAGTCAAACATACATGACCCGTGTCAAGGAAAGACCTGTATGTGCACTATCTTTTCCTTCTGGTTTTCCAGAAAAGGATAATTACATGTGTTCATGAGAAGAGAATCCTGGAAAACTTTAGCCTGCTCCAAAGTCTGGTTGTGGAGGGGAATCTGATGCAAATTAGCATGCAGATTTAGTGCAGTGGTAGTGACTGGCCCATACTTCTGTATCTACATACTGCTTTCCTTAAAAATTTCAGAAATAACTTTTTTATTATTCCTTTAAAGGGGGAAAAATCGCAGAAAATAATGATTGATTTTTGCCAGCTGTACTCTTAAAAAGCCTCTCCCTTCTCAATGATGCTGTGCAACCACTTGAGTATTGAAAGGCAGTGGAGAGTATCCCCTATGTTATCTGGAAACCAATTGCTGTACTCCCTACAATGCAAACCACTTAGCAGAGTCTCACATCCAAATTCTCAAGTTGAGTTTTGAGTACATTCTCAAAGAATATTTTTATTCTCAAAGAAAATTAGTAAACACTTTCTTCATTAAGCAGAAGTTAGATCCCATTCCAGTTCAAATGGAATAACTTCCACTGGAATTAATGATGTAGGACTGGTGTATGAAAGTGTTCACCATCCTTCCCACTGACTTTTATATGAAAGTATTTTGGAAACATTCTCGATTTCTTGATTTTGATTTTATTGTTACCTCATTCTTCTGATTTTCTTGACATTTCAATGAAAGAACATCAATTAAAAAAATAAGGTTATTTAATAGCTGAATAATATTGGTTCTGAATTTACCACAGGATTTACATCCTAATGTTTTTAAAAAAGATAGCTGCTTAACACACAAGGACAGAAATAAAAAAACTCCCCTCCTTTACCCTGGTACTGAAGTGCTCTTTATGTACTTCAATGGCCTAAATATAACAGTTCTGAGCATCTCCCAACATTTGAACTCATGTAACATTCACAGTCTCACTTTTGTTTCTTTTCAGTCTGGAGGTTTGTGACCAAGAATGGATGAAGACACGAAAGTGAACTTATGTGAATAGTGTACTGAAGAAAATGAAACCAAAAGGATAGCACAAGATGTCACCCTATCATCTCCAAGTCAAAAGATTAGATCTTAATTGACACACAAACTTCACATGGGGAATTATATTCACAGGAAGAAAATAAAGCTTGAGATGTTATACATGAGCTTTTGAAAATATTGATATCAGACTATGGATTCCAGGTATGACTCTGAAGTGCAATATGCAAGCCACAGCAGTCTGTACTTTGAGGAAGAAAATGTATTGTGTTTTGAACCTTAATTTCCATATGAAGTTATGGTTGATGATTGAATTGAATTTTTGAATGGTAAACAAATCTAAACAAATGAGAGAATGCATTGCTTGGACTTGAGGGAAAACATAGTTTCAGATTAAAACCTCTTATTTTAACTTTTCTCCATTTCTCTCTGAACAGCTCATAAGAATTTACTTTATGAAGGTAGAAGGCAGGAGGAGCTAAGCTCTCACTATAGACCTCCGTTTCACATCAGTGTCAAATAGCATGGGAGAGGCTGAAGCAGAGCCCAGCCTCAGCAGCAAGCAGTCAGGAATGTGATGGCCAAAACTGCCAAGTATTTCACTGGAACAGGCAGGAAAATTTGTAACAGCATATAGAGGTTAGTTTACTTGCAACAGGTTTCTTTGTATACAGTCCTCCCCACTGTGATTATGAGAGGCTGTCCTGCACCTTGATCATTCATTGACTCTCTAAAAGACTCTTCATGCATATTTTTTATTATATAAATATCTAATTACTGTAAGAAACTTGCTGTTGTTTTGCTCCATGGAGTCTGAGTTTTAATTCCATAGACAAACTATGGAAAATCATACAAAGCAAGTTAGGGTCTTAGTTATTCAGTCCTCTTTAATAGTAGAGGAATGTGCATCTCCAGGAGGCATTTCATCTCATATTTGTACATATTAGAATGAAAACAATAAAATAGCTTCTGGAGTTCCTTCTTTTTCTCTTTCATGAGTCTCTCCCTGCCAAGGAAAAGTTTATATTGCTAGTTTGAACTAAACATGTAACATCAGCATAGATGCATGTATTGTCTCCTATAGCAGACAGCAAAAAAACACGGGAAGAGACTCATTCCTCCTTTTCTGCCTATAGTGTGATCCCTTCCTGTCAGCATCTGGCAACCAATGGTTTTGAGAATGCCTGAGTCATGGGCAGTATCTGTATCATCCTTCCCAATAAGCTTGTAAACCTATCCTGAATGTTTGTCTAGCCCTTTCTTTAACCCATGTTCATACACAGTTCATAAGTCATAACCTGTGACAGTGAGTTCTACCAATTAATTAGACCTTGTGCTCTTTAAACACAACAACAAGTGATAACAACAACTAAGTTCAAACTAAGTGTGATCATCTTGTAACAAAGGAAGTTCAATCATTTTTTTTATTCTTATTTCAAAGTGTTACTGTGAAGAAAAGCCATGTTGGTAATAGATATCTAAAGCCTGTCTTACACCAGGGAGAATCTGGTGATATCTAGGACCTTAAGTGCCTGTGTGTGCATGCATACACACATACACGCACACAGAGGGGAATTTCAATTCTATGAGTATCAAAGCATAAAGAACGGCCATAGCTGGTGCACAACTAAAACCAGTCTGTCTGAAGAAAAATCAAAGATAGTTAATCAGGATGATGTTCTTTCCTAAGATATGCATGTTATAATTTTACCTCCCCAGATACTGACTGAAGCACTGTGTATGCAAGTATGTAGATATGCTGTCAGCAATCAGCATTTAGACTTCAGTTTTGATTACTTGGAAAATTCTGCAGTCACTTATATACTGTTTTTATAACCCATCATACTCCATTTGCATCAAAAAGGAAAACTGGTGGCTAAAGCTGACTAAAGCAAACTGAAAAGTCTGCACTGCTATTGCCACCTTAATCATATCTGCACATACCAAAGTCTCATTTCTGCAATGTGGAAGCTGGGCTTTTGGGTGTTTAATAGTTTGCAGCAATTAAATTAGTGTCTTTCACAAACATTGCTGCAGAATGATACAATGTTGTTATTTAAGTGTCCCTTCTACAAAAAACAAGCAAACAAAAAATCCTGCACTACTAAGCTACCAAATCTGCATTCCTGAAAACAATGCCTGTGAACAGTTTAATTATTTTGTTCTTTCTTAAATCTTCTTGCCAAGAATCTTTACTGGATTAAGTATTCAACACCAAGAGATTAAAGATGTATATCCCTATAGCTACCACTGCGTGTATCTTCACATAATCACCAGGATTAGCTTTCTAAGGAAGTAGATCAAAGGTTTATTTCCTTGTGGGTATCTGACAATAAAGGCTAAGGATAAACCAAACTCTCATCACTTTTGCATCTATCCCTTCACTACCAGATCAAGACTAAATAAGAATGTGAATAAAGTCAATGTAGAAAGCTGCAGTACTCCACAACAGCTATAATGATAGGAACAGAGCAGAGTAATAAAAAGGAACTAGAAGGATGGTGAGTTACATAAAATCTTTAAGGGTACATAAAAGAAGGCAATTAATAAACTGCAGAGCCTTTTCAAAGTAACTGAATAAATACTCACGAGCAAATGCATGACTTGTGTACAGACCTCTGAAGCATGTGTCCATGAACTCCAAAATCCTGTAATTCATTATTATTTGTACTTTGAAAACAAGATTTTATAAAAATTACCTGTACCTGATAGAGAACAAAGTGCTTATTGTAAGTAACAGCACAGGGCCAGGAAACTCCATTATTAAATGCACAATAACCACATAATAATTCAAGTCTGCACAATGCAAAAAAAGCCAGTGCATTATGTATTATTTTCCTAGACAGTTCTGAACAGTCATGGCCCAATAAAAACACATGAATTTGTGCATGAGATCATTAATTTCTGAAGTGCTGTATGAAAACAGATACTTTGCAGAACGGACAAAAGCAAGGTATTCAGGGGAGACGGCAGATTTTTCCTCCTTCTGCCTGGCTTATCTCAAACTAAGTCCTCAGTGACCTTGTGTTAAGTTAGAAGACAGGTAGGACTATAAAAATTGTGCATGGTGCTTGCTCGTTTTCCAGAGTGTTAGCATAGGCAAGGCAGATTTGATGGACAGTTAGCTAAAGAAGTTTATGAACACTCTGTCTTGCTTGTGGCCACTCTTGTAGTTGAAGCCTACAGGTGTTTGCTGTGGTTCTGCTGTCCGTAGTTATCCTGTGGTAAAAACATTCCTTTTTGTCAGCAAAACCACTGAAAGTCAAGGCTTTTTGTGACTTTGACAAATCATTTAGTCATTCTGATCCTCATTTTACCCTCAAATACCTGCCTCAGAGTGTTGTGAAGCTCAATTAATGGTTATAAAGCTTCCTGAGGTCCCTGAAGGACAACACTGTAGAAAAATATTGTAGTATTTTCTTTTGCCAGAAAGTATCCATTTAAAATTTAGTATTTTTGGTAAGTGCATAATCCATAATATATTCATGTTGTGCAAATCCTGATAAAAATAATTTGTAACCTATAAACTGAGGACTGGTTTTGTTATTCCATCACGTAATTTTATTTTCCCATGTTAGCCTTCATCCTAAAAGTCTGTGAATAGTACCAAAATACATGATTCCTTTTAGAGACTATAACATTCTCAGCTTGTGAACAAATACATGCACACACACATGGCATGCCTGCACACACACACGGCATGCCTGCACACACACACTTCCTCTTGTATGTAAAGATTTTTTTCATAAGATATGTAATAAAAATATAAAAAAATAAAAAATACAAAAATTCATATTTAGTTGGAAGTAATTTCTCCTTTAAAATTGTGTTTGAAAACTCTATAAAATCTGCACCAATATATATTTAAAATTATGTCCTGCTTTTCTGAACAGGCTAAACTCCTGAATCATTTTTTCCTACATTTGCAGGCATATTAATCTAAATTTAATTAAAATAAAGTATCACCAAAGGAGCAGGAACAACATATTGTTTCACTGGTGTTTTAATAGCACTTTGAATTTTAATATATATGTTTCATTGATAGACTGGGTATAAAGATTGGTATTTGCTTAATACCCTTTTGCTTTCAGCAAACCAAACCATTTTATTTTGTCTTTAAAGACAGCCATTTTTAACATGCTTTTATCTTCAATTCTGTCTTAGATGCAGCTTGTTCTTACACTTATTACTGAGCTAAATGTGGGGTTTTTTCTCTTCTTGTTCCTGTGCTTCAATCCAGATGATGGTGTGCAGCCCTTGTATGAACCTTCCCAGTTTTCAGGTTTGCATCTTATCCTCCCTGTTACAGAAAGGACAAGTTGGACGTTCCTAGCACACCATCAGAGTTCTTTTCCCAGCTCTCCAATGCCACGTGTGGGGTACGGGGGGCCTCAGAACAGGACTGCGGAGGTGCACTGTGTCCAGAAACATCACACTGTTTTCAGCTTTGTGCTGTGCCCTCCTTAAGTAGGGTGTGTGGGGAAGCATGGGATGTCACAGGTGCAGAGTGCCCATCCACAAGTAGTGTCTTCAGCACTAGCAATGCTTTAAAGGCCTGTGTCAGGTTTCTTTCCTGGAGCCTTTTTCTGACTTTCTTCAGCACCTGAGATGTCCTTGGAAGGTGCTCAGATGAAGAAGTAAGGCTGAGGAGGATTTCCAGTCATTCAGCACCTTATGTGTGCCAGATGTCACACATCCAGTAATCCTCCTTTCTGTCCTTGTAGGTTTATTTTCAGGGATGATTTTCTACCAAAAAAAACCCAAACAACCCCAAAACAAATAACCCCCCCCAAAAAACCAAACAAAAAAAAAAAACCCTATTTTGAAAAGCATTGCTAGCATACAGTATTAAAGAAAGCAATATGCAGGTGTTCCCTCTGAACCTGGTGACATGCATGCAGTGACATACAAAACTCAGATGGAGAATTCAAAGCACAGTTAGGGCTTCTTTATAAGCGATTGTGAGATATCTGGATGCCATTTTTGAATGAACATTTTTTTAAGTGCCACCTGCAATGCCTGGACATCTTAATTGGATGCTGTATGTTAGTTTGGTGTTGGAGGTAGTAAGGTAAAAATCTCAGACCTCTCTAAACTACATCTTTTCAAGGCTATAAAGACAAGCTATAAAAGAAGCCTAGCCGAAACTGACTGTATTCAGTGCATTTAATCTGTTTCTGTCCTGAAGAAAAATTGCCCTTCAGAAACACTATTATATAAAAAACTGTTAAGTGCCTTATGCAGTGCTTATTTTTTTGCTTGTTTTTGTGAAGGATTAAGTCTTTGTGATTGGAATTGCTGACACCAGCTTGCATAGGTAGATTTTTTTCTTCTAAATTAAAACATTTTTGTCAAGTAAGTAAAATTCTGCTGCTTTATATGTTTACGTTTACACTTGAAAGATTGCAATACTTTCAAAATAACTGTGATACAAAAGTCAAATGTAATTTTTACTTTGTTTCAATTATAAAGGCAATACATTTTTTTCTGAGCAAGTAAAAGGTTCATTAAACACCATATAGAGTTTGATACCTAATCAGAATTGTGTAGCCAAGTAACAATAGTAAAATGATTGTTGGGATGGCAAATTTGTTTTTCTTATTTGTTGCATTGTTCCAAATCATGTTATGCATTGTTTTGTATTATTTCCAATGTTTGCTTTTATTTGTTTGGACACAGAAATCAACAGCCTCCATTCTAAATTCTAACTATGCCTTTCCTAAGTTAATAATGAAAATCATTACCATAATAAAATGAAAGCTTGATTTATTTTTATGCCCTGGCAAACTTAATAGTAGGAAGTATTTTTAAGTTCATTAGATTTTTCTGAATGGTATGAATGAATGTGAGTGAAAGAGATGGAAAGACAAATACAAAGAAGAGTAATGTACAGAAAACTACTATTGAGATCTTAAGCCTGACTGCTGCTTCTGGCTGTGGCACAAATTTTATCTTACAATTACTCATCAAAAGTTAACAAACTTATAACAGTTAACTTTCTGGAAGGTGATTATAGAAGTTCCTCAGAGTAATAGCAGAATATTATTATGTGAGTGGATTTCTTATCTTCATGAGGTCACAAAAATTCATACTAAAAAGCAGGCTCTTATCATCCATGGGGCTCCATCATCTAGAGAGGCTGACACAAGGGATGAGCTGTTAGTCAAAAGTATTTCTTGCTGAATATTATTGGCCAGTGATGACTCGACCACTGTCAAAATCAAGATTAGACTGTTGGAATTTATTGTATCTAAAACCATAAACCACCATTACTGCAAAACCATATGAAAATGTAAATAATTAACAGACTTTAATAGACTTAGAGTTAAAGCACTCCAAAAAGAGTGTATCATAACAGTTCTTGCTCCTCAGTATTGCTCCCGACAGACACCAGTCCAGATAAAGGTGATCACAGATCTCAGTAATGAACTCCAGTGCTAAATTAATCTTCAATTGTCTTCAAGAATATGATATACCTTGTTCAGTTTTTTATTTTTATAGCCTTGAGACCTTCTTGGAAAGAGGTCCTGGTGTAGTCATACTTAGCAGTAAGACCAGTTTGCACAGTGCAAACACAGTAATGTGTATTTTAACATCTCTTGTGATACAAAAGAAACAAAACCCAGATGTATGAAATACTGAGAAGATTTTCATCTTCATGAAAGAAGGAATGAAGAAAGCACTGCAATAATTCCACATAGGATTTGTAGAAATTCCTACCCGGAATAGAATATAATAGGTTGAATTGCTGAATTGGTTCCCCTGAGTTTCCCTTCATTCTCTTGCCAGCTACTGCCACTTGTCATTTCTGCGCTACTTCATGTATTTCCAACTGACCTGATGCTAAGAAGCATACGAAAAGAGGAGGACATGTTAGCACCATGTGATTATCTAGGTCTTTATGGAATGCAGGATGCACTACATATCACCAGCAACAAAGACTACAGTCTGAAAATGGGATCTGCTGTCTGAAATTGATCTTTTATCACCAGTGCTCATTTCATGTGAAGTGTACAGATAATCCATTTTTAACATCAGAAGCACATCAGAAGTTCCTATATTGCTTTCATATTGCCTGTTTGTGCCAATAAAATGTCATCTTAGGCAATTTGGGTCTGATCTTCCAAGACTTTTGAGTATTTGCAACCTATATTGACTGCAGCTGGACTCCTATGTGTCCATCACTCTTCCTGCACCTCCATCATGCTTGCAACAATTGGAGTTTTAATGTAGTCAAGACGTTTGTCTTTTTAGCACTGGTGTTTACTATACAGCAGTAAATCTGTACAGTGAAGTAGAGCAGCTGCAAAGTGGTTTTGCATGCTCAGACTGAAGTCACCACTAGCAAGAGTGGAGTTGCACTCATGTTAGTGTAACAGTGGGAAATCCTGCTAAAAGGCTTGTTGTAGACAAACTTTACTATAATGTATCTTTGTTCAATAGGTCATTCATGAGCACCCAGCCTCCCTTCCAGAGAGCAAGTAGAGTCAGGCTGTGAGCAGGAAGGGATGGAGACAAGGCTGAGTTTCTCACTTACAAACCAGGCTGGAAGCTGGTTTACTGTTGTCATGGCTACGGGTTCCACATGCCTCCAGCCCCTGCTCTGTGAAAAGAATGATGCAGTGTCTAGCCTTACAGCTGAATATATAAACCAAATTAGTCTACCATGCCTCTACCTGTTTTGTGGCGCACAATGAAAGAAGTAATATATCATGCAATCAGTCTTGTAGGAGTTATATTCTGTAAACACTAAGTCATTACACCCAGGCTTTTTTATTTGCCCTTTACAGTCCCTTCTCAGTATAATATACTGCAGATTTCAATAAAAAAGCTAATTCAGAAGAGTCCTCTGTGACTTCTCAGAATTTCTGTGACATATAAGTTAAAAAGTGCATTTCAAATCCCTTTTCACACTCCATTTTTTGCATAATCCCAGTCACTAAACAAGAAGCAGAAAGCCATGATGAATGTCTTTTCTAGAGCTGCAGTGCCAGGGTATTACTAGCATCAGACTATTCCTAATGTAAGTAAAGAAGAGTTATATAGTCCTGCAGGGAACCCTTAACTTTTCCTGAAGAGAGTAAAAGCCACATATGGTCTCATCTCTACTATGAGATTAAGTAAACCCTTAATAACATAAGAGCAAAGCAATGAAGGAAGACATGTCCTATGATACTGTTCTTCTCAATGTCGATCAGAAAAGGGGGAAGGAAAGAAAGTTTTAAAAGTGCAGTCTGGATTGAAAGATAAATGTAGAAAGGCAGAAAATGGATATCAGAATAAAAATTTGTAAATTTCAGCATCTTATGGTGTAACCTGCACATCAAGAATTTGGAAGAGAAGGTGGTAACAGGAAAAATAACTGGCATGAAGAGTAGGGAAGGTGTAAATTGGCATTAATTTCCACCTCCTTATACATTCTTCTTTTTTTCCTAGTCTGTAAATTCCATCAGTTTTGATTCTCTATAGGCTCATTTAGACTATACCTGTCAGTAAGTGGAGATGTGTGGTCACATAGTTCACTGTCATTTTACACTCTGTGTTTAGCAAAATGGGCCTTATCCTCACTTACCTCCAAAGCTTCATTAAAGCAGTTTGACAGTGTGGGCTGTAAATGACATTTATAGCCAAGGAAGTGTAAAGGGATCTCAGTGCAGATAAAGAACAGAAGAAAGTGTTTTTACAGATCTGAAGTATTTCTTAAAAAATAAATAAGGACAGCTTTATTATCTGCCAGGGAAAGAACAATGTAACAAAGCATAAATTGAACAGAGTCCCCCAAATTAAATTCACCTTGGCTACAGCAAATTGAATGTTTTGACTCATTAATATATCACCAGTATTTCATGCTACACAAAGTCTCCCATGCTGATATTTTCTATTTTTTGCTGCTGTGGAGAGAACTGAAATTAAAGAAGTGTGTTCAAAATAATATACCTGCGTGTTGTAGAACTGTAAGTCTCATCAAGGCTGCTACATACACTGCAACATCTCATCAAGGCTGCTACATACACTGCAATATCTCACTTGAAGGGTTTTAATGACTTCAACATTTCAGAAAACATCAAGATTGAAAAAGCAAAGCAAAACCCATATAATGTTTTTGCTGTAATTAGGCAGCGTTTTCAATTTCAAAATAGAATATGTTTTTGCATTCTACATTTCTACTACCTAGCTCTAAAATGGTATGAAAGAAAAAAAAAATTTATTTGGCTTTTTGTTCACTTTTTGAGAAGTTTGGATTACAGAAATTGTTTAAAATAAAATAGTCATTCAAGGAAGAATATTTATTTTTATTAATGGCTAAGTGCAGCTGCAACATATTATCTTCTTTAAAGAGAGACACCAACAGTGCTGAAATAAATTATAAACCCAATGGGAAAATATCTGCTACTACCATGAGTTATGTTTATATGTGTGTTTGAATAGATATGCATGTTCTCTATATGGAATATATATATGACACCTTTTTCAGCAGTAAAAAGAAATAGTGAGTGCAGAGTTCCACATTTGGCTTGGGGAGACACACCAGTTCATATGTTCTCAACCAATGTTTTCTATATCATATAGGTTGGAACTGCACAGTACTTTCTGTACAGCCCCTAGAGGACGAGAAATATTGCATGAATTTTAATTGATGCTTTTTTCTTTTTTTGGTTTACTTAAAAGACATGAAATTTACCAAGAGACTTTTAATTATTTCAAAATGCACACTCTTATTTACACAAAATGCATAGTATTTGGGATAGGTTTTAATAAATATGGCCAAAGACAGCCCACGGCACAAACTTCTGTCTTTAAGGGGTGTGAATCCTGACATTTTTGCGTTGGAGCAAAATGCTTTATAGGAAATGATTTAGACTCCTAAACAGGTATTGAGCTTCCTGTTAAAGTTTCTCTTCTTTTATATATGTTTCATTGTTTTTTTAAAAAGTGTTATTGGTTTTTTATGCTGCAGGTTAAATGATAGAAACAAATTTAATAGCATGCATTTGCCACCTAATTTAATATAAATAGGAGACTACAAAGCTAAGTAACCAGTAAGGGAAACAGATTGTAGAAATATTCTATTTTAGGGTTGCATAGCACAAATTTTTTTATAATGCATGTCTTGTATGGGACAAAATAATGTGAAAGCAGGGTGGCTGTCAAGTTGCTGACAGATTTAGTCTGTGTCCTAAAGAATAAGTGAAACAAATTCTTAAATCTCTTTATATTACCTATATTTTCAGAGCTTTCACATGTGATGGTATATTTTTTCTTTCTTTTACTGAAGTAATTGAGGTGTGACATAAATACAGAAAAGAGAGGCATTTCCAAGAGAACCCATATATATAACTGTTAATAATGGCTTTCCTAGTCTGAAAGTTTTAAAAGCAGTTAAAACCTTTAGATCACATATTCCAACATTTCATATTCACAGCCTCCAGTTCACAACTCATTTCACCCAGATTGTTTATACTAAGTCAACAAATTGAGCTAAACAAAAACGTTTCAACTTTTGAAAGCTTAAAGACTGTTCTCTCCCAGCAAAAAACAGGAAAAACCAGGTTCCATCAGACCACGAAGCTTCTGAGTAGCAAGGAGCTCATTAAGTAAGAGATGTTCCAATCATCTGAGCAAGATGAATTATAACCCATGTAAAGGAAAATTGCAAGTAAATAAACAACCTCTGCCCCTCAATAACAACTTCAAAACAATGAAACAAGAACAAAAACCCACAGGCCAGTGTGGTCTGCAAAAAGAGAATGTATTTTTGATCTGAGACCTGACAACCAGTTGAGGTCGGGCATATGGATGGATACCAACCATGGCCAGCTAACTAAGATTCTCTGTACCTTCTCTAAATTTTAACCTGACCCATCTCATACAAACCATCCATTCACTGCAACTTCACACTAAGATCTGGCCACACAAATGAACTCAAAATGTCACTCAAATGTCACTCACAAAGGGAAATGAAAAATATCCATTTCCTCTTGCAAATAACTGCCTGAGACCCTTAGGCATGCTGTGTTTGATCATAGTCATTGCCATGCGTTTTCTGAAGGTAATGCAAAATATATGCTCTCTTTTGACTCACAGAAGAGCGGAAAGAAGAAGACAGTTCCCTGAAACACAGAATTAGATGTCAAAAACAAAACAAACAACAAAACAACATTTTGACCGCGTTACTCCTCTGTCTTCTCTTATTTTCCCGCTCATAGATTTTCTTCCAGGAGTTTGACTTCTTATCCTTAAGAAAGAACTGTAATATTGTTCTAACGATTACAAGCGATCTTGCATCTGCTGCTTTTCTGTTGTAAGCTATTTTCCATTTAACTATTGCTATGAAAGCACCTTCATTAGGCATTCAGCTTGCCTAATTCAAGCTGCACTCTCTAGGACTTTCAATATTTTTACTCTTATTCAGTATCAAAGCCTTCCTCAGTATCACTTGAATATGGGGGCTGTCTTCTATAAACAAAGATGTTCACAGAAACTGAACTCTTTTTATCTTACATTATAAGCTTTATATTTTCATCTTCAGAACTGTTTAAAATTTTTAATACATCTGCATTCTTTTCAAGTATAGATGGTAGTGCTGATGTGCTAATCTAGTATAGCAGTGCCATGTATAATATATTGCTTGTCTCCTTCTAGCTGCTATCTTGACTACCTCTTAAATAACTAAGACCTACATGTATTCTTTTTTCTGTAGTCTTTACACTGAGAGATGTTAATTGCTCTGAACTCTCAATTCTTAGATGCTTCATTGCTTTCCAAGATAGGGTTTCCTGTTCTCTAATGCTTATTTTCATTCTTGGTTCCCAGCTATCCTGTCTTGCATTTGGACACTGAGAAAAGTTTTTGGCTAAAGGACACCCATTTAAGTTATACAAAATTATCTGTAATAGTAACTTGCTCTTCCTCTTCATTATTTCTCCTCATAAAACTTTTCTGCACCCACAAAGTTTGCCATGAAAAATATTATCATCTTGCTAATCAAAGAAAGTGCTACATGGCCTTTACAGCAAAAGCTGATCCCTCCAAGACCTACTATGGATCTCATTCAGCAAAATGCTTTTGTGGTAACCAGAGTCTGGATCCAATTGACTTCTTATTCTGCCTAAAAACATTCTAAAATCAGTTTTCTCAGCCAGCATTTTGCAAAAGCTTCTGTCTTCAAAGTTAACTTGGAATTTAAATGGGGAAAATACCCTGGCTGTTTACAATCTGAATCCAAATGTGTATCACCACTCATAGTCTAGAGTGATCTACACTCTGATTCTGAATCATATTTGTATAAATACGGCATAACGTCACAGACATAAGTGACAAGTATGAGAGCAGAATTTAGCACAAAGTATGTACATGGGTCTTACTGTAGCAATAAACTTTGTATAGAATCCAATCGACCTACATTAGGTGTCTAAACTTCGGTGTTGTCTCACCAGAAGAGTAGCTTTCGGTGTTTACTGTGGATGAGTGTGTCTGACAAAGGCTGGTAAAATGATTTGGTCCAACCAACGTAATTACCCATAAGTTACCCATAAAGTCAACAGACATATTTCTGAAAAGACAGAGAGGGAAATCCAGGCAAAGAAATCTAGGTCTGTCCAGAGAACAATCCAATCTTTGATACATTTGGATTTTCCAAGGAAAGCAGAAGGAAGAAACAGGAAAAATTAGCAGAGACCCCTATTTGGTGTCAAAACTGAATGCCTAATGCAAAATAGAATGGTAGATACACTACCCAACTGCAGTGCAATGTGTGCTCAAAATACCCCACTCATGGACATTGGAGGCTGCAGTTCTTTTCAGGCTGTACATACAGAATCTTGGACATGTCAAGGAGACAATCAGGCCATAGAATGGAATTCAGGGTGACTTTCACAGATACATAGAATCACAGAATATCCTGAGTTGGAAAGAAGCCAAAAGGATTGTTGAGTCCAACTCCTGCCTTCACAAAGGGCAACCTTAAAGTTAAACCACATATCTAAGAGCATTGTCTAAATGGTTCTTGAACTCTGACAGGCCTGGAGACATGAACATTTTCCTGTAGGAGATTGTTAGAGTCTTTGGCCACCTTCTCAGTGAAGAAACAAGTGAACTTGAAGTGAACCAAGAATAGCTAAGACACTGAAAATCAGAGGGTCAAACTCAGTCATTAAATTCAGCTTGGGTTCCTACCCCATTTCCTTCTCTTTGATGAGAATTGATAGCCACAGCTACAATCAAAGTAACCACCTGGCTAGGAGTAATAGTAATCCCCCAGGGTGTGAATTAAAAACACAACAGCCTCTGCAGAGCCTACAGCCTATCTCCTCTGTGAGCAGGCTAACTTCTATAAGCATTTTGTTAGTTATTGCTAGTAACACAATTAATTGAATTAAGAAGTGATGGACAAATGAACTAGATTTCTTTCTGGATTTATTTGCATTGGATCCCTGATATGATAAGGGATTTTAATATATTTCAGCTCTGAAATCACATTTGCCTCAAAATCAAGAGAGTTATCTATACCGCTTTATACATAGTCCACTCCTCCACAGATTATGTTAGCGCCATAAACATCTTACCATCTAAGCCAACCCTGGTAATTAGATTCTGTACATCTATAACTTGCTAGCCTACACTGGTTCACACTTACATTTGGTATGACTATCACCCTGAATTTTTCACTGCTCAGGTTTACATTCCTAGTTGTTCCTTTTTAACTGTGTACAGAAACCAAATATTATAGCTAAAACCTATTAAAAAAAAAATCTTTTTATCTAGAGTCTAAAATACAAGCAGCAAATGTGAAATTACTAACCACTGTGTTATAAGAAAATTATGAAATGTTTAGAGCTATTAAATCAAACACTTATTTCCCTGCATAAAGTGAATCAACACACAGAAGGCAAACGATATGTTTTTGTGGCCAGTACACAAAAAATTTTGTGGCAAAAAACTTGCACTCTCCAGTATAATCCAGTCTTCATGTGGACTTGGTATTAGACAGCACAGACATATATAAGCAGACATTTAAGTCTTGAGATTCAGAAATAGAAAGGGAACTATAATGAGGGAAAGGAAGGCAAACACATAAAGTTTATTCAGGATTCCTATACCACATTGTACCTGAATTTCACAGTAAAGTTTATTATTTCAAATATTGTGAAGACACATTCCTGGATCCTGAAGATCCTCACAATTTTTCATAGGTTACTTCTCAAAAACCCTCATCTGGATATGCCATTTTAAGATCATTTTTGTGGTAATAGAGAAAATTATTGTAAAATTATTCTAAAATTTATTTCATATGTTGTCCATACTGTTTGCTTTTGCTTATTTTAGAAATATTTATGTATGCTTCATCTCTCCAAAAAGGGAATGTGAAGAGTTGATGAGTGTGCTTCGAATCCAACTATCTCTTGGTAGAATTAAATATGTTGCCTAGGCTTCCTGGGAATGCACCATAGGAATAGATGAAGATAATGTGGTTGCATATTATGTGATAATGATTATTCTGACTGATGTATTTACCCCAAGGTATACTTGAGCATCTGTTGTTTATTTAGGTAGGACTTGTCATTCTTATTTTTAAGGTATATAAGTCGGTAAATATATTTATCCTTAAAGACTATGAAATTGGGAAAAAACTAACAAGAGGCACATGGGATTATGTACCGCTGATGACATGAAGTATGAATCCAAGTGGGAGATGTACTTTAGTTCTAAAACTGTTCATTTCTTTCAGACATTAGGGTCTATATTTGGGGAAGGTGTTAACTTGCCTTGTATTAGATTTACAAAGCAACAAAGCCACATTAAGAGCAAGTGTTGTGGCTGCAAAGCCTTACTCCAGTACTGTATATATTTAGCAATAAAGTTGAAAAATCACTAGTAAAATACAGTAGAGTATGGGTAATATCCTCTTTGTCATATGAAGCCTTCTCTTCCCCAGGCTGGACAGTCCCAACTTTCTCAGCCTGTCTTCATACTGGAGGTGCTTCAGCCTTCTGGTCATCCTTGTGACCCTCCTCTGGACTTGTTCCAACAGCTCCATGTCCTTTTTATGTTGAGGACACCAGAACTGCACACACTGCTCCAGGTGAGGTCTCACAAGAGCAGAGTAGAGGGGCAGGATCACCTCCTTCAACCTGCTGGTCACGCTCCTTTTGATGCAGACCAGGATACAGTTGCTTTCTGGGCTGCAAGCGCACACTGCAGCCGGCTCATGTTCATGTTCTCATCAACCACCACCCCCAAGTCCTTCTCCACAGGGCTGCTCTGAATCTCTTCTCTGCCCAACCTGTAGCTGTGCCTGGGATTGCTCCAACCCAGCTGTAGGACCTTGCACTTGTCATGGTTCAACTTCATGAGGTTGGCATTACCCCACCTCACAAGCGTGTCAAGGTCCCTCTGGATGGCATTCCTTCCCTCCAGCGTATCCACTGAACCACACAGCTTGGTGTCATCGGCAAACTTGCTAAGGGCACATTCAATCCCACTGCCCATGTCAGCAACAAAGATGTTGAACAAGACAGGTCCCAACACTAATCCCTGAGGGACACCTGTCGTCACTGGCCTCCAGCCGGACACTGAGCCATTGACCACAACTGTTTGCGTGCGGCCATCCAACCAGTTCTTTATCCACTGAATGCCCCACCTATCAAATTGATGTCTCTCCAATTAAGAGACAAGGATGTCGTGTGGGACAGTGTCGAATGCTTTGCACAACTCCAGGGAGATGACGTCAACTGCTCTACCCCTGTCCATCAGTTCTGTAGCCCCATCATAGAAGGCCACCAAATTGGTCAGGCAGGATTTCCCCTTAGTGAAGCCACGCTGGCTGTCACCAAGCACTTCATTGTTTTTCATGTACCTTTGCATGCCTCCCAGGAGAATCTGCTCCAAGATTTTATCAGGTACAGAGGTAAGACTGACTGGTCTGTAATTCCCCAGGTCATCCATTTTCCCCTTCTTGAAAATGGGGGTTATATTTCCCCTTTTCCAATCTTCAGGAACTTCACCTGATTGCCATGATTTTTCTAAAATGATGGCCAGTGGCTTAGCAGCTTCACTCACCAGCTCCTTCAGGACCCGTGGATGGATTTCATCAGGTCCCATGGACTTGTGCATGTTCAGGTTCTTAAGATGGTCTCGAACCAGATCCTCTCCTATGGTGGGCCCAAGGTCTTCTTTCTCACAGTCCCTGCATCTGCCTGGCAAGACTTTGGTGGTGCGGTCAGAGCATTTGCCATTGAAGACTGAGGCAAAGATGTCGTTCAGAACCTCAGCCTTCTCCAAATCCTGGGTAGCCAGTTCACCCGATAGCTTCCAGAGGGGGCCCACATTGTCCCTGGTCTGTCTTTTATTCG